>JAOYRS010000002.1:0-572500 GCA_032432895.1 Dryadula phaetusa
ATAAATTGATTATATCTATTAGGAAAGTTTCTATAAGCGAATCTGCTTTAAAACGACAACCAAGCAAAATTAAAAAGGCGTCCGACAGGCTTTGTCAAATTGAAGATCTAGAAAGAATAATACTCAATACGTGATACCTCACAGGCTTCGATGAATCTAGAGATGATGAGTCATGAATAGAATTACGGTAAATTGTTAAATTGTAGTAAACCCAAAGTTTATTGCAAAATATTGATAAGAAACTATGAAATTTATGTGTGTAAATAATTAATAATCTGCCGTTCATAAAGTATAACCACAATATATAATATTGTCTAGTACCTATTTAGTGAACTTGGAAGACGCGTGGAGATTTAGATTTCAATTTTTATTCCCAAAATTACATATTTGTGTTCAGGATTGATTTTTAATCATTAACGGAGTTAATTGTGTTCTACTGGCATGTACCAGGCGCCATAAATGAAGAACTAATCTGAACTGGTTGATCAATGGCTGTGACGACAAGGTCATATCATACTTATAGTACGCTTATTTTCAATTCTGATTTGATACTGGGCTGTCAACGAAAACCTATTATCAAAACACTCTGTTCACTTAATTCGACTTGGAGCCATTGCGTGTTACGCGAGAGGAAAAGTAGAAAGCGAGAGGGAATCGGACCCACAACCAATCACCGTTACATTCAAGCACTGGTCTCACTGCAACAAATTGATCTTAAAAAGCTTTTATATTAAAAAAAATCAAATAAAATTATTCTTATAGTAAAATATTAAAATAGGTATAATTTCTCAGGGTTAGACTGAAGTTCATTAAAGACGGAAAGCAAAGAAAGTTGTATTTGACAAACTTTTTTTTACCTCACTCTTACGCTGTTAAATGTGAAATATGTGAATTAGAAAAATAAACATGATTTGCAGATATAGATAGAATTATCTTATGAACTAATAATAAAATCTGTCAAGCACATTATATTTCGTTTAGTAAATATTTTCCTTATCATGTATGAAAAACACTCTAAAAATATTAAAAATAAACTCACTTCATATATTAATTTAATTTTCTAAGTATATATTACAATCCAAAAAATATAAAATTCATTTTAATATAAATTTCACAGCAAAGTCCGCATAGCCGAATCGGCAATAGCCACACAAACTGGAAGTAAAACTCCGCGTAAACCGACCGGATTTCCTCGAAGTGACACCACCGAGTCCGACACAGAAGTACGCAGAAAATCAGCCTTATCCCGCTTATATAATGACGTCACAATGGATTCGGATGAAGGTCCTACACTTAAAGATTACAGGTAAGTGTTTGTGTTTAAAATTATCGTTTGTTAAACATATATTTGGTCCGTTTCTTCTTACCCATGGAAGCACGTTGAATTTGCATATTATTATTATTAATATTTAATTAAACGATATATGATGTATAATTAAATAATATAAAAGATATTTACGTTTAACTTAATGACAAAAACCTTACCATACCACGTTATTGTGCGTAATTAGTCCTAGTCCTTAAACATTAATTTTGCTTATTTGAAAAAAGACATATGGGGTTTCCCAATAAGAACAATATGTTTTGAAATTGAAATAAAACATGTAATATATGTTCGAATTTCGTGCTCAATGGCTTTAATTGATAGGAAATTTTATGCTACTTATGATTTAAAACAAAATATCGTTCAAATGACCGCCACGACTTTTTTGCACTGGTCTAATACTGGTCGAATACGATCGGTCCAATTTCGAGGACTCGGTGCAGCATTTCGGCTGGTATGGCCGCTATAGTCGCTCGAATGTTGCGTTCAAGGTCTTGAATCGTAGCTGGTTTATTGGCATACACTTGAGATTTAACATACCCCCACAAAAATAGTCCAGGGTGTTAAATCGCATTATCTTGGTGGCCAATTGTGAGGACCGTTGCGAGAAATAATCGATTCACCAAACTTATCACGCAATAAATCCATAGTGACGGTCGCAGTGTGGTATGTTGCACCATCTTGTTGAAATTCTTTCAACATGTCACGATAACGGTTGCCATTGACAGTAACAGTACGGCCTTCGTCCATGATTCCACCGTACCATAATCCGCACCAAACAGTCAATTTTTCAGGATGTAATGGTGTTTCATGAACCACTCTTGAATTTGACTCACTCCAGTAACGACAATTCTGTTTGTTCACATAACCATTGAGCCAAAAGTGAGCCTCATCTGAAAAGATGATTTTCCTATGAAATTCGGTGTACGTTTCCATCATTTCAAGCGCCCAATTAGCAAATTCACGACGTAATCGATGGTCTGCTGGCTTGAGTTCTTGTGCCAACACAATCTTGTATGGATGTAGGCCAAGATCCATACGTAAAATTCGCCAGATTGTCATTCTGGATAAGCCCAATTCTCGTACACGTCGTGAAACGGAAAAAATTCGATTTTCTTCGACACTGGCTGATACGGCGGCAATATTTTCTTCACTACGGCCTGTCCGTTGTCTTGTTGGTGGTCTACTATCGTGCAAAGAATATTCACTTCCAGTTTTTGGATTATGCGACGTATAGCGAGCTCAGACGGTGCAACATGACGACCATATTTAGTACGAAATGCTCTTTGAGTAGAGACAATACTTCTCGAATTTTGATAGAAAATTTGGACAATTTCCAAACGTTGAGGTAACGTGAACTTGTTCATGATTAATGGCAAACAATACTGAACACAAAACAACACAAATGTCAAATGTTAAACAATCAAGAAGGTGGCTGTGAGCTATCAAAATCCTATCATGCCTATTGGAAAACACTGTATATACCTGTTTATTTCATAATATATATATATATATATATATATATATATATACATATATAAACAAAGTTAATGATTTTTCTGTCCCACTTTTACTTTATATAGGAATTTAAATATTATATAGAATTTTTTTGTATAGAAGACTCATTTTCCGACTGGTCTACTGTTAATGCTGGTGTTCCACAGGTGGCGTGTTGTCTTCACTTCTATTCTCAATTTTCATAAATAAAATTTAATATCTTCTCTCTACCATCTATATGCCGATGATTTACAAATTTATGCTATATATACTACTAGTTTGCTAAATTTATTATATTTACTACTAGTTTGCTAAATTTGTTTCAAAAGTTAAAAAATTCGGGATTATATTTGATCAATATTTGTCCTGGGGCCTCAAATTAACGAGCTCAGTCGAAAGCTTTTTAGAGCATTTGCCTCTCTTCGTAGACTGCAAAACTTTATCCCTATATCGACAAAAACTCTGCTTGCAAACACCCTCTTACTACCAATTCTCGATTATGTCGACATTTGCTGTCTCGACATCAGAGATGAGCATTTAAGTAAACTTGAGCGACTCCAAAATCTTGTCCTCAAAATCCCTCCTCATTCCACTTCCTTCTTTTCTAACTCTTTCACAGTCAAGGCTGCTCGACTTTGGAATTTCCTTCCCATCAATATAATAAGTGCTAAGGCTCTTAATACATAGTTTTAAGTCCCTGGTGAAAGCACATTACTTAAGTGACTAATTCCATATATACTATTTTTTATTTAAACTAGGTATGTATGTGTATTATTAGGTATGGATATATATATGTTATTCTACTATTTATTTATATACGTATACATGAAGCAAGTACAACCGTCTACCGATTGGTTTGTCCTACACCTTAAGGTTGCCTGGTAGAGATCTTGAGAGAGAAGGCCGCCTGCTGTACCCTTTTATTTAATATGTTTTTCTTTGTTCTTTTCATGTGTGTAGTGTGCAATAAAGTATTATTATTATTATTATTTTCGGTGAGCCAAAACTCGACTTTTACGTCGGTATATCTATATATCCCGTCCTGAAACCTTCAGGAAAAGGAATATATAGTTTCTCCCTATCTCCTCTTACTCCTTCCTCTTCTACTTGAGTTAATTTTGTTTTGTAAATCTGATGGATGGGCTTGGTTATCTGATATGCGTGAAGCAGATGATGTATGGTTTATGATGTGTGACGTCTGCTGCGGTACAGATTTTGATGTTACTAAAATTTGTTCCGTGTCTCGTGTCGGTTGTTGTGTATTTGGTGTGTAGTTCACAAACACAGTGTCCCCTAACACTTTGCTGAGTATGGTTGATGTGTGGAAGGCTGCTTGTTTTTGTAAAATTGTTATATCTATTGTTGTGTTTAAATGGTTTATGTATCTTTGTAAGCCTTTACTGATAATGCCATTCGCTCCTACTATGATTGGGATAACTGTGGTGTGTGTTTTCCATAGGCGCTGAGTTTCCGTTTTCAGAAGGTGGTATTTACTTAATTTTTCTATTTCTTTAGCTCCTATGTTGTAGTCGGAAGGTACTGCTATGTCTATTAAATAAGTTCTATTATTAGTCTTGTCAATATAAATTAGATCCGGTCTATTATGTGTTACTGTCACGTCGGTCTGCACGGGTATTTCCCACATTATTTTGGCCTGACTATTTTCCTTTACCTGCGGTTGTGTTAAAGTCTCCTTCCACCAAAGATTCGACACTTCAAAATTGTGTTTTTTTGCTAAGCACCAATGCACATACTGGACCAGGCTGTTATGTCGCTTTACATAATATACACCAGCTAATTTTTCGCATCCCGATATGATGTGCTGCGTTGGTTCGTCTTCATGGCACATAGACGACATTTGCCGTCTATTTCCATCCTCAAAATATCGCGCTGATGCTGTCGCGTCATAACGGCCTGGTCTTGGATTGCAAATATTACGGATTCTATGGAGATTGGTATTTGGTTTTTAACTAGCTATTTAAATGAACCTTCTTTGTCAATATTTGCCTGGTCTAGAACTGATTTAGGGAACTGTCCATGTAATTGCTTGTTTCTCCATTTACCTTTCAGCTTCTCGATTATTACATGTTTGATTTCTTTACCTGTATAGATTTTCGTGTGTGGATGTTGGAGTTCTCTTTCTATTTCTTGTGCTTCTTTTATTATTGAGTATTTATTTTGTTGCTTATCATGTTCATATATTATTTTAATCAAATCGTCGCTTTGTTCTTTTAAGTAATATTTATATTTAAGTATTTGTGTTCTATATAAGTTTTCTATATTCATTAGCCCCCTACCTCCCTCTACTGTAGGTAAGTAAATCCTATCCACATCAGCTTCTTGTTGTTGTGCTTTCTTAATTGATAATAATTTTCTAGTTTTATGTCTATTGCCTTTAAATCTCTATTTTTGTAAATAATTATTCTAAAAGAGTAAAGTAGAATTGGAGCGGCATACGTATTTATTCCTTTTATAATATTTCTTGAGCTTAAATGTGTGTTCAGTAGCTTTTTAGTTCTCTTAAAATATTCTTTTGTAATCTGTTCTCTAATCTGACTATGTTCTATTTTACCTGACTCGTGTACCCTTAAATATTTATATGTTTTTCCTATCCCTAACTGTTCAAATGTATCTCCGCTCAGTAGTACGTGTCCTTCACCTGTAATATTCTTTCTATGTGCTGCACTAATGTGTATTGTATTACATTTATCTAAACCGAAACTATTTTTAAAGTGTTATTCCACACTTAGGATTAGAAAACATTTTTGAAAAAAAAAAACGTATAAAAATTTGAACGCAGCGGGATTCGAACCCGCGCCTCTTGGATACCGTCCAAGCGCTCTGACCGCTAAGCCATGCGTTCTACTACCAGCTGCGTCGAAATTCTTATACGTTTTCTTACAACTTATTTAAGTTGTTAGCATCTCTGTAGAGAGATTTTTACAAATTTCTACTACTTAAAGATTATTAAGAAATAATCGTTTAACAAGAGAGATTGCTATTTTATTTTAATATTTACTATTTTTAAAGTGTTATTCCACACTTAGGATTAGAAAACATTTTTGAAAAAACGTATAAAAATTTTTATTTTAATATTTACTATTTTTAAAGTGTTATTCCATACTTAAGATTAGAAAACATTTTTGAAAAAACGTATAAAAACGTTCAATATTTCTATTTATTAGATGTTTTTTTTTATACGTTTTTTCAAAAATGTTTTCTAATCCTAAGTGTGGAATAACACTTTAAAAATAGTAAATATTAAAATAAAATAGCAATCTCTCTTGTTAAACGATTATTTCTTAATAATCTTTAAGTAGTAGAAATTTGTAAAAATCTCTCTAATAAGTTGTAAGAGAACGTATAAGAATTTCGACGCAGCTGGTAGTAGAACGCATGGCTTAGCGGTCAGAGCGCTTGGACGGTATCCAAGAGGCGCGGGTTCGAATCCCGCTGCGTTCAAATTTTTATACGTTTTTTCAAAAATGTTTTCTAAACCAAAACTCATACCAATATCATTTGTAAATATTTCTAAACTATCTATTAAAACTTTTAAATTATTTCTGTTGTTGGCATAAATCTTTAAGTCATCCATGTATAATAAATGGTTTACCCAGAAGCTATCCTTGAGTTTGTATCCTTTCATTTGGTATTTATTAAGAATGAATGATATTGGATTAATTGCCAGGCAAAACAACAATGGAGATAGAGTCTCCCTGAAATATGCCACGTCTGATATGAATCAGATCAGTGGTCATTGACTCATGATGTCCTCGGGCTGTCATAACTACTTTCCATCCAGGCATCGCAATTCTAAGGAAGGTCTTTATCATGGTTGGACATCTGTAAATGTCAAGGACTCTCAGAAGCCATTCGTGCGATACGCTATCAAATGCCTCCTGATAATCTATCCACGCCATGCTCAAGTTCTTCTGAGATAGATGTGCATCTTCTAAATTTGCCTTGTTAACCATAAGATGATCTTTACAACCCCGAGCTCCGCGTCGGCATCCTCTCTGTTCCATTGCCATTATATTGTTTTCCGCGCAGTGTTTATACAGTTGATTTGCTAGTATGGATGTTAGTAATTTGTACATGCTAGGTAAACAAGCTATTGGCCTCCAGTTTTTAGCGATTTCAGTATTTTCATTTTTTGGTATTAAAATAACTTGTCCTATAGTAAACCACTCTTCTAACTGTTCTTTACGGTGTATAATATTGGTAAATATTGCAGCTAAATATTTATGCGTACTTGTTAGATATTTTAAGTAATAATGATGTATTCTATCTATTCCTGGAGTTTTCCAGTTTTTCAATTTTGTAACTGCTTGTTGTACTTGTTCGATTGTTATCTCTTCTGATTCTGTTGTGTTAATGTTTTCTGACGAACTATCTATTTCTTCTATCCATTTTGCAGTTTTATTATATTGTACAGGTTCAGACAATACGGACTTCCAAAATTCTTCTACGTTATCTTTACTGGGGATTTTTATATCATTAGTTGTGTGATTGTTTCCTAAGCTTCTATATAACCTATGCTCATTTTCCTTAAATAACCTATTTTGCTCTTTTCTATTGTTGACTTCTTCAAGATATGAAGATTTTTAGGTATGAATGGTTAAATGAATAAAATGGGTAAAATGGATTTTTAGGTATGAAAGAATAACATTTTTAGGTATGAATGGTTTTTGGTTGTTATTTATTATTAAAGTTTTGGCGGTCGCGTATATAATATTGTTTAATTCTGTAAGTGTTTCAGTAGTTACTAAAAGATTCGGTAAATAACTATTGAGTACATTTAAGTTTTGTAAGAAATGTCTATTTATTTTTGCTTTGGGTAAAAAGTGCCTGTCTTGTATTGATATTTCCCTAGTTTCAGCTAATACTTGTAGAAAGTTTAATACTAGTGGATCTTGGTCTTCAGTAACTATTATTATATTTTGGGTAAGTCGGTCTGTATTGATATTTCCCTAGTTTCAGCTAATACTTGTAGAAAGTTTAATACTAGTGGATCTTGGTCTTCAGTAACTATTATTACATTTTGGGTAAGTCGGTCCATTGGGTTAACTTGTTCTATTGATTGTTGTATGTTCGCTTGAGTTAAATTGTGAGTGTTGGTGTGCAAGTTAGGATGTGTGTTAGTTTCTATTGGCAAAGGTAATTCTACAGTGTTGTTCGTTGATTCAGTGTTTTCTGTCACCCTGCCTTCAGCATTATCTTTAATACGGTTCAGAAGTTCTTGAGACAATATATTTTGTTTTATTATTCTACGTGCCTGTGTTGAAAGCGTATTACCAGTAAATTTATGGATCTTTGAATTAGTAGGATTTCTGTCTCTAAATATAGTATATAATCTATTGATGTATCCGGGTCCTTGACTTTTTGCTTTATAAAAACAGTACATTAACTCCTTCTCTTCCTCTTTCGACCATTTTCTTCTTTTGTCATCCTTAGCTTCTTGTATGGTCTCTCCAGATGAGCCGGCAGAGCATTCAATAGGCACTGACGCCCCACTCCGCAAAGCATCAACTGTTCCCTCCCCACCCCGTTGTTCGGCTGTGATCGCTTCGGGTTCCCCGACTCTTGCCCGCCTGTTCAGCAAAGAGCCACTGACGGCTTGCATGCTGTCACGTCCAGCGTCAGCTCCAAACGTGCCCCGGCGCTCACCCCCGGGTAGCGACCCTATACGTTTATCAATATTAAAAGGCTCCATGGTTAAATGGGTTACCAGAGCCACGTTAGCCACGCCAGTAATTACGTATCGTGTGTCCGCCCCCCACGTGATCTGATGGTCGATCCGGACGTATGGTTGGATTTTGGGGGCTTATTATTATTTTCGGTGAGCCAAAACTCGACTTTTACGTCGGTATATCTATATATCCCGTCCTGAAACCTTCAGGAAAAGGAATATATAGTTTCTCCCTATCTCCTCTTACTCCTTCCTCTTCTACTTGAGTTAATTTTGTTTTGTAAATCTGATGGATGGGCTTGGTTATCTGATATGCGTGAAGCAGATGATGTATGGTTTGTGATGTGTGACGTTTGCTGCGGTACAGATTTTGATGTTACTAAAATTTGTTCCGTGTCTCGTGTCGGTTGTTGTGTACTTGGTGTGTTGTTCACAAACACAGTGTCCCCTAACACTTTGCTGAGTATGGTTGATGTGTGGAAGGCTGCTTGTTTTTGTAAAATTGTTATATCTATTGTTGTGTTTAAATGGTTTATGTATCTTTGTAAGCTTTTACTGATAATGCCTGTCGCTCCTACTATGATTGGGATAACTGTGGTGTGTGTTTTCCATAGGCGCTGAGTTTCCGTTTTCAGAAGGTGGTATTTACTTAATTTTTCTATTTCTTTAGCTCCTATGTTGTAGTCGGAAGGTACTGCTATGTCTATTAAATAAGTTCTATTATTAGTCTTGTCAATATAAATTAGATCCGGTCTATTATGTGTTACTGTCACGTCGGTCTGCACGGGTATTTCCCACATTATTTTGGCCTGACTATTTTCCTTTACCTGCGGTTGTGTTAAAGTCTCCTTCCACCAAAGATTCGACACTTCAAAATTGTGTTTTTTTGCTAAGCACCAATGCACATACTGGACCAGGCTGTTATGTCGCTTTACATAATATACACCAGCTAATTTTTCGCATCCCGATATGATGTGCTGGGTTGATTCGTCTTTCATGGCACATAGACGACATTTGCCGTCTATTTCCATCCTCAAAATATCGCGCTGATGCTGTCGCGTCATAACGGCCTGGTCTTGGATTGCAAATATTGCGGATTCTATGGAGATTGGTATTTGGTTTTTAACTAGCCATTTAAATGAACCTTCTTTGTCAATATTTGCCTGGTCTAGAACTGATTTAGGGAACTGTCCATGTAATTGCTTGTTTCTCCGTTTACCTTTCAGCTTCTCGATTATTGCATGTTTGATTTCTTTACCTGTATGCATTTTCGTGTGTGGAAGTTGGAGTTCTCTTTCTATTTCTTGTGCTTCTTTTATTATTGAGTATTTATTTTGTTGCTTATCATGTTCATATATTATTTTAATCAAATCGTCGCTTTGTTCTTTTAAGTAATATTTATATTTAAGTATTCGTGTTCTATATAAGTTTTCTATATTCATCAGCCCCCTACCTCCCTCTACTGTAGGTAAGTAAATCCTATCCACATCAGCTTTTTGTTGTTGTGCTTTCTTAATTGATAATAATTTTCTAGTTTTTATGTCTATTGCCTTTAAATCTCTATTTTTGTAATTAATTATTCCAAAAGAGTAAAGTAGAATTGGAGCGGCATACGTATTTATTCCTTTTATAATATTTCTTGAGCTTAAATGTGTGTTCAGTAGCTTTTTAGTTCTCTTCAAATATTCTTTTGTAACCTGTTCTCTAATCTGACTATGTTCTATTTTACCTGACTCGTGTACCCCTAAATATTTATATGTTCTTCCTATCCCTAACTGTTCAAATGTATCTCCGCTCAGTAGTACGTGTCCTTCACCTGTAATATTCTTTCTATGTCCTGCACTAATGTGTATTGTATTACATTTACCTAAACCGAAACTCATACCAATATCATTTGTAAATATTTCTAAACTATCTATTAAAACTTTTAAATTATTTCTGTTGTTGGCATAAATCTTTAAGTCATCCATGTATAATAAATGGTTTACCCAGAAGCTATCCTTGAGTTTGTATCCTTTCATTTGGTATTTATTAAGAATGAATGATATTGGATTAATTGCCAGGCAAAACAACAATGGAGATAGAGAGTCTCCCTGAAATATGCCACGTCTGATATGAATCAGATCAGTGGTCATTGACTCATGATGTCCTCGGGCTGTCATAACTACTTTCCATCCAGGCATCGCAATTCTAAGGAAGGTCTTTATCATGGTTGGACATCTGTAAATGTCATGGACTCTCAGAAGCCATTCGTGCGATACGCTATCAAATGCCTTCTGATAATCTATCCACGCCATGCTCAAGTTCTTCTGAGATAGATGTGCATCCTCTAAAATTGCCTTGTTAACCATAAGATGATCTTTACAACCCCGAGCTCCGCGTCGGCATCCTCTCTGTTCCATTGCCATTATATTGTTTTCTGCGCAGTGTTTATACAGTTGATTTGCTAGTATGGATGTTAGTAATTTGTACATGCTAGGTAAACAAGCTATTGGCCTCCAGTTTTTAGCGATTTCAGTATTTTCATTTTTTGGTATTAAAATAACTTGTCCTATAGTAAACCACTCTTCTAACTGTTCTTTGCGGTGTATAATATTGGTAAATATTGCAGCTAAATATTTATGCGTACTTGTTAGATATTTTAAGTAATAATTATGTATTCTATCTATTCCTGGAGTTTTCCAGTTTTTCAATTTTGTAACTGCTTGTTGTACTTGTTCGATTGTTATCTCTTCTGATTCTGTTGTGTTAATGTTTTCTGACGAACTATCTATTTCTTCTATCCATTTTGCAGTTTTATTATATTGTACAGGTTCAGACAATACGGACTTCCAAAATTCTTCTACGTTATCTTTACTGGGGAGTTTTATATCATTAGTTGTGTGATTGTTTCCTAAGCTTCTATATAACCTATGCTCATTTTCCTTAAATAACCTATTTTGCTCTTTTCTATTGTTAACTTCTTCATATCTTTTTAATCTACCAGCAAGTGCTTTGATTTTTTGTTTCAGCATCTCTTCTATATTTAACCGTTGATTATCATTTTGTATATTGTATTTGTTGTTTAATTTAGTTTTTATGTTGTTCATTCTTCGTGTATTGATGCCTCTGCCAATTTCTATTATCTGTCCTAATTCTTTTCTATTTTTTTCAATTCTATTTTTCATTCTTTTCTTCCAAGGCGGGTCTGATATTATTTTAATAACATTTTTAGGTATGAATGGTTTTTGGTTGTTATTTATTATTAAAGTTTTGGCGGTCGCGTATATAATATTGTTTAATTCTGTAAGTGTTTCAGTAGTTACTAAAAGAATCGGTAAATAACTATTGAGTACATTTAAGTTTTGTAAGAAATGTTTATTTATTTTTGCTTTGGGTAAAAAGTGCCTGTCTTGTATTGATATTTCCCTAGTTTCAGCTAATACTTGTAGAAAGTTTAATACTAGTGGATCTTGGTCTTCAGTAACTATTATTATATTTTGGGTAAGTCGGTCCATTGGGTTAACTTGTTCTATTGATTGTTGTATGTTCGCTTGAGTTAAATTGTGAGTGTTGGTGTGCAAGTTAGGATGTGTGTTAGTTTCTATTGGCAAAGGTAATTCTACAGTGTTGTTCGTTGATTCAGTGTTTTCTGTCACCCTGCCTTCAGCATTATCTTTAATACGGTTCAGAAGTTCTTGAGACAATATATTTTGTTTTATTATTCTACGTGCCTGTGTTGAAAGCGTATTACCAGTAAATTTATGGATCTTTGAATTAGTAGGATTTCTGTCTCTAAATATAGTATATAATCTATTGATGTATCCGGGTCCTTGACTTTTTGCTTTATAAAAACAGTACATTAACTCCTTCTCTTCCTCTTTCGACCATTTTCTTCTTTTGTCATCCTTAGCTTCTTGTATGGTCTCTCCAGATGAGCCGGCAGAGCATTCAATAGGCACTGACGCCCCACTCCGCAAAGCATCAACTGTTCCCTCCCCACCCCGTTGTTCGGCTGTGATCTCTTCGGGTTCCCCGACTCTTGCCCGCCTGTTCAGCAAAGAGCCACTGACGGCTTGCATGCTGTCACGTCCAGCGTCAGCTCCAAACGTGCCCCGGCGCTCACCCCCGGGTAGCGACCCTATACGTTTATCAATATTAAAAGGCTCCATGGTTAAATGGGTTACCAGAGCCACGTTAGCCACGCCAGTAATTACGTATCGTGTGTCCGCCCCCCACGTGATCTGATGGTCGATCCGGACGTATGGTTGGATTTTGGGGGGCTTATTATTATTATTATTATTTTCGGTGAGCCAAAACTCGACTTTTACGTCGGTATATCTATATATCCCGTCCTGAAACCTTCAGGAAAAGGAATATATAGTTTCTCCCTATCTCCTCTTACTCCTTCCTCTTCTACTTGAGTTAATTTTGTTTTGTAAATCTGATGGATGGGCTTGGTTATCTGATATGCGTGAAGCAGATGATGTATGGTTTATGATGTGTGACGTCTGCTGCGGTACAGATTTTGATGTTACTAAAATTTGTTCCGTGTCTCGTGTCGGTTGTTGTGTATTTGGTGTGTAGTTCACAAACACAGTGTCCCCTAACACTTTGCTGAGTATGGTTGATGTGTGGAAGGCTGCTTGTTTTTGTAAAATTGTTATATCTATTGTTGTGTTTAAATGGTTTATGTATCTTTGTAAGCTTTTACTGATAATGCCTGTCGCTCCTACTATGATTGGGATAACTGTGGTGTGTGTTTTCCATAGGCGCTGAGTTTACGTTTTCAGAAGGTGGTATTTACTTAATTTTTCTATTTCTTTAGTTCCTATGTTGTAGTCGGAAGGTACTGCTATGTCTATTAAATAAGTTCTATTATTAGTCTTGTCAATATAAATTAGATCCGGTCTATTATGTGTTACTGTCACGTCGGTCTGCACGGGTATTTCCCACATTATTTTGGCCTGACTATTTTCCTTTACCTGCGGTTGTGTTAAAGTCTCCTTCCACCAAAGATTCGACACTTCAAAATTGTGTTTTTTTGCTAAGCACCAATGCACATACTGGACCAGGCTGTTATGTCGCTTTACATAATATACACCAGCTAATTTTTCGCATCCCGATATGATGTGCTGGGTTGATTCGTCTTTCATGGCACATAGACGACATTTGCCGTCTATTTCCATCCTCAAAATATCGCGCTGATGCTGTCGCGTCATAACGGCCTGGTCTTGGATTGCAAATATTGCGGATTCTATGGAGATTGGTATTTGGTTTTTAACTAGCCATTTAAATGAACCTTCTTTGTCAATATTTGCCTGGTCTAGAACTGATTTAGGGAACTGTCCATGTAATTGCTTGTTTCTCCGTTTACCTTTCAGCTTCTCGATTATTGCATGTTTGATTTCTTTACCTGTATGCATTTTCGTGTGTGGAAGTTGGAGTTCTCTTTCTATTTCTTGTGCTTCTTTTATTATTGAGTATTTATTTTGTTGCTTATCATGTTCATATATTATTTTAATCAAATCGTCGCTTTGTTCTTTTAAGTAATATTTATATTTAAGTATTCGTGTTCTATATAAGTTTTCTATATTCATCAGCCCCCTACCTCCCTCTACTGTAGGTAAGTAAATCCTATCCACATCAGCTTTTTGTTGTTGTGCTTTCTTAATTGATAATAATTTTCTAGTTTTTATGTCTATTGCCTTTAAATCTCTATTTTTGTAATTAATTATTCCAAAAGAGTAAAGTAGAATTGGAGCGGCATACGTATTTATTCCTTTTATAATATTTCTTGAGCTTAAATGTGTGTTCAGTAGCTTTTTAGTTCTCTTCAAATATTCTTTTGTAACCTGTTCTCTAATCTGACTATGTTCTATTTTACCTGACTCGTGTACCCCTAAATATTTATATGTTCTTCCTATCCCTAACTGTTCAAATGTATCTCCGCTCAGTAGTACGTGTCCTTCACCTGTAATATTCTTTCTATGTCCTGCACTAATGTGTATTGTATTACATTTACCTAAACCGAAACTCATACCAATATCATTTGTAAATATTTCTAAACTATCTATTAAAACTTTTAAATTATTTCTGTTGTTGGCATAAATCTTTAAGTCATCCATGTATAATAAATGGTTTACCCAGAAGCTATCCTTGAGTTTGTATCCTTTCATTTGGTATTTATTAAGAATGAATGATATTGGATTAATTGCCAGGCAAAACAACAATGGAGATAGAGAGTCTCCCTGAAATATGCCACGTCTGATATGAATCAGATCAGTGGTCATTGACTCATGATGTCCTCGGGCTGTCATAACTACTTTCCATCCAGGCATCGCAATTCTAAGGAAGGTCTTTATCATGGTTGGACATCTGTAAATATCAAGGACTCTCAGAAGCCATTCGTGTGATACGCTATCAAATGCCTTCTGATAATCTATCCACGCCATGCTCAAGTTCTTCTGAGATAGATGTGCATCCTCTAAAATTGCCTTGTTAACCATAAGATGATCTTTACAACCCCGAGCTCCGCGTCGGCATCCTCTCTGTTCCATTGCCATTATATTGTTTTCCGCGCAGTGTTTATACAGTTGATTTGCTAGTATGGATGTTAGTAATTTGTACATGCTAGGTAAACAAGCTATTGGCCTCCAGTTTTTAGCCATTTCAGTATTTTCATTTTTTGGTATTAAAATAACTTGTCCTATAGTAAACCACTCTTCTAACTGTTCTTTACGGCGTATAATATTGGTAAATATTGCAGCTAAATATTTATGCGTACTTGTTAGATATTTTAAGTAATAATTATGTATTCTATCTATTCCTGGAGTTTTCCAGTTTTTCAATTTTGTAACTGCTTGTTGTACTTGTTCGATTGTTATCTTATCTGATTCTGTTGTGTTAATGTTTTCTGACGAACTATCTATTTCTTCTATCCATTTTGCAGTTTTATTATATTGTACAGGTTCAGACAATACGGACTTCCAAAATTCTTCTACGTTATCTTTACTGGGGAGTTTTATATCATTAGTTGTGTGATTGTTTCCTAAGCTTCTATATAACCTATGCTCATTTTCCTTAAATAACCTATTTTGCTCTTTTCTATTGTTAACTTCTTCATATCTTTTTAATCTACCAGCAAGTGCTTTGATTTTTTGTTTCAGCATCTCTTCTATATTTTTCCGTTGATTATCATTTAGTATATTGTATTTGTTGTTTAATTTAGTTTTTATGTTGTTCATTCTTCGTGTATTGATGCCTCTGCCAATTTCTATTATCTGTCCTAATTCTTTTCTATTTTTTTCAATTCTATTTTTCATTCTTTTCTTCCAAGGCGGGTCTGATATTATTTTAATAACATTCTTAGGTATGAATGGTTTTTGGTTGTTATTTATTATTAAAGTTTTGGCGGTCGCGTATATAATATTGTTTAATTCTGTAAGTGTTTCAGTAGTTACTAAAAGAATCGGTAAATAACTATTGAGTACATTTAAGTTTTGTAAGAAATGTTTATTTATTTTTGCTTTGGGTAAAAAGTGCCTGTCTTGTATTGATATTTCCCTAGTTTCAGCTAATACTTGTAGAAAGTTTAATACTAGTGGATCTTGGTCTTCAGTAACTATTATTATATTTTGGGTAAGTCGGTCCATTGGGTTAACTTGTTCTATTGATTGTTGTATGTTCGCTTGAGTTAAATTGTGAGTGTTGGTGTGCAAGTTAGGATGTGTGTTAGTTTCTATTGGCAAAGGTAATTCTACAGTGTTGTTCGTTGATTCAGTGTTTTCTGTCACCCTGCCTTCAGCATTATCTTTAATACGGTTCAGAAGTTCTTGAGACAATATATTTTGTTTTATTATTCTACGTGCCTGTGTTGAAAGCGTATTACCAGTAAATTTATGGATCTTTGAATTAGTAGGATTTCTGTCTCTAAATATAGTATATAATCTATTGATGTATCCGGGTCCTTGACTTTTTGCTTTATAAAAACAGTACATTAACTCCTTCTCTTCCTCTTTCGACCATTTTCTTCTTTTGTCATCCTTAGCTTCTTGTATGGTCTCTCCAGATGAGCCGGCAGAGCATTCAATAGGCACTGACGCCCCACTCCGCAAAGCATCAACTGTTCCCTCCCCACCCCGTTGTTTGGCTGTGATCGCTTCGGGTTCCCCGACTCTTGCCCGCCTGTTCAGCAAAGAGCCACTGACGGCTTGCATGCTGTCACGTCCAGCGTCAGCTCCAAACGTGCCCCGGCGCTCACCCCCGGGTAGCGACCCTATACGTTTATCAATATTAAAAGGCTCCATGGTTAAATGGGTTACCAGAGCCACGTTAGCCACGCCAGTAATTACGTATCGTGTGTCCGCCCCCCACGTGATCTGATGGTCGATCCGGACGTATGGTTGGATTTTGGGGGGCTTATTATTATTATTATTATTTTCGGTGAGCCAAAACTCGACTTTTACGTCGGTATATCTATATATCCCGTCCTGAAACCTTCAGGAAAAGGAATATATAGTTTCTCCCTATCTCCTCTTACTCCTTCCTCTTCTACTTGAGTTAATTTTGTTTTGTAAATCTGATGGATGGGCTTGGTTATCTGATATGCGTGAAGCAGATGATGTATGGTTTATGCTGTGTGACGTCTGCTGCGGTACAGATTTTGATGTTACTAAAATTTGTTCCGTGTCTCGTGTCGGTTGTTGTGTATTTGGTGTGTAGTTCACAAACACAGTGTCCCCTAACACTTTGCTGAGTATGGTTGATGTGTGGAAGGCTGCTTGTTTTTGTAAAATTGTTATATCTATTGTTGTGTTTAAATGGTTTATGTATCTTTGTAAGCTTTTACTGATAATGCCTGTCGCTCCTACTATGATTGGGATAACTGTGGTGTGTGTTTTCCATAGGCGCTGAGTTTACGTTTTCAGAAGGTGGTATTTACTTAATTTTTCTATTTCTTTAGTTCCTATGTTGTAGTCGGAAGGTACTGCTATGTCTATTAAATAAGTTCTATTATTAGTCTTGTCAATATAAATTAGATCCGGTCTATTATGTGTTACTGTCACGTCGGTCTGCACGGGTATTTCCCACATTATTTTGGCCTGACTATTTTCCTTTACCTGCGGTTGTGTTAAAGTCTCCTTCCACCAAAGATTCGACACTTCAAAATTGTGTTTTTTTGCTAAGCACCAATGCACATACTGGACCAGGCTGTTATGTCGCTTTACATAATATACACCAGCTAATTTTTCGCATCCCGATATGATGTGCTGCGTTGATTCGTCTTTCATGGCACATAGACGACATTTGCCGTCTATTTCCATCCTCAAAATATCGCGCTGATGCTGTCGCGTCATAACGGCCTGGTCTTGGATTGCAAATATTACGGATTCTATGGAGATTGGTATTTGGTTTTTAACTAGCCATTTAAATGAACCTTCTTTGTCAATATTTGCCTGGTCTAGAACTGATTTAGGGAACTGTCCATGTAATTGCTTGTTTCTCCATTTACCTTTCAGCTTCTCGATTATTACATGTTTGATTTCTTTACCTGTATGCATTTTCGTGTGTGGAAGTTGGAGTTCTCTTTCTATTTCTTGTGCTTCTTTTATTATTGAGTATTTATTTTGTTGCTTATCATGTTCATATATTATTTTAATCAAATCGTCGCTTTGTTCTTTTAAGTAATATTTATATTTAAGTATTCGTGTTCTATATAAGTTTTCTATATTCATCAGCCCCCTACCTCCCTCTACTGTAGGTAAGTAAATTCTATCCACATCAGCTTTTTGTTGTTGTGCTTTCTTAATTGATAATAATTTTCTAGATTGTATGTCTCTTGCCTTTAAATCTCTATTTTTGTAATTAATTATTCCAAAAGAGTAAAGTAGAATTGGAGCGGCATACGTATTTATTCCTTTTATAATATTTCTTGAGCTTAAATGTGTGTTCAGTAGCTTTTTAGTTCTCTTCAAATATTCTTTTGTAATCTGTTCTCTAATCTGACTATGTTCTATTTTACCTGACTCGTGTACCCCTAAATATTTATATGTTTTTCCTATCCCTAACTGTTCAAATGTATCTCCGCTCAGTAGTACTTGTCCTTCACCTGTAATATTCTTTCTATGTCCTGCACTAATGTGTATTGTATTACATTTATCCTAAACCGAAACTCATACCAATATCATTTGTAAATATTTCTAAACTATCTATTAAAACTTTTAAATTATTTCTGTTGTTGGCATAAATCTTTAAGTCATCCATGTATAATAAATGGTTTACCCAGAAGCTATCCTTGAGTTTGTATCCTTTCATTTGGTATTTATTAAGAATGAATGATATTGGATTAATTGCCAGGCAAAACAACAATGGAGATAGAGAGTCTCCCTGAAATATGCCACGTCTGATATGAATCAGATCAGTGGTCATTGACTCATGATGTCCTCGGGCTGTCATAACTACTTTCCATCCAGGCATCGCAATTCTAAGGAAGGTCTTTATCATGGTTGGACATCTGTAAATAGTCAAGGACTCTCAGAAGCCATTCGTGCGATACGCTATCAAATGCCTTCTGATAATCTATCCACGCCATGCTCAAGTTCTTCTGAGATAGATGTGCATCCTCTAAACTTGCCTTGTTAACCATAAGATGATCTTTACAACCCCGAGCTCCGCGTCGGCATCCTCTCTGTTCCATTGCCATTATATTGTTTTCCGCGCAGTGTTTATACAGTTGATTTGCTAGTATGGATGTTAGTAATTTGTACATGCTAGGTAAACAAGCTATTGGCCTCCAGTTTTTAGCCGATTTCAGTATTTTCATTTTTTGGTATTAAAATAACTTGTCCTATAGTAAACCACTCTTCTAACTGTTCTTTACGGCTGTATAATATTGGTAAATATTGCAGCTAAATATTTATGCGTACTTGTTAGATATTTTAAGTAATAATTATGTATTCTATCTATTCCTGGAGTTTTCCAGTTTTTCAATTTTGTAACTGCTTGTTGTACTTGTTCGATTGTTATCTTATCTGATTCTGTTGTGTTAATGTTTTCTGACGAACTATCTATTTCTTCTATCCATTTTGCAGTTTTATTATATTGTACAGGTTCAGACAATACGGACTTCCAAAATTCTTCTACGTTATCTTTACTGGGGAGTTTTATATCATTAGTTGTGTGATTGTTTCCTAAGCTTCTATATAACCTATGCTCATTTTCCTTAAATAACCTATTTTGCTCTTTTCTATTGTTGACTTCTTCATATCTTTTTAATCTACCAGCAAGTGCTTTGATTTTTTGTTTCAGCATCTCTTCTATATTTAACCGTTGATTATCATTTTGTATATTGTATTTGTTGTTTAATTTAGTTTTTATGTTGTTCATTCTTCGTGTATTGATGCATCTGCCAATTTCTATTATCTGACCTAATTCTTTTCTATTTTTTTCAATTCTATTTTTTATTCTTTTATTCCAAGGCGGGTCTGATATTATTTTAATAACATTTTTAGGTATGAATGGTTTTTGGTTGTTATTTATTATTAAAGTTTTGGCAGGTCGCGTATATAATATTGTTTAATTCTGTAAGTGTTTCAGTAGTTACTAAAAGATTCGGTAAATAACTATTGAATACATTTAAGTTTTGTAAGAAATGTCTATTTATTTTTGCTTTGGGTAAAAAGTGCCTGTCTTGTATTGATATTTCCCTAGTTTCAGGCTAATACTTGTAGAAAGCTTAATATTAGTGGATCTTGGTCTTCAGTAACTATTATTATACTTTGGGTAAGTCGGTCCATTGGGTTAACTTGTTCTATTGATTGTTGTATGTTCGCTTGAGTTAAATTGTGAGTGTTGGTGTGCAAGTTAGGATGTGTGTTAGTTTCTATTGGCAAAGGTAATTCTACAGTGTTGTTCGTTGATTCAGTGTTTTCTGTCACCCTGCCTTCAGCATTATCTTTAATACGGTTCAGAAGTTCTTGAGACAATATATTTTGTTTTATTATTCTACGTGCCTGTGTTGAAAGCGTATTACCAGTAAATTTATGGATCTTTGAATTAGTAGGATTTCTGTCTCTAAATATTGTATATAATCTATTGACTGTATCCGGGTCCTTGACTTTTTGCTTTATAAAAACAGTACATTAACTCCTTCTCTTCCTCTTTCGACCATTTTCTTCTTTTGTCATCCTTAGCTTCTTGTATGGTCTCTCCAGATGAGCCGGCAGAGCATTCAATAGGCACTGACGCCCCACTCCGCAAAGCATCAACTGTTCCCTCCCCACCCCGTTGTTCGGCTGTGATCTCTTCGGGTTCCCCGACTCTTGCCCGCCTGTTCAGCAAAGAGCCACTGACGGCTTGCATGCTGTCACGTCCAGCGTCAGCTCCAAACGTGCCCCGGCGCTCACCCCCGGGTAGCGACCCTATACGTTTATCAATATTAAAAGGCTCCATGGTTAAATGGGTTACCAGAGCCACGTTAGCCACGCCAGTAATTACGTATCGTGTGTCCGCCCCCCACGTGATCTGATGGTCGATCCGGACGTATGGTTGGATTTTGGGGGGCTTATTATTATTATTATTATTATTATTATTATTATTATTATTATTATTATTATTATTATTATCAGGAGTGAAAAATCACTCATACTGGCATAATAAATAATTGCATTTTCGGCATATCCTTTTCTTTTTTCTATCAAGGTACTTCGTTCGCCACTTTCCGCCCAAATTCGAAAAATTTAGATTTAAGTGGCGTAACTTAACTACGTACTCTGTCTTACCATACCATCGCAAGTATGTAGAATGTGTAAAGCATTTTTACTCCATATATACATTTATGAAATTACTAAAACAGATGGAAAATTATAAGTGAATAAGTTTTAAACAATGAAATAAAATCTTGTATTGTAATTAAGAAACAAATATTTAAGCATCTACAGTAAGATGGTTCATCAAAGTTTAATCAAGTTCTATTTATACCTTTGTTCAGAGGCAGCGTGGGTGGAGCTTAACGCCGCACTTCATCTAACTTTACTAATTTTACATTTTAGATATATATTTCCTGAACAAATAAGATTTAAGTATACAACAACATATTTCTTACTTTAATCGTTTATAAATCATATACTATATAGCTAATTTCATAATAACGGATAATATCCTATGTCAATGATGGAAGACTTGCGCGCAGTGACCCCTGCCAGCCTTAGACAACTGCGACCGTTGTGTAAGGCTGCAACATTCCATCCGCCGCGAGCACCAGGGCGCACTATGCTAGGGCATCCCTCCGAGATACGCGCATCAGTGCGTCCCCCCCTGTGTGAAAATGCTACAAATGCGGCGTTGGGGACTACCACCCAGCACGCCATGTCCGCGATGGCGAGAAATGGATGGAGCTACAAATAGCTACAAATAGCTTTGTGGGATGCAACAGAAGATAAATGAATTATTAGATGTGATGGATGATTGATGCTCCAACTGACATGTCTGAGTTTAGAATAAGAGGCTTTAGTAAAAAGCATGATGTATACTATATATATGGGATGATGAAGTGAAAGAGGCAGTAGGTAGAAAGAAGAAAGCATGGCAGGACTATAGAGCTTCGAGTAGGAATAAAAGTATGCAAGAGATCAAGAAGAAAAAATATAAGATGCAAGATTACCTAACGCAAGCACTGATAAAGATGAAAAGTCAGAGCATGAAAGAGATGAAAGATTGACAAACAATTTCCGTGAAAACACGAAGCTTATCTAGTGAGAAGTTGATGATTCTCGGCGTTGTTCGTCAGCCTGTAGAATAAATGGGGGCTTTCTGGGGACGGTGAAATACTTACAGAAAGAACACACGTTTTACAACGATGGGCGGAATTCTATAAGGAGATGTATGAATATGATGGCGCTGCTGCCTCAGGCGACAGCAATATAATGTGTCTTGATAAAGGAGACTGCGAAATCAGTATAAAAGAAGTAGAGAATGCTATACGAAGTCTGAAATGTGGTAAGACAACGGGAGCATATTACTGCAGAGATGATCAAATATGCCACGCATCTTGGACCTATTTTTTTTCTATACAATTTATGTTGAAAAACGGGAGAGGTCCCGGATAGTTGCCGAGGTGCAGTCATCATGCCTTTGTATAAAGGCAAAGATTCACAGATAGATTGATTAGCCTGGGCAGTAAAATTTATGCCAAAATCCTAGCGAGAAGAATGCAAGAGAGATTCGAAAGACTGTTATCGGAGGTTCAAGGAGAATGTAGATCTGAAAAAGTGTGTATGTATCAGGTCTTTCCTCTCCACATTATCACGAAAAAGTTTTTGGTTGTAAACTAGAAAGTTTATTGTGCTTTTGTGGATTTACAAAAGGCATTTGGCAGAGTTATAAATAAGAAGTTATGGAAGATACTTTCCCGGTACAATGTGAACGGACTCTTGTTGCAGGCTGTGAAAACTCTTTATCGAGATCACTCAGCATGTACGCGAGTAAGAGCTGGCATGTGGCCTCAGTTTGACATTCAGGTGTCAAACAGAGTTGCGCCATGTCAGCTTGGCTGTTCAATTTGTGTTTGGATAGTTGACTCCAAGGAGTGAAAAAAAGTAACATAGGAGTGATAGTTGGTGATTCGACAATTAACTGTCTGTTGTACGCAGATGATGTTTAACAGAAAGATTTTACAACAAGTGAATGAGGTGGTATATCTGGGAAGTATGTTTAGTAGAGTTGGATGATATGATATGGATGTGAAAAGGGCTGACGGTGTTCTGGCTGCATTGATACAGCTGCAAGACGTCAGCGTACCTACACGTCTTGCTTTTCACATTGCATTACTTATACCGATGTTGTTGTACGGTAGCGAAATGTGGGTGTGTCAAAAGATGAATGAAAGAAAGATGAATGCAGTAGAGATGCGATCTCTTAGTCGGATGTTTATCTGAGTCAGTTTAGCTGACTGTATATGCAATGAAGAGCAACGCAGAATGACGCTCCGTTGTTTTCGACTACCCCGCAAGGTATAAAGCTTGAAGCTATAAAAATGATAATAAATTTTAACTTTTGGAGCTTCAAGCTTTTATATGCATAGCAAGGTTAGTAGAGAGATTGTAGTATTAATACTCCCCCATCTCCCATCTATTAAATCAATCTATGGAGTTAGAATAGAACCAAATGAATATATAAACGCCATTATTACACAAATATTTTGCATTATACTGTATACAATGTCTGAAAGCTTATAACAACTTTATTTAAATGATGAGGGTACATTAGAACAAATCTCTAAACTTTTATATTCAACTTAATCTCTGGGGCTGTTTGGACCTTGAAAATCTTTCCTCAGCATATAGTTGTACAATACATATAAATAACACTTAAATGTAGCATGCTTCGTGTTCTTCAAGTATCGACATTGCTACAAGATATAGTGAACTTAGTTACTTTATGTGAAAACAAATAAATTTATGCAAAGAGTGGCGGAACTTAACGCCGCATTTTATCCATAATAATTTAAATATAATAACTCCGCCGAGTGGGAATGAGTGGTAACCACTTCATACGCCCTCCGGGGAGTCCTCTTAATTATTAGGTGACCTTCCTCCAGTATCATTTATACAGTGTGTATAAAAATCATCCCCTATCTCTTGAATCATTAACTTTTACTTCATATATTTTTTTTAATAATTTATAATCCTTCTTTGTAGATATATTTACAATTATATATATATATATATATATATATATATATATATATATATACACAATGTTTAAACTTATCTTTACTTAGATTAGGTTAACATACGACTCTTGAAATTAGTGCCACAAGCAAAGTGGATTAGTAATAGGGTGGCTAATAGGGTTATTTATTTAAAAATAAATATTTAGACTCAAGTCTTTTCCAGCTTCACGCTTGTATTCCGTAAAGTAGGATAAACAGAAAGTATCTATTGCCAAAACACTTCATACTACGAATTTCACCGAACTTGAGATACTGCAAGTTGGGCGGAACACAACACCACATTTAATCATACCAGAGAAAGGAAACGGAAATAATTTGAATATAATTATTAACTTCTAAACGCAGCCTAAGTGTATGGGTTTAAAAGTTTTCTCTTTATAAAATATGAAATAAAGTGCGCGCGCTCGTGAATTCTTTATTGCTCATAATTTTACATTATCATTTCGCTTGCCAAGTTTAATATTAGATGGCTTTTTGTAAGCCTTCAAATAAATAATTAAGTAAATAGAAGAGTAAAAAAAAATGACTAAAATTTATGTAAGAGAGTTAATATTCCGATACAAGTGGTTTAACATAAATTTATTAATACTTGAAGAATATTTCTATTTTTTTCAATCGAAGCCGGTCGTGGTGCAGTAGGACAGCGTCTGACTGTGAACGTAATTGATTGTGGTTTGATTTCCATCCGGGGGAGTAATATTAAAACATTCTCAATTATTTAAAATATTCTCACTTCTATATATATATATATATATATATATATATATATATATATATATATATATATATATATATATTCTTTGAAACAGTTTAATAAACCTCATGTATTTTATTGCACTGAGCCGCTCACCGACCGGAACGTTATTAGTATTATTAAATTAAATTTCATTTTTCTAAAGAATAGATATAAATGTAATAATTTAAATTGTCGATTGCGTTAGTAAAATGGACCCCTTGTATTTTAGAGGTTGTTAAAGAAGCTTAACGCCTTATCTTGCATAGCAAGGTAGTCAGTGTCTAAACACTAAATTCTCCGTTTTCCATCCGTATTCGATACAATCTGTGTTAATTAGCGGAACTCAACGTCGCCATTTCTCTGATTAATAAGAGAAATAACTGTTCTGAGTTCTCTTAATAGTAAGAGTAATTACGGTGTTGAGTTCCGCTTCTTAACACAGCGACAAAATGTCTAGACATTAAAATACAAGTATTTTTAACAATCAAATTTCTGACTATCCCATTATTGTTTTACCCAGTCATAACTCTTGCGAATCGAATTATTTCGCGGCTGTGCTTTATCTGTAAGTCACAATCATAGTTACAGAGTAAAAAAATATTTTCATAATAAATCTTCATCATAATTATCAACGCCGGTCGTGGCGCAGTGGGACAGTGTCTGACTGTAAACGCGATCGGTCGTGGGTTCGGTCCCCAATCGGGGGAGTGATTATATTTAAATTATGTCTACCCTGCTATGCCGGATAAAAGCGTGAAGCCAGAAAAAAATAATTAAATAAATAAAAACTGATCATGCCCCATACTACGACAGTTAGAACAGCTGTTGCCAGTTAAATTCTATATATAATAAATAGATTTATCTGTCTGTCGCTTTCCCCACATATCAGAGAGAATGTAGTGTTAAGACACTATTTGCCGCTTACTTTCAAAACCCAAGACATTGCGTATTAAATAGAGGAGCTCAACGCCGTACCCACAAACAACAATACGATCACTTAACGAATATTACCCACTCAAAGTTGCGTTTACTTTCTAACTATTATATCAAATTAGTATTTATCAAATTGTATGTAACGGTATATGCCATGATAAAATAATATAATAACATTAGCCACTTATCGACCTTCATTGATTATTGATTCGACCTTAAGAGTCGCGGTAAATATGATTGAAAGTAACGCAACTTACGATCGTTCGAGTATATAGACGAATGTATAGAGGCCGATGTAGATGAGGGTAGGACGATGTAGTTTTGCTATAGATTTGTATATTATATGAAGCTTAAATATATAATAAGTGCAAAAATATATTTTTAAGCTTGTAGAAGCTATAGTGGTTCGGTGGAAGGTCTGTTTGTAAACGCGATTGGTTTTGGGTTCGATTCTCACTTGCGAAAAGGATTATATTTTTTTTTAATACAGAAAACAGGTAGATTCTGATTACTCTGTTAAAGCGTCAAGTCATTTTTCTATAAATATATAGGAAAGTAGAAAATATCGGACTTATATACAATTTTAAAATTACAATTCTTTTTATCAAATTTACAGCGAATTTTTATTTTATGATTCTTAAATGAAAGTTATTCTTTATAACATCGACTGCCAGTCAGTATTTGAAGTCCCGCCCGCCAAAATCGACCAAAGCTAGAGATCTTTCTCTTTCCAGAGTTTAGCCGGAACAAATAGTGAGGCAGACGGACACAACTTGTAAAAATATATTATTTTGATATATATACCGTTTATACCTATAATATTTAATTATATAGATATGTAGAACTCATTATTTTTTAACATTTATCTATTTAGTCATAAATATATATATTTTTTTATAATATATATATTTATAAAAGTATATTGGTATTGTAATATTTTATCTTTTTTTTCACGGCGCACAGCAGGATAGAGAGAAATTATTTAAACATTTATTACACGAACTACCATATGATTGATATACATTTTTGATAGAAATATTACTAGGGCGTATTTCACATGTCAACCGTTCTACTAATATATTCTGATGGGAAATTTATAATTGAATTATTATTATACTATAAGCATATATTACTTTATTGCTTATTTGTTCAACTCTGAGACAATATTTTATAAGTGTTTTTTATACTAAAATTATTTTAGCCTAACACGAGTTTTGAAGCCTACCCACAATACCTATAATACCCATAATGCGCTACCCATATAAGTATCCAATAATGAGAAAGTAAGTAATCGACAACAAAAAAAAACTTTATAGTATTATAAATAGATAAAAAACTACAAATTTAAATAAATTTCCATTAGAAATTATATAGTTTGAATAAAAACAAAATGAAGTGTAAAAATTTTCTTTTTTAGTCTCGCAATCGTGCTCGCCGCCACGTAAAGCTCCGAGTGCCGTAAGCTTTGAAAGCGCATTTTGGTTTCATTTTAAATTATATAGCGGCAGGCGAGAATTTTTCAAACATATTTAATATTATTCAATACAAATACGAATGGTGTTTGTTATAATAAAATTATTGGAATTTCTTTTGAATTTATTATAGAAAAATACATTAATTTTATTAAATGTTCAATTTGTTCATTTAAAGTAATGTTATTAATAAACTTGCTATTGACTTTTTTTTATAGCTTTTGCAAAATAAACCTATGTACATATAAACATAATGTACAGGCGCATATCAGTTCACTAAAGTGAATGTCCGAGATGTAAAGGACCAGCGCAAGAAATTCAACTCGGTGTTTCTTTTATAAAATACTACTTTATGTTTATTTCAATAAATTTAAGGCAAAACGAAGCAAGTGTCAAGACACTTCGTTTCCTCTTTCGACTCGAAATAGAATTATTGCGTGCAGAATGATCGATATTAACTCCGCATTATATTTTACCAGAGTTAAAAATGAACACGAGGGAATGATTATATTTCAATTTTATTTTAATTTCTCCGTATTTTTTTTCAACACTCGATATTGTAGTGTAAATTCTACTGTAGACTTCCTAATAAAGTGTCTGACTGTACGTAGGTCCATGTTAGGGTCCAATACCTGTTTAAAATATTATATTAAAATTTCAAATGTACGTTTACGTTTTATCCCACTTAGCAGGGTAGTCAGAGAGAACGACAGGTGAGGTCAAGACAATCAATTCTATACTTTAAGACGAATTTTTACATGGCGAGTGGCGTAACTCAACGCCGAGCTTTGTCTAACCAGATAAGAACGGATTCCCACAATCGCTCTGGTAACACTACGTCTCAATTTTAAGCGGAAAACAGTCAACGCAGTTTCTTGACACTAGATTGTCGGTGATTACCCTGCTGCGAGATGAAACTTGAAGCTGCACTCTCCGAGTAAGGAACTATCCTCCCATTGTACATACAAAACCTTTCAATTTTAATTCGCAAACCACTAAAGACAGAATATAAAATAAAAATACACACAAACTCAGTAACAAGCTAGGCCAATTTTATAGTACCAGGCGTGAATGAGTAAATAAATCGAATATGCATATTTTTCAGGAAGGCAATTTTATATTTAACTTTCAAAGATGAATTCTGTTTTTATTTTATTTAATATAGGTTTTGAGGCCATCGTGGCTCAGTGGTATGCAACAATTCGATTGGTTATTTGGTTCGATTCCCATTTAATAAATTATCAATTAATCGCTGTGATAATATTAATAATAATGCTGCGTTGAGTTCCGCCTCTCAACACCTAATGTAAACGATCCAATTTGAGTATAAGAAAAAAAAAATAAGTTTTGCCGATTATATTGATTTACGTGAAATTATTTGTATTTACTTATTGAATAATGTCTTTAAATATAAAGAAGTCAATTTATCAACCTATCAACGGTTTATATGAATGTAGTTATAACATGTTACAGGACTTATGAGACGTGAAAATGTAAAAGGGGTTTGAAAATTGCTCCAATTTTCTTAGGAAACTGTATTTTCCACGAAGTGAAAGTATTGTAGACTCAAAGTCAATAAGATTTATATTTAAAGTTGAAATTTATATTTATTTAAATGCTTTCCGAAATATATGTATGAATATTTCAATAATATTTTGATCAAAAATTCCAATTAAATCAATTGTGGGCAAAGGCCGAAGCAAACATCATATTTTATGATTGTTGTTTCAATAATATCGTATTATTATATATATATATATATATATATATATATATATATATATATATATATATATATATATGTGTGTGTGTGTGTGTGTGTGTGTGTGTGTGTGTGTGTGTGTGTAATTCGCAATTTAGGTAACTCATTTCAGATAATCTATAAGCTATATCCTAGCCTTCGACGTTGGTTTAGATGTATTACTGTTTTATTTGTAAATATAATACTTTCTTATGTGTACAAGTATATTGTACAAAGTATTATTTTTTAGCTTCACGCTTTTATCCCGCAACGCAAGGTAGACAAAAAGTACCTAGTGTCAAGACACTCCGTACTTTGCTTTCCACTAAATTCGAGACATTGCACGTTAAGTAGTGGAGTTCAACGCGGTACTTTGTCTTATACCAGAGCAAGGTAGTGAAAATTATTGAAATATAATCACTACTCGGAGTGGGGATCGAACCCACAACCGATCGCGTTTACTTCAAAAGAGATAAAGGAACAATTTTTTAAGAAGTTCTATTCCTTTATAGGTAGCAATTCAATTACAATTCGAGACATTGCGCTTTGAGTGGTGGAACTCAGCGCTGCACTTTGTCTTATACCAGAGCAAGGGAGTGAACAAAAAAATAAATATAATCACTCCCCCGAGAGGGAACAAAACCCCCAACCAACTGCGTTTACATATAATATGAATTATATATAAAAAATCTCCTCTATATCACGCCTGTATAGTGTCAGGATACTCCAGATTCCACTGTCCACCAGATACGAGACATTGCGCTTTGAGTGGTGGAACTCAGCGCTGCACTTTGTCTTATACCAGAGCAAGGGAGTGAACAAAAAAATAAATATAATCACTCCCCCGAGAGGGAACAAAACCCACAACCAACTGCGTTTACATATAATATGAATTATATATAAAAAATCTCCTCTATATCACGCCTGTATAGTGTCAGGATACTCCAGATTCCTCTGTCCACCAGATACGAGACATTGCGTGTTGAGTGGTGGGACCATCAACATCGCGCTTTATTACCGGTGCGAGAATATGAAAATAATTTTTATATAACCATTCCCCCGAGTGCGAATCGAACCCACAACCAATCACGTTTACAGTGCGCCAAGACCGGCCTATATAAACTATAACTGTACCGAATTTCATACATTCCGACCGTGTAATTTTCTTAAAAAGGGGTAAAATTTTATAACATTTTAATTTATATAATTGATAATTTTACAAAATACAATTAAAATATTTACGTATTATACATAATAAAGCCCACGCTGTTATAGTGCTCGGTTATAAGTAAAGAAATGTTATTTTGCCATTTCGTTAGTTACGAATAGTCGTTGTGAACTGCTGGAAATGCCAACTTCCGATTTAGCCGTTCGATCTAGTTTTCCGCTTATTGTACGTTCAGCAATCTACATAGCGTAGATATTGAGGACTCTTAAATTGTCTTTGGTAAGCTTATTCCTGGCCATTTATATATATATATATATATATATATATATATATATATATATATATATATATATATATATATATATATATTTATAGAAAGACATCGTGGTGTCGGGGAACTTTGCCTGAATGTGAACTAAAACGCGACTGGTTGTGCTATTTCCCTCGGGAAAATGATTATATATTAAATTATATTCATTTCCCCGTTCTAGGTAAACAAAACGCGGCGATGAGTTCCGTCACTCATCACGTAATCTCGAATTTGGTGGAAAGTGGAGCACAGTGTCTTAACCCTACTTAAAAGCGTGAATAAAAAAAAAGAAACTAAATTATATCTGTTTATACCGATTTATATGAAAGGAATTCAAATAAAACTTTAACAGCGAGTGCTATTGTGCTATAATAACTCGACTTGCGGACTATTGGCATATTTCTGAGTTCATTTATTTATAAATTTTCAGGAAAAACGCCTACGCTATATAAGGTCGGTTTAAGAATCTTAAGAATTTTTTTCATACGTCCTATTCATAAAACGTATTTTATAGAAAATATTTCAAGTTTTGATCTTTTTTTGTTCGATTATATATATATATATATATATATATATATATATATATATATAAAATTTATTTTTTAGGACAAAAAATAAATCGATATAGATATCAAACCAAATGTTTTTTCTGCGTTAGAAATCGTCATTCATTTATAGCGATGGTAAAAGTCGAATTTAACCTTGGTTCAAATTTTAAAGCATAAATAGATACATTTTTTGTTATAATTTCATGTTATATTTTACGAAGTTAAAGAAATACCAAAATACATCAAAAGTCCTTGACAAAATTCCCTTCGTTGTGGCGTTAAAGAGGGACAAACAAACACACTCCAATTTATAATATTAGAATGAAAAAAATAATAATAAATGGTAAAAAAATGGTAACATACTTTTTGAAAACCGGCCGGCTCCTAAGTGTCGGACACAAGCTATTAATTGATATTTCATGACGTTTCATTAGTAATTACATGAGTTAGCTTAATGAGCTTTTTGTAGTGACTGGTAAATATTAAATTATATTTTATACATAATGTCAAGACAGTTCGTACGTCACTCTGAGAACTTCGGGCATTGCTTATTTAGAAGCGCAACTCAACGCCGCACTATGTCTTATCAGAGTGGAGAAATTAATATTTAGTTATATCAACTTACCAACGATATGGAATACAAAAATTATTTTTGTGCCAACCAAGACATAAACGCCACCTCAGACTATTTGTTATCATGGACTACTGTAAAGTGTTTGAAGCGCCAAAAATTTGTTTTTGAATACTAAAATAAACACTATTAATCCTTTATAAATAGTTAAAGTAATAATAAGGTATTTAAAATGTGTAAAAGTCGTGAAAATCGAAGATCTTATAGAATAAAAATAATATTTAAATATAATTATTGTCCCGATTGGAATATAATCCGTAACCAATCGTGTTAAATCTCTATAGGAATATAAATAACAGTAATACCACCGATTGGAGATTATACCTCATGTTGCTGTTAGTTATAACAATATCGTTTTTGAAACTCAGATTTTTGGGTCATCCTATACAATGGAAGGATTTTGACAATTTGGGTCAGAGATATGTGGATAAAAGAATTAAAACATTAACAAAAGAATTTTAAAAATAGCATAATATGAGAAAAAAATTGTTGTAGGCAGAATTTTTTTTTAATATTTTTAGAATTTTTCGTATAAACGCTTGTAATACTTGAATGTTTATATTTAAGATTGTTAAATAATTATATTCTTTTCCCTTTTGAACGATAAACAGACAAAATGCGGCTTTGATTTCCGCTATTCCACGCGCAATGTCTCGAATTTGGGCGGAAACCAGTACAACGTGTGTCTTTGTTTTATATTAACCTACCATATGGAATAACTTAGCTAACTTTAATACTATAGTTAAATACATCATTGATTTGCGCAATCTAATCAGACCTATGTAAATTTCATATCTCACGGCAGTTGTGGTTTTAGATGCACATTTATATCTTTTCAGGAATAACTTCCATTAACCTAATTGGCTATAGCGAATGGAAAACAAGAGCTATCGCTTTTTTTTGATATTTTTTTTTATTTAGGTTCGTATCTATCGGCCCAGTGGTACAATGTTTGACTGCAAACGCAACGGTTGTAGCTTCAATTTATTTTGTCATATTCTCCTTTCTTGCAGCGCGCAGCGTTGAGCTCCGCCACTCAACACGAAATATATTGAGCGTTACGCTTTTAACATAGCGTCAATATACCTCGTTTGCGATTATTCACTCAAATTCAATATATTATTATCGTATTGAGTGTCGGAGCTCAACGCTGCGCTTTTGTAATCGGCGCTTTTGTAAGCGAAAAGCGCAAGCAAGCAAGCGCAATTCCATTGTTCGGATATAAATCTAGTCATTTTCATGGCATTTGCCATTGACCTGTTGCCGAACCTTTCTGCATGGAGTGAAACGCAAACTAATGCATAACATAGTAGTCAGATATGCTGGGTGTAACAATTTAAATTTAAATTTATATGTTGTTTTGTATATTATATATTTGAGCCGGGTTGGCGCAGTAGGACTGAGCCTATTTGTAAATTTGCGATTGCTTTTGGGTTCGATTCTCACTCGGGGATAGTATTATATTCAAAACTTATCATGATTTCTCCGCTCTGGTAAGACAAAGCGCAGCGTTTAGTTCACCACCCAACACGCAAGTCTCAATTTCGACGGCTGCTTTCCGTCGAAATTGAGACATTCAACGGAGTGTCTTGACCTAAACCTGTTATATACTAGCTAATGAATAAAATGAAGAATAAATAATAAATGAAGAAGAGAATAAAATGTGAAGCTCCTTTAGCGTTCCCACAAAGTCTGTAGTTTTAGGGGTTAAAATGGCGGGTACGAAATGAGAGTCTCACGTAACCTTACTATCAACAAGTCTCAGGGACTAACATAGGAGTCCGTAGTCACTATCCACCAAAAGTGCCATACACGATAGCGTATCTACTGTCGTCGCCATCACCAGGCACACTGTTGAATGTATGTACTATACTGACGTGGAAGAGGACACAATCGGCAGGTTCATCCGTCGATGAAAAGAATCTTTCTTAACCGATATAGTTGATTACAACTTAAAAATGGCATTCTCTTGAAGAGACATGTAGATATATATATGTATATATATATATATATATATATATATATATATATATATATATATATATTTCTAAGTTTCTTGGAGTGTGTTGGGTGCTCTCCACCCGTCATCGTGAAAAAAATCACTAAAATAAAAAAACAGGATCGGAAAAATTTATTTTACGTTTTGTTCATAAGCCCGTGATTTGTAACAAAATACCTTTAAAAAAGGAGTTCGAAATATATTTTTTATTGAAATACAAAATTTATATAATACAAGAACATATAATTTACACAAGTATAATATATATATTTAAAAAAAATCCCATGTAGAAATAGTTTTACTTATCTGAGTTTTTTACTTAGCTGACGTATAACTCATAGTTTTAGTTGTTTAAAGGTACAAACACAAGTGACTTTCTTATCTTAAGTGTCACAAGAACACTTTGAAACCACTTGTGTGTTTTATAACGTATTTTAACGCCGCTTACAAAAACCAATTAATAACACATTCGAGAAAAATCATTTTAACCATGCTCTTTGAAGCAATATTCAATTTTTTTTCTTCAAGAGAAAAAGTTGGAGGATTTAATTTCCCTCGTTTTCTTTTCGTCTCTATATTTTATTTACTTTTGTTTGAGTCAAAGACGAATTCTTTTATGTTTTGGGGATTATTTGAGCTTGAAGTAACGTTAATCCGGTGCTCTTGCTTACATTTTACTTAAAGATTTAGTTGAAAAATAATTTAATAAATATCTATATCTATTTGTGATAATTAGTTGGTTATATGTATAACTAAAAATAATTTATTCATTTCATTTAATTTTGAGACGGAACTCCGTTACTTTTTTATCTGTTAAGAAATTTCACGGTTTTGGCGGAGTTAAACACTTCATTTTTTTCGTAAAAGAAGTTTTCTTTTGTTTTTTTTGTACTATTTAATATAATTAAAATTGTGGTAATTATAATATCACTTGCGACGTCTATTAAATCATAATATGTTTTTAGGTTCCGTTGAAATTTGGTGAGGTCAGTCGTGGCGCAGTGGGACAGCGTCTGACTATAAACGCGAACGGTTGTGGGTTCGATCCCCACTCGGAGGAGTGATTACATTTAAATTATTTTCACTTCCTCGCTCTGGTAAAAGACAAAGTGCGGCGTTGAGTTCCATCACTCATCACGCAACTTCTCAAATTCGGTAGAAAACCAAATACGGAGTGTCTTGACACTAGGTACTTTCTGTCTACCCTGCCATGCGGGATAAAAGTGTGAAGCTAAAAAAAAATTTTGAGAAATCCCTTCTTCTTCACTCCTCAAGGAGTTTAGATGTCAAATTTTATCTATCTAAGTCCAGTAATATTGGCTGAGCGTTGTGTGTCTGTCATACAGTAACGTAACAGATATATACACTCCTAGTCAGAGTCAACCTGGTGTCCAGACTCTCCGTTGACAGCATTCCGCTTGAAATTGAGACATTGAGTTTTGAGTAGTTGCTCGTATTATAACTTAAAATTAATTAACTTAATAAATATTTTTAATATACACATTACCTATATTTACATAGAGTACCACTGCATTATAAGCCTAATCACTTATAGATCCTCATTTTTTCTTTTAGGGCACCGTAATCAAAGATAAAATAGAATCAAGGTACTCGACTCTCTATTGCCTCTTTTAGTGCTGGGTAGTGGAACTTAACGCCGCAAACTATTTTACTAGAGGTGATAAATATAAACAATTATATGAAATGCTAATAACCATATCACCGAGCGGATATCAAACCCACGACCCATTGCGTTTACAAGGCGGACTCAGTGCTTCATACCATAGCACATATATACCATATACAGTAGACGCTAATCAGTAAACTAAGTTTAATATTTAGAACAACACGGAATTAACTCTCTGAGAGCTACCTTACAATTTGAATAGGCTAGAACTTGTGGAATTTCAAGAACTTCCGGTCTATATATGAATAAATACGTACATACATTCCATTATTGCATGATATGGCAAAGTTTCAAAGTGCTTCAAGGTTTTCAATGCAATATCTCCGTTTTAGACCAAAAGCGGAGAAGATTGTCTTGACACTAACTGACAAACATCGAATATATATAAATCATTTTCATATATCCTCTGGTAACACAAAGCACGGCGTTGAGTTTCGTAACTTAACACGTAATAAATTCCGTTCGGAAAGCGAATAACGAAGTGTCTTGACACTAAGTTCTTTATATCCATGTGAGATAGGAATAAGGCTTACAATATGTATAATATGTTAAAAACATTCTTGGTTTGATGTTCAACATGCTGTATAAGTGGTCTACATCAAGTCCTGAATAAAGATGAACAGAACGTACAAGCAACTTTTCTTAGTAAAGTAGAATCGTAAATTAACATATTTGTTTTTCAATTGTGCTAGTGGAGCTAAGATATCTTTTTCTACTGTAGTGTACATATTTTAGTTTAGTGTGAGAGTGATAGGCAGTGTTTTATCACTCTGCTTTAATTAATGTATATGGTGTATTTTTTTTTCTTTTATTTATTTCTTTAGACTCATGTTGTAGGGAAAGGTATTTCTGGGTACTTTTTATTGTAATAAGTAGTTATCATATAACAAATGTTTGCTCAAAATACGTGGTTTTTTTTTCAAATTGCTTTAAAGTTCATAATTTTTACCCAGTTTAGTTGACGTTACATTAAAAAGTAGAAATAATAAATGTATAGGTTAAATTAGGTTAGGTATTTGAAAATAGAATATAATAAAAGGTATTTAAACTATAATAACGTATTTCTAGTTTATAAAAAACTAGATCTAACTAACATTGCGTTATATGTAAAAACGGGTTTTATCTGCAAAATATATGTAATAAATAAAAAAAAATCTACATATAAATTACAAATTTTTAAAGCGAAGCCTCCAATTTGGAACACTCGTTAACCAAATCCAATTTTTATTCGTCCATTTTCGAGTTTTTTTTTCTGGGAAAACAGATAGTTATATTGCAAAATGACAAACAGCTTTTGCAATTGTAAACAATCACCGAATAGGAAATGAATATTTCTCGTAAATGTAAAATCAAATATATATATATATATATATATATATATATATATATATATATATATATATATATATATATTAATGCAATAGAGGAAGCTTTTACCATATAGGTAGGGTAAGCGTTTTCGACGTCATGTTTTCTAACATATATACTTGTTCAATCCAGTCAAAAAATAGTTTTATTTAAATAAAAACTTAGCACTAACGACTTTCAACTTACTTTATAAAATATATAAAGTGACAAACGAAATCTTAGATTGAGCGAAAATAATTTTAGAGTACAAAAGTAGTCTATACTTAAATAAACATTTCTGCTTTTGGCACATTTCTTATTCATTGTAAAGTTCACGATCATTTTCTATATAATGATTTAAATCGCTATTGAATTATTGAATCTGTTAGTACTATTTAATAGTCTAATTTATTTAGTTCAAATTTTCTTATCAATTACAATCATATAATTTGCAATAACAAATCTATATTTCTTGTAGTAATATATTATTTAGTAATGGTTTTTTGACATCACCATTAACTGAGTGTCTTGACTGCAAGTTTTCTTTTGCCACTCTTATAGTGGGTGTACACGTTGTATATATATATATATATATATATATATATATATATATATATATATATTAATTAACCTGACTGTAAAATGTAAAATCTTGTTACTTACCGTTCAAATTCTACTTTAATAATAAATATTACATTTTAAATCACTTATGTTAATGAATATATTTTTAAAATTCTATTGATTAACATAGACTTATTCTCGATCTGGTGCGGAGTTGAGTTCCGCCACATAGCACACAAAATTACTAAATGTATTAATATTCAAAATGTGGTCTTTCAAACTTTGTTTTATCTTCACTTTTTATAACTTTTTTCTTAACTATTAGCAGGGTAAACAAGAAGTACCTAGTGTCAAGACACTCCATACTCCGCTCTCCACTGAATTAGAGGCATTGTGTATTAATTGGCGGAACTCAACGCCGGGCTTTATCTTACCAGGGTAAGGAAACGACACTAGTTTAAATATAATCATAACCCCGATCGGAAATCGCGTTTACAGTTAAACGCTTTCCCACTACCTCACGACGGGGCTTTAAGTTGACCTAATATAAATTATACTTGTTTAAGGTGAGATTTGAAGCAAAACAGTACACACTTCCCCATTTTCATCATAATCAACAAATCACCAATACAAAAACAAAACTATTTTAATTACTTACAACAAACATTGTAAACGTTTCAAAGTAATACTATTCTTTATTTAATACTATTGAATTTTAAAAACAATTTTTCGAAACAATGCGTTCGTTCTGTTTAAGAATTTTTCGCTTAAACTATATCTGTAGGTAGCATTGTTGTGGCCCGTTTCCGAATAGAGGTGATTTTTTTTTAGCTTCACGCTTTTATCCCGAATAGCAGGGTTGACAGAAAGTACCTAGAGTCAAAATACTTTATATTTCACTTTCCCCTGAATTCGAGACATTGATTGTTGAGTGGTAAAACTCAACGCTGCACTTTGTCTTACCAGCGAAAAAGTGGCAACAATTTAAATTTAATCATTGCTCCGAATGGGAATCGAACCCACAACCGGTCGTGATTACAGTCAGACGCTGTCTCATTGCGCCACGGTCGGCCTCAATTTTTGCTCGACTATAAACTAACGTACAATGCAATTTTCAATTAAACCGCAATAAGATCGCTCAGCGTGACATTGGATCAAACGCCAATGAGAGATGAACCGTTTTCGGCAGTTATAACCACTCGGATCAGTTGAATTCTAAATAAAATAATAATATATAAATTTCGACTTTTTCTTCCATTTGTGTTTTGTTATTTTTTTAATTTTATTTTATAACAGAACAGCATGTGGGACAGCATTTGACTGTTAATACGATCGGTTGTGGATCCAATTCCCACTCGGGGGAGTAGTTATATTTAAAATTATTTATACTTTCTCACTCTGGTAAGGCAAAGTGCAGCGTTAAGTTCCGCAACTTAACACGAAATGTTACAAATTTGGTGGAAAGCGAAGTGGAGAGTGTCTTGACCATGGGTACTTTCTGTGTATCCTACTATACTCCATAAAAGCGTCAAGTTAAAAAAATATTAGCCTTATCTTATTACATATGAAAATCGTGGATTAGGCGTAAATAACTCGTTAGAGCACGTCGTTTAAGTTAAGGAAATGAAAATTATTTAAATATAATCACTCCTCCGAGTGGGAATCGAACCCACAACCGATCTCATTTACCGTCAGACATTTTCCCATCGCATTAATACTTTTGACTTAAAAAAATAACTTGATATTTTTGTATGAACAATAATTAAACAAGTTAAATATTAATTCGTAAAAAGAAATAAAATATCGCTTTGGGAAAAATAATTTAATCATTTTTTGAATCATTCTCAACAATAAGATTGTATGTAATTATATGTTTTATCATAGATATCTATCATCGTTTTTATTAACGCAAGGTCCGCTCACGACAATTGCGAGATACCTGTCATGCCATACATACCTGTGCGGTTGTAACGTTCAATATTTGCTTCTAAACCGTACCACGCCCTTGACGTATGGTATTTCTTCCTTTTTATCTGTTTTTAATAGTATATGGATGAGATTCAGTATTGAGACTATTTTTATCTTTACTATTTCTAGATATTATATCTTGTATGGCGGAACTCAACGCCGTGTTATAATTTTTAAATACAAATATTGAAATTTAATGGTATTACCGTTATTAATTATATTCATATTGTTCTACTATGCCTATATGGAAATAAAATAAAAATAAAAATAAATCATCTAATCTGTTAAAACATAATAACTACGTAATTTTTTTTCTTCACTAGAATATGCCAGATGGTTAAAATGTGCAAATATTTGTTTTTTAAGCGTATATGCGTGTAAGATTTAAAAAAAAATAGTTTTTAAAACATATTAAACGCAGAGGGCTTCAAACCTAAACCCTCTTGGAAACCATCAGACATAATTTTGTATGTTTTCTATATACGTTATATCGAACTAAGTGACAGTGATTAAGGTAACATTTTAAAATATTATAAAACTATATAAATTTTTCCATATTATTCAACGTTATATTTTATTTTTTAGCCTGAATTCCATCGAACAAAATATTTTTGATATTTCTGATAATAAATAATCGAATTAAATTTTATATGCGGAGTATAATTGACGATTACTGTTCATAATACAAGCATATAAAAAACTTATAAGCGAATGAAATTAATATACATCGAGCATTTTAATTGAAGTAACCACTTGTTATTATAACTTTTAATGTCTAGATAAATCATTCTTTCAGTCTGAAATTAATTATTTACTTATATTGTACTAGTGCACCAGTACTACGAGTAAAGTGCACGTTGCCTTGGTAACGAACATGTCATATAAAAGTGTATTTCAAACACGTGGTAGTGTGTAATATTTTCTTAATTTAACGTGTGTCATATTTATTTAATTTAATTAAGTATTTCTTATGTAACATTTAATTTAAGATTTTAACGCGTTTTCATTTCCCAAGCGTATCAATTTTCACTTTGTAAAATGTAAAAGGCAGCTCCACTCATATTAAAGTGGTCATAGACAACCTAATGTCAAGACACTCTATTGACCCGTCCACTCGAAACCAAGACATTGCGCGTAAATATATTTTTTTTCAATTATCTATCTATAAAATTATTAAACAACCGAACTGAATAATTTGCAAACAAAAATTGCCAGCTTAATCGTTAAAATTAGAAATTTCCGCGGTATTTCTTTAATAAGTTTCAACAAATATTTTTAATTGAACCCAAAACAATATTGTGGAGGAAAATTTTTAAAACTTTTCTTATTACATAATTATATACTTTTTTAATTAAAACGTATCCAGTCGAAGGCATCGGTTGGGGCCAGTTAATCATTAACGAATGTACCTAAATGTTTTATATTCAATACCTTCGCTATAATGTTTTTTAGTAATAATGCTAGAGATAATATAGTTTCTGTTCTGCATTTTACATTCGAAATCGAGATATTGCACGGTGAGTGGTGGAACTCAACGCCGCTGTTTGTTTTACGCAGTAGTAAGACAAATTCACACTGCGTTAAGGTGTTTTATAATGATTCGCAATTAATAAATAAATATAAAAACAAAAACAGAATTTACTATTTTTGAAACGTAATGAAGTTGTTTTTTTTTATTTAAATACTATTAGTTTTGGGTTCGATTCCCACTTGGTGCAATTTCTCGCACTCAACACGCAATATCTGGACTACCAACGGAAAGCAGTTGACGGAGTGTCTTGACCCTTATACTGTACTTAACGTATATGAATATATAATACAACACTATTCACTGAACTTTCCTATTGTCAAATTATTCAGAACTTTAAAGAAGTTTATTTAAAAGGAGAAATTGCTTGATCAATGTAAGTAAGTAATCAATTGACATATGGTAAGTATAAATAGGGCAAGACGATCGATTTAAATATATATATTATTAGTTAGAGCTAAACGTTTGTCAATACACGTACTTGCAGCAAAAGTTCTTAAGTTATTCATGCCATTATGCATTTTGTAAAAGACTTGTTGTGCTTTTAAAAAATAGAATAAATACATCTCATTATTAAATATTCTTTGCATTTGATAAAAAAATGTTTTCTCTTCTATTTTACTAAATAAAACTAAAAAGAAATCGCTTAAAATAACACGATAATAAGCGATCATGCTTCAACGTCGACCAGAATAAACCAAATGTAAAGGTATACGCTAAAGTAAATTTGTTAATAGATACAAAAGTTGAAATATTCACTAATTCATTTATAAGTCAAATCGTGAATCCGTACACCTATTTTGCATAAATGAAGTAAATCTAAAAACCCATTCTCACAAACATGCAGCCGTACGTGTGTACGGCTATGTACGGCTATGTACGGCTATATATATATATATATATATATATATATATATATATATATATGATATAGCCGTACATAGCCGTACATAGCCGTACATATGCACACGTACGTACGTATAACAGTAAAATGTATGAAGACTTCTCCCTTCTCTAATGTTAAAGTGTTATTCCACAATTAGGATTAGAAAACATTTTTAAAAAACATATAATTTTTTTTATAGTTTTTTGGATAGTAGAAATTTGTATAGTAAATCTCTCTAAAGTGAACCAACGTAAATAAGTTGTAACAAAAAGTATAATAATTTCGACCAGCCGATAGTAGAACGCATGGCTTAGCGGTCTCAGTACTTGACGGTTTCCAAGAAGCGCGTGTTCAAATCCCGTTGCGTTCAAAATCTACACGTACACTCAACATATACATCCATTTGTATGTAGGTGTATGAGTCATCACATGTCATATACAGCCATATACATATAGGCATAGACTTCAAAACCCATATACGTCACACATCCATACATTTTCATACATTCATGGAAACGGACTTCCATTCATTTTAACACCCTCGCGTAAAAGCGACCACGCATGTAAAATGCACACCCTAGACCAAGCAATTGGTCATAAAAGTATACACTCAAAAACCTATTACCCTACTTATAATGGAGTACCGCACGTCAGCGTTTTAAATTTGCTTTATAACTTAAGGAAAATGGAGTGCGTCTGGTGTTATTTTTGACTTAAATTCGTAAACGCTTTAAAAAAGCTGAAGTTTGAATAAAATTTGAATAAGCAAAAATTGACAATTTAATTTTTTTTTTAATATTTTTTATATATTTGTACACAATCATAATTTGATTTTTAATAAAAAAATATTAAATTACCATTGTGGGTGTATACCACTTTTTCCCAAAATTGTGTTTATACGATATATACGAAACACTCTACGCGCCGCGCCTTATCTTACCAGAGTGGAAAAATGTAAATAATTAAAATCCAACTATTTCCCCGAATGAGGATTGAACCCAAAGCCAATAGCAATTATTGTCAGACACTATCCTACTGTACCATAAAGGTATTATGTAATGATATATTTACCACGGAAACGTAATTGGTACGTATAAAGTACAGTATTTATATCACTTTACCTATTAATATATATATATATATATATATATATATATATATATATATGTATATATAAATATTACCCTAAATTATTCACTACAGTAGTAAAATATAAATTATTTTAAATTTATTAATTTTATAAAAAACAACTCAAGATATTTCAGTTTTCTCTTATGGGGTCATAATAGAGATCTTAAGAACCTTAAGTAAATTTAAAAAACTTTATAGAATAGCAGCTTCCCGCTTTATCCCGTATAGCAGGTTACTCCAAGACAACCTAGTATCAAGGAACTCCTCGAATACTAAGTGATTTATTTCAATCACCGTTACACGTAAAGTATCTTTTGACATTTATTTACTAGGTTTCAATTTTACAATAAAGCCGGTAAGAAAAAGTGCGGCGTTGAGTTCCGCCACTCAACACGCCATGTCTTAAATTCAGCGGAACGTGACCCTGCTGTGCAGAATAAAAACGTGAAGCTAAACAATTACTAACATTATACGGCCTTGATTAGTTTTACACAATTGTGGAGAACAGAGTGTCTTAACTGGGTTCTCTTCACCATAATGAAGCTAATTGCCTTTATCAGAGGAATTTAAGTAATATCTCGGCTGTCAAGTCATCTGCTTGCGATCTACACGATCTCCACGTTCGAAAACAGTAAACACTTCTATTGGTTTACGAGTCAATAGAAGTGTTTGCCATTTTAAGTTAAGTACTATAATATATATATATATATACATATATATATATATATATATATATATATATATATATATATTTGGATATAGTACAAAAGTAAAAATCAGCGTTTCAAATATTTTAAGTTAACTTACTGTTAAAAAGTCACATAAACACTAATCAACCAGTTGGCAATTTTATTTTTTAATAATAAATTTACTTTTACTTAGCTGTATACAAACAACTGTCAAAATAAATCGAGGCCATAGTGGCGCAGTGGGTTAACGTCTGACTGCAAACCAAATTGGTTGTGGGTTCAATCTCCGTTCTGCTAAGACAAAGAGCGGAGTCGATTTCGCCACTCAACGCGCAGTCTCGTTTTTGAGCGGAAAGCAGTAAACAGAGTGTTTTGACACTAACTTGTCTTGGTCTACCCTGATAAAAGTGAGATAAAACGTGAATCTGCTTTTTTTATAATCCAGTTTTTTTCTAAATAGATGAAGAGGCCTTATTGGTGACCAAAATGTACGCGAATATTCCGTTTAAAGTAGTATCATTTAAAGTGTGTAAAAATTACAAGCACCCAAGATCTTAGAATAAGTCTAAACAATAAATAAAGTCGTTGAGCTCCTCGAAAACAATTAATTACTTCTTAATGAAGTCATTTCAAGTCTTAGACCAGGAGATTGCTGGTTGTTTCACGTTTAATAGAAAAATCTTTGTAATATTTCGAAAATTTCTATAAAGGTAAGATGATTTACTTTGAAATATATAATTTTATACAAATTTTCCTCCAATTACCGCCCGAAATCGAGACCTCACGAGTTGAGTGGTGGTACTCAACGCCGCGCGTAGTCTTACAGGAGTGGAGAAATGAAAATATTTAAATATAATAAATAACGCTATGTTTCTCAAATATTATGTTTAAAAATCTTATTAATAAGAATGGTATTGTAAAAGTTGTTTACTTTATATATTTAAAAAATAAATTCAATTATAATCATGCCTAATATTTATTTGGAGACGTACAACAATTTGCAAGGAATAAGTACCCGGCGCGGATCTTGGAAATTGTAAGAGTAAGTGAGGGTTGGTATTCCGCTACCATAAAGTTTTATACAAATTACCTAATAAATTATACAAATATCCTATCAGCTTACCATAAATTACGAAAATATTATTATACATAAAATTTTCGTAATATTTTTTTTTTTAAATGTTACAAGTTGAAATTGAGACAAATATTTATCTCATAATGACCTTGTTACCTTAAATATATTTTATTCATATAATAAAATATATTCCATTTAAATACAGTATCTGCTAATAATGGGGATACCAAATAAGGTATTTATATTTAATTGTTACAAACACCCAATGCCTTAAGCAACTTAATTGTTATTGTTCGTATTAATTTCTTAACTGAGACTCGATGCGTCGAATCTCATGGATGGATTCCTATTACAAATTCGATGTAACTTTGAAAAATAAATAGTTAATTTTAAATTAATTTAAATTAAATTATAAATATAATTCAAATTAATACAATTTATCCGCAACATAAGAAAAGCGCGTGAAATAACTTGGATGGTAAAGTAATGCAATCAACAGTTTGTTGGTGGTGGGGTCCCGGGGTCGTCGGCGGCTCCCATTGTGATAAAATGGCGGATGTCCCAAGATAACAGCTTAAACGAAAAGTAAAACTGAACGAATCTTCGCTCGATATCGCCCTACCTGTTGCGGCGCCGCGTCTCTCGTCCCGTGCTCGTACATAGTTTGTGCAAAACTTTTACGCGGTAAATGTTAGTTATGAACATTCAAACACTCACCCGAAGTGCTGGGTTGCTCCTCGGCCGGGCCGCCTTTTTTTTTGAAAACTTTTAAGACAGTTGAAAACAGTTTGCCGTTTGTTATATACTTATTATATTTATATTCACATGACTCGCCCCGCACGAGCTTTTCTGAAGTCGCGACGCGTGCGGACAGCAAGGCGGTTAGCGAGACAGTGAGGTACGCTAGGCTCACCGCGCCCCGCCCGGACCCTGTCGAGCTTACGCCAACTTTACGCCAACCCCTTACGATCTTTAGCCATGCGCCGAAATTATATTTTATATATATAAATAATTTTTTATTGACCTTTAAAAAACAATTTTTGGCCATTTTTTGCGATTTTTTTTGGATTTATTTTAATAAATTATGTTTTAGTCATTTTTTTATTGCGATTATTGTAGATATAAGCTGAAAGTTAGTAAATATGTGACAGGAAATGTCGTGACGTACTTTTTGTATACAGAGCAAGAAATTTACAATTTAAAAAAAAAATAAAAAAGTAAACCTTAAAATCATAATGTTTTATAATACTAAATTTAATCGTGATTAAAATTAATACGCGTATAAAAAAAATGCTACCTATTTTTACGCAAATTGCGTAAATTTTACAATACAATATAATACACTCTAATCTGAAGTAAAGAAAGTTACAAAATAAGAAATCAATCGTATATAGATATAACGTGACGTGGTCCCGGTTTTTTATTAGGATTGCCTAATTAACTCGGAAAAAAATTTCAACACACAAACCTTCTACAATGTTTTTTGCTAATGACCAAACCAACCTAACCAAATTCCATTCTCTACTTGTCTCTTACTTCCGTTATACAAATGATTTTATATTTTAAATCAATAAACATTCTAACAATAATGCGAGCTCATGAAATATAACTACAAATTGTGGATGTACCTCAAGAGTCTAAGTAAAGCCTGTCTGAACTAAAATAAACAATAATATTTCAAATTAGAAGGCTCTATCCACCGATGAACATGCTGAAACGCTGAAAATTAGGTTTTTGGTAGAAATGTTAGTAGTTAGGAATATTTAAAGCTGCGTTCAACACATTCGTTGTAAGTTTAGGTTTACAAGTTATATAATTCAATTATACACCATCATGGCACCGTGGATAAATCACTGGCTACACGCAATAGTTTTGTGTTTGATGTCCAAAGATAACATCTGCAGGTTCATTAATATGCTAGAAGTGATCTAGAAACCTCTACTTTCTTAACACTACATCACTACATTCGGAGTATATAAAAATATTAAAAATATTTATTATTAATAAATGAATAAAATTTCGTTATTATAGTTAGATATTTACAACGTATTATATATTATACATACCTATATAATCTTCGTTCAAGTATACTACAGAATTCGTTAAGCGGCTCATAATATTACTTATATTAGGAAAATGGACGGATGCATGAAAATATTATTCCGATAACAAAGAGTTCCCATGGGACAAAGAATAGAAAGCACACGTACGTTCATACAATATATTATAATCAAAAAAATGTACTGAACACATATTCATACATAGTGCGTAAGTCATTTTATACGAAATAGAATTATAACAGTGAAATTTCTCTATAATCTATAGATAAGATTTAAACCGATCTATCTATCATTAATTAATTTCTAATATAGAGGCCGGTCGTGGCGCACGGCGCAATGGGACAGCGTCTGACTGTAAACGCGATCGGTTGTCGATTCGATCCCCACTGGGGGAAGTGATTATATATAAATTATTTTCACTTTCTCGCTCTGGTAAAAGACAAAGTGCGGCGTTGAGTTCCACCACTCAACACGCAATGTCTCGAATCCGATGGAAAGCAAAGTACGGAGTGTCTTGACACTAGATACTTTCTGTCTACCCTGCTATGCGGGATAAAAGCGTGAAGCTAAAAAAAAATTCTAATATGTATATGGAAGCTAGGATTAGTCAGATTTCCTCAATTTTACTCCTTGTCCCGTATAGCCAGGTAATCTGAGGCAAGACACTCCGTTGACAGCTTTCCGCCCAAAATTGAAATATTACTTGTTAATAGGCGAATTCAACGTACTTTTCAAAATGGATTGCATGGAGAAAAATAGTAGAAAAAGCTAGCGTTAATGCATATTTTAAAGGGGCCCTCAAACCTAGACTTGTATCCCAGAACGCCGTACTCCGCCTTCCGCCGAATTCGAAACAATGTGTGTTGAGTAGCGGAACTGGCACCTTGAGCCAGAGCGAGGAAATAAAAATAAACCAAAAACTATACATAAGTGTATATCTAAACTGACTCGACTAAAAATAACAAAAAAGTGATACCGTATAAAATAAAGTAAATAATGCAATGCAATTGTCCATATACAAAAATTCCAGGTGTTAAACGAAATAAACTTTACGTAGTAAATAACTGTGTTTGCTTAAGTAAATTGAATGAACAATCGTTTTTAAATTAAACTTTTACAATAATATTTTCACGTAAATGCTTTTAAATAAGTATCTAAATAAATCGCTTTTTTTCCGCGTAACCGGAAGACAGATATCAATTAGCGTATTCAGTAGCGACACTTAACGCCGCGCTTTGTTTTCTCTGTCGGTAATCGTGCCCCAGCTGAGATTGAATTCACAAATATCGCGTTTACATTTTAGACATTTACCACAATGCCACAATGGTCGCTTTTAAAATAAATAACTAATAACACTTCTGGCACTAACTTGTAATTTCAAAATAACAGAAAACGCTCAAACATAAAGTTTAAACTGGTATTTAATGACTTATTATTTAGTTACATTATATAAATAATTTTACAAGAAGTTAGGAAAGCGTATGTCAAACGCATAGTAGTGTATTTTGTATGTATTTTATTAACTTAATATATTTATAATGATATAAATAAATATGGGCTTTCTGTTCTTTTTCACTATATGAAATTTAAAATAATAAGCCAAGCCAAATTCGATTATATTTGCCTGATTCGTGTAATAGTATTTACTTATGTACATATTGAAATATAAATATGAATTAATATTTAAATCAGATATGTCTATTAAAATCACACATAATAATATTATAAAATAATAGACTATAATAAAATTATAGTATATTTAATATACTATATAATGAACAGATTGTGTTCGTGTAATAAAAGAAGTTGCAGTTGAGCATGTAATAGGGCGGCCGAGCTCGTCGACGTCGGCGATATCGTGCGTCGTCGGGCCGAGTCGTCATTCATAGATTTTGACTCAATGTTAAAAGAGATTTCAGGTTACACCGTCCTGAATGTCAGAACAGTTGTGTGGCATGTATAGGTAGGCAGCATGCGGCGGTCAAGTCAACCTCCTTATGTACTAAAGTACTAAAATATATGATTAGCTGAAAGACTCGTACCGCATATGTATACACGGTGATACACATTGTCGATCTATGTGATAGAGACACACCATGCCACCTGATTTTCGATGTTCGGTGAGCTTATGGCTTGCTGATATTCATTATCGGTGACATAAACCAATGTTGCTGGGCCTCACTGAGGCTGTTATAATTAGCTTAGTTAAACTGCTACGGAGATGTTGGTCGGTTATATCATGACTGATGCTTTCTCGCGTCGCATGAGCGATGCTTGTACGGTGTTGGACATTGATATAACGCGACACGCAACCGTCGGTGTTCGGTGACCGTTATAGCTTACTGATAACTGATGTCGGTGGCGCGACTCAATGTTGCTTAGCATCATTTAGGTTAATATTCTCGGCTCAGGAGAACTGATACTAACTGCTACGTTGGTTAGGTTATCGTGTCTGCTGCTGTTTCACGTTGCGTAAGCGACGTTTGTACGGCGTCAGGTGATAATGTACCTAACGACACGCGGCCGTCGGTGTTCTGTGAGCGATATAGCTTATCGATAACTGTGTAGGTGGCGCGATCCAATATTGCTCATCGTTACTGAGGCTAATGTCTTTGGCTTAGATGAACGGTTATGGCAATGTCGGATCATTATATCTTGACTGCTGCTGTCTTGCCTTGCGTCAGCTATGTTTGTAAGATATAGGACGTTGATATAACTTGTGGTACGCGACTGTTGGGGTTCAGTGTGCGTTATAGCTTGCCGATAACTATCGGTGGGGTGACGTAATGTTCCGTCCCGAAAGGTTCAGTACCAAGGATTTAAGAATCACGGTCGGTCGGAATTTACAACTAGCGGGGCGGGGGGAGGGGGTGCTTTGGCTATCTTTTCTCTTACTATGATTACCTTCAATATTTACTATTTTTAAAGTGTTATTCCACACTTAGGATTAGAAAACATCTTTGAAAAAACGTATAAAAATTTGAACGCAGCGGGATTCGAACCCGCGCCTCTTGGATATTTTTATACGTTTTTTCAAAGATATGATTACCATCAATTGTTAATTATAAGTGGGAGAAAGATTGGACGCTCGCTTGGTTTTTCCTCGGACGAGCCGTTGGTAATCTCAATGGAAAGTTAATGAATGATATTGTGACGTATCAAGAGCCAAAACATGATTTTATAAATATATATAATATTTATATATTTATAAGATAAACGTTACATTCCCTTTACGTATATAATAAACAAGCTGTGCGCGCGACTTCATCCTCGTTTTAACATCTGTGTATCTTTATTTTATAATTCAAAAGTAACTTAGACCAGTTATTCATTATTGTATCAGCTATTTGCCTGTAAAAATTCCATTAAAATAAGTCCAGCCATTCCAGGTTAGTGGGAACAGACAAACGGACAAAAATTGTAAGACAAACAAACACCGTACCGTACCGTCAGTATATACATAGGCATTTATTAAAAGACAGTTTTTCTAACATTAGAAGCAGAGACTATAATTTTATTCCACTATTTACTATTTAATGATACCTCAAAATCGATATTCATAAGTTGGCACATCTGTCAGTAGAGTATACAATTATTTACCACGATTTACAAATGTATAAAGAAATAAAAAAAAAACAAATATACAACCATTTTATAATCCGAATAACTTAACAATCGTTTAATTACTTTATACTATATATTTTAATCTTTAATTCTTTTATAACATATATTTTTTTCATAGCCAAGTACAGAGCCGAGAAGAGAAAAATGAGTAAGATCTTTGATTTTCGCGATTTTTATACATTTTAAATGAAACTATTTAACCGGATTAATCGCGTATATTTTGGTATTTGAAAATACATTTTTGGACACGTGACGTTTCGAACACTTTACAGTAGTCCGTGGTCACGTGGCCACGGACTACTCCAAAATAAACGCGATTAATCCGGTTAAATAGTTTCATTTAAAAAGAAAAATGAGTGTTCCTTAGACAGTTTTCCGCTTTCCACCCCCATTTCAGACATTCCGTGTTAAGTGACGGAACTCAACACCACGTTTTGCTTTACCAGAGCGGAAAAATAAAAACCATTTTAAATATAAGCATATCCCATTTTAAATATAAGCATATCCCCAATTGGAAATTGAACACATAACCATCGCGTTCACATTCGTACATTGCCTTTATTTCACTCTACATCTGTATTCTTATAATAATAGTATATCAAACAATAATTTTATAACGGTAATAACTTTTTAGTACATAACTGAAACATTCAAAATCTAAATTTTAACAAATTTAAGAAAAGCGTCATTTCAACAAAATACTTTAAACTCATATAATTATCTTATTTATTCACAGATTGAAGTATAACACTAAATTTTAAGGCAAAGTACCAAATAACAATAGTGAAAACCATATTTAAATCGGTTGAGCCGTTTCCTAGATTAGCGTGCACAAACACACAGTCAAAGACCCCAAATCATATTTTTTTTAAATATAATTTTCATGTGTGTACAGCGATCGAGTAGATTTGAACTTGTTATCATAATTATTAGTTACACTGAACCAATAGTACAAAAGTATACACATATATATATATATATATATATATATATAGTATTCGTTGTTCATACTAAATAACAACCATTATAACCGTAGGATAGCGGTATAATCGATGGCGAGATTGCTTTAAATGCTTATAAAGCGATGTACAGTCGAGCGCAGGTTAATTGAAGCGAAACGATTTAATTATTGTAGATAGCAATATTTTATATAAAGAAATATTAAATAATGTGAAAAAAAATAAATATAGGAAATCATTTTGGTTTCGATTTCCTTTAGTTTAATATGGTACTGTGCTCTCTTCAAGCCCTTTCATTTGACACCCGCGTTCCATGGGTTTTATAATTAGTGAGTTTCTCGTATAAACTATTTTTTATTATGAATAATATTGTTTATATGTTATTGAATTGACATCTGAAAATTGTTGACCTAAAATGTAACAGGAAAATAGGTAATATTAAGCGTCCAATATTTGAACCAATATTGGGCAAATATTTGAAGCATAAAACACAATTCAAATAAAATTATATCATATTTTTTTCTTACTGATTAGCAGCGAAATGTTCATGTCGTAACCCATTGAGAGAAGAAAGCTGGAATTGGGCTTGTACAGGAAAGATATGAGACCGTAATGGTGCAGTGGGAATCTTACTGTAAACACGGTTATATATATATATATATATATATATATATATATATACATACATAGGCCGGTCGTGGCGCAGTGAGACAGCGGGACTGACTGTAATCGCGATCTGTTGTGGGTTCGAACCCCAATCGGGGGTTATATTTAAAAAAAAATATTTAAGCTTCCTCGCTCTGGTAAAAGACAAAATGCTGCGTTGAATTCCACTACTCAACACGCAATGTCTCAAATTTGGAGGAAAGTGAAGTACGGAGTATCTTGACACTAGGTACTACATTCTATCAACCCTGCTATTAGACCTTTTTGACGGGACTGTTACTGGCATATAACTGAGGTTATAAAGCATGATTTAGGCTACTTTTGTTTTACAAACATACAAACACTTAAATTACACATGTGTGTTTATGTTCATATATATATATAACGACACAATGGATCAAACGCTTAACGCTAAATGCCATGTTTACAATTTCAATTCGCTTACAGAGAACGACTTACGTAGTCATAAACAAATATACATACTTGATAATAATTTATTTAACTTAATTCATATAAATAAATATATCTTACATTATTTACTTTATAATATTTACCGGAACGGGAAAATGATTTACTCAATAAATAAAGCATATCGCATATCGTATTAACAGTATTTTGTAAATAATGTTGTTGCGAATATACGTTAGGTTTCCACAAAAACAAATATCAATGAAACGTAATATGTATCATAAAATCATTCATTATTTTAATATTTTTTTGCTTGTCCTTAAATATTATAGTGTTATTCCACAAGGCCCAGGATGAAGATTTTTTTAAATTACATAACAATATAAAAGCAATGAACACTCGTGGTTTATTGGTTAGAGTGATTTACATTCTTCACAACTTTCATTTTGAATATTCGCTGTGGAAAGACAATACGCGGCGTTGATATCCGCCACTTAGCATGCAATGTCTGGAGTCAGTGTGGGAAACAGATAAAATTAAATTTATATAAGATTAAATTTAAAAGCAAGAAACTACAATACAAATATAAATCACATATAACAATAAAACGCACAAAGCGCAATAAACATTCATAATATTTTACTAGGAAATATCTCACTTAATCTTTCCCGCTGCCCTAGTATTTATAGTTTAAATAAATGTAACACTTGTATAGGTATCTTTTAAACATAAAGTTTTGCACATTGCTTCGCACTTGAAATTATGAAGGTTAAAAAAATATTATACTGTAGAGGCTTAGTAGAGAAATCTCAGACTGTTGACGGAGGCTGTGAGTTCGACGTCCATCAGAGGATTATTTCAAATAGTTTTGTATAAGCAAATTCCCAGACCGCACGCCGGTCGGAAGTCAAGATTCGAGTCCTGTAGGGGACTTGTAATCGTGGATACCCTTTCAAAGAGCCACGTATTTTCTCTTCCCTTTCCCAAGCAACAACAGTGTCCATAGCATTTACTCAGTCTAATTAAAAAAAAAACAAATATATATATATATATATTTGGTCAGATGCTTTATTTGTGTTCGAATGTTCAAACTAACTTGTCTAAACTGGAAAAGGAGATTACTATAAGATACAATACGCGCAACCTTAGCAAGGTGAATGTGATTTGAAACAAAACCGAACCCAAAAATAAAATAATTATTAATTGAATATATATAAAAAAGGCCGATCGTGGCGCAGTGTGACAGCGTCTGTAAACGCGACCGGTTATGGGTTCGATTCCCACTCGGGTGAGTGATTATATTTAATATTATTTATACTTCCTCGCCCTGTTAAGACAAAGTGCTACGTTGAGTTCTACCACTCAACGCGAAATGTCTAGAATTCGGTGGAAAAAAATACGGAGTGACACTAGGTACTTTCTGTTTTCTCTGCTATATACAAATAAATATATATATATATATATATATATATATATATATATATATATATTGCCTTTCATTGTAAATATTTTATATTTCATCATAATTTTGTTCAAAGTAAAAACTAAATGTTTGTTTCTCTATTTTCACATTTATTACAAGTACTCATTACTGTACAATACAGTATTCAATGCCGTTGTGAAATTTGAACCGTGCATTGTTTTGACGTCAGCCTGTCCAGTACAATATGAAAGTTAGAAACTTTTAACGTTTATCTGCATATATATTATAACATACTGTAACGTTTATGTATATATATATATATATATATATATATATATATATATATATATATATATATATATAGCATATTTATTAAATCATGCCTTGGTTCATGATAGGTCACGTGGTTAGGACCCATCTATTATTGTGTTTGAATGTGGCTCAAGGTCTTTTAAATGTCTATTTAGAGGTAAATGCCATCAGAAGACAATCTCCTTCATTACAAAATTTGGCATTAAAGAGATCGACTTGTATATGTGTTAATTTGCAATCAGATAGAGTTTCATACATATTTGTAATATCATTAATTAATTTTCCATTCCATTAATTCCCACAGCTCGTCTGACGAAAAGCCGAGAGAGTGTCTTATCTTTCTCTCATGTATAATGAAATATCGGAAGTAATCATAGTAAGAGAAAAGATATTTCCGCTCGGACAATTAATATATTAAACATGTTTACATTTCCCCGATCTGTTAACTATAAGGGAGCAAAAAGCGGCGATGAGTTTATCACAGCAGCCCACTGACTGTCGCAATACTGGATTGTGTTCCCTTCGTCTCAGGACAAAACATGGAGCTGATTTTATTATTATTTTTTTCTCAATTTTGTTCAGAATATCGTATTTATAAAAGGCAAATTATATATCTATTAAAGAGAATATACAGTAGCATTAAATAATAAAGATTTAGTGTCTATAATGATTGATAATGTGTTTTTGAAAAAGCCATCTTGTAATTTAATGAAAAACAAAAAACAAAAAAAATCTACTAAGTGAATTTTTAGCTTCTATTACCTATTATATAAATATATACAATTTATATACAAATATATACTGTACATAGTATTTATTGAAGCGCAGTGGGTTTCACTTCCTCCCTCTGGTAAGAAGACAAATTGTGGCGTTGAGTTCCACCATTTAACACGCTCTGAATTCGGTGGAAAGCAAAGTACGGAGTGTCTTGACACTAGGTACTTTCTGTCTACTTGGGACAAATGTAAATAAAAAAATTTTTTGATAACTATTCCATGTAGAGAGGACAGATAACCATTCTTCACCTTCATTTAGATTATTATGACAAAAATACCTTCCCAGTTTAATTGTGAAAATATATTCCTGTACGTGACGTCCGCTTCACTCACTACAAGGGCTTTAGCGAAGCAATACAGTTGCGCGGCCGTGAAATAATATCAAAGGTGGAATTCTACTGAGGTTTATTAACTTAGTATTTATTTTTAATATTTTATTATTTATTAGGCAAATTATTTTTTTTGTTAAAAAGACTATGTTAGGTTCTTAGAGTATGTTTTTCTGAAGATTTTATAGGACAAAAAGAATGTTTGCCACAGGTAGCTCCCACCGCTTCGGGAGGCAGTTCTCCTGAGAACCGAAAAGGTGTTGTCTTTTTTTCAGCCAAAATTAACTTCCCGATTTAGAATTTATAATAAAACTTAGACTTAATAATTTTTAAATTGTTTAAGTAATAAAATAACAATATACCATAAGCCGAAAGCGTAGTGTTTTAACACTAAAATTCTTTTTTTTGTTACTCTAGACAACCAAGTGTCAAGACACTTCGTTGACAGCTGTCCGCCAGAAATCGATACAATACGTGTAGCGATCTCAACGCCGCACTTCGTCTTACCAGAGAAGATAGATGAAAACATATCTTTTAACACAATCATTTCTCCAATTAGGAATCGAACCAGCAACTTATCCCGGTTACAGTCAGACGGTGTTCCACTGTATCACGATGGCCTTTAATTTCTTTCATTCTTTATTGCAAGAAATGCAAGAATATATGATATAATCAATTAATTTTTTATTGCAAAGGGCGTTCCGTACTAACTGTAACGCCTCAGCAAATTACATTTTGTATGTCACAATTCACTTTCACCGTCCACAGTGCGGTGGCGACTTGAAATTCAATTTTAACCAACAAACTTTCACTATAGAGCGCGTGAAATGACTACGTGATACGTATTTTTTTTTGTCAACGTAAACTGCCTACTGCCACTAGGTTAAAATTTTCGCTTAAATATTTTTTTTTACTGCTTCACACTTTTCTAGCTATTTACGCTTATTATTTTTTTACAGCTTAACGCTTTTCCTGCAAAGTAGGGTAGTGGAGGTGTAGCGTGTTGAGTGGCTTGACTCAGATATTGCTTTAAACTACCACGTTGGCGCCTTTTGTATTGTAATAATAAATGAAAGTTGCCTAAATTAGTAATTAAAATTTTCAATCTATCTGACGGTGAAAGTACCGTCAAAATTGGTCCAGCCGTTACAGAGATCAGCTTGAACACACTGACAAACTGTCAATAATAATAAATAATATAATTTTAGTATACTTAAATTAGAGGAGTGATAACCTTACATTTTTCTGCCCACTTAGCAAATTATGGAATAACTATAAAATATTATTTATGTAATTACAAAAATAGTAACAACTTAAAAATATTGAATTAAAGGATGTTATACCATATTTTATTCACTCTTGTCATTGCATTTCGCCCAAAATAGAGACATTGCGTTTTAAGTGGCGGAGTTCAACGTCGCATCATATCTAGTTACGTTCTACAATTCTTAGTTAAAATATTATTTGGATGACAATACTCAGCGTTTCTCGGTACACGTAAAGGTAGAGAATATAAAAAAGTGGAAAAATAAATAACGAAAAAACAAACAATTCCTTATTATGTCTCAGTCTATACAAACAAATCGTTACGCAAAAAGAGGTACGAAATTGAGTTAATTAATAGTAATTTAACACAAACATTCGTCCCACGTCCAGATATAGAGGTATATTTTTTTCTAAATAGCTTTCTTTCTGAAAGTGTAGCGGCGGGTTTTAAAATGAATTTATAATTAATTCTGTAAATAAATTTATTTTTTAAATGTTGTTTCTTTTGATTTATTGAACTTTATATCCAGTCTGGCTGGTTGTTGGAACTCAACGTCGCAATCGCAAGCAATATATATATATATATATACATATTGCGTTCATTGTTCGCAACAATTTATGAAAATATTTATCATTTCTCCTTTAAATTATATTAATACCTAATAGAGTCAAGAGTCAGAGACAATTATTTGTTATAATCATAACAATGTATGAATTATGGGACATCGTTCATAGATTTTTTATACCATAGCAAGGACTGAAAGAGAGTACCTAGTGACAAGACACTTCGCTTTCCACCGAGTTCGGGACATTGTGTGTTGAGTGGTGGAACTCCACGCTACACTTTGTCTTACTAGAGTGAAAATAATTTTAAATAATTTATCCGAGTGGGATTTGAACCTACAACCGGTTGTGATTTCAGTCAGACACTGTCACACTGCGCCACGACCGGCCTCAAATAGAGTTCTAATGGAATTCAAATTATTTTTTGCCTTATGAGATGTTATCGAACTCGTTGAATGATATGGTATGGCGAATATTATAAGAGTGGAAGTTTCGGATAAACAATTCTAGGCTTTTAACAATTTTAGGTATTTTCTGCCTACCCTGCTACGCGGGATAAAAGCGTGAAGCTAAAAAAAAGTTTATTAATAAAAATGTCATAGTTATTAATTATGTTCTGTTAATTAGCATTGCATTTATTTGACATAAAGTCAATACATCTTTTCAAAACGCGGTTGTAGTAAGTAAAGCACGGAGTGGAGTGTCTAGACACTAGGTTATCTGTGGTTACTCCGCTGTACGGGTAAATGCATGGAGCTGAAAAACATTAACATATTCCATAAATTGGAACATCTTTATAATTGTCTCGCTTTAAGCGCTACTTAACCTCGCACATTCAAATAATATATTCAAAGTTAATATTATAAAAGGCAATGGTTAGAGTTAGTCATGTTCTGGTGTTTAATGAAACTACTTTACTGACACTAGAAATTTACTTAAGTTATATATATATATATATATATATATATATATATATATATATATATATATATAAAATAGGCCTTGGTGTTTATGATATTATTTTAGCTTCACGCATTATTTATTTATTTAGTATGGTAGTAATTGTCAATATAGTGCCCAGGCAAGTGGCAAATTTGTGTTTTTCCATAAATGATAGAGATAATATTAGATTGTAAACACGATTGTGGGTTTGATATCCACTAAAAGTAATAGCTATAAATTATTTGTATATTCACGCTCTGGCCAAGTAAAACGCGGTGTTGAGTTATGTCTGAGGTTTAGAGAAAAAAGAAAGAAACACATGTCTTGATATTAGGTTCTGCCTGTCTCATTCAGACTTTCACGCTTTTAAATCTTTTTAATGCGCAGTAAGGTGATATGAGAGAAACTAGTATCGAGGCTGTTGTCTACTTCACGCCAGTCATTGAGACATTGGGTATTAAATAGAGGAGTTAAACGCCACGCTTTGTCTTACCAGAGCGGAAAAATGGAAATAATTTAAATATAATCGTTCATCTAAAAGGAGATCGAAATCATAACTAATGCAATAATTGCTTATTTAAAACTAAAAAACGATTGGAATTAAAAAACGTGACAACGATTCGAGTTTCACAATTTGCAATAGCTCACTCAGATCACGCAAAAGAAACCACTGTACTGTGTTTGAGAGTTTCCAGGCAATATACACATTTTTTCAATACACGTGACAATTTCCTTACTTCAAAGGTAAATATAATATATTCTTATTTTTTTTTAGCTTCATGCCTTTTTCCCGCATAGCATGGTAGACCTAATGTCTTAATGTCAAGACACTCCGAAAGTACCTAATGTCAAGACACTCCGAAAGTACCTAATGTCAAGCCACTCCGAAAGTACCTAATGTGAAGACACTCCGAAAGTACCTAATGTCAAGACACTCCGTATTTTGCTTTCCATCGAATTCTGGATATTACGTGTTGAGTGTTGAAACTCAACGTCGCACTTTATCTTGCCTGAGCGAGGAAGTGACAATAATTTAAATATAATTACTCCCTCAAGTGGGAATCGGACTCACAACCGACCGCATTTGCAGTCAGATGCTGTTATAATGCGTCACGACCGGCCTCGTATTCTACTCTAAGATTATATTGGTATATTCTATTTTAAGATTATATTTGTATAATTTATATAATTGGTTTTGTTACTTTTGTAGGTACGCCTAAATATTATTTCAGAGAAATATTCAAATTATTCAGTCACCATTTTGCTTTAGGTCATCGATGTGCAGTCAATTATGGATTCAATTTGATTTAGAATAAAAATTACAAATATTTACTTTCTCTCTCGGGTAAGTGTAAGGTATCGTGTTTCTCAACTCAATACACAGTGTTGTTGTAGTGTCTTGACACTGGGTTTTCTCTGATTACATTGATATATTGGAAAACGGTGGACAAAAACGTTTATCCGATCTGGTTGGAATTTTTTTAATATTATTGTGCCAAAGGATGAAAATGTATTATGATTATGTAGTAGTTCTACGACGTAGAACTGCTACGAAGTTACAGCAATTATGCCACTATTTTTTTCTTATATCTGGCAAAACTGTCATAGAGCCTTTAGCTGTAACCATACTCACATATTTTACTCTCCACGACTTTGTCCGTGGAATTTAAAATTTGTTATATTATAATTCTACAATAAATTTATTATATTATATATTGTATAATAATACAACACTAAACATAATCTAAGTTAGTTTTTACTACATCATCTATCTGCCAGTGAATGTACCGTCAAAGAGAAAAAGATTGTACAAAATGTCAAATTTTAAAAATAACCAAAACACTAACTATATTTTTGTATACAAAATAAAAATTAACCTGAATCGGAATTGAACCTGCAATTATCGTTTCGTAAATTAGTTCATATAATAAACTATTGTCACAATTGCTTCGTACACATTTAAATTTATTTACATTTTCATTTACAAATAAAAAAGGTATATTAGTCGATTTCATTTTTATATAAAAAAAGTTGCAAAACACAAACAGAACACAAATAAAATATTCATATCTATTTATATTTTTACTTGGAAAATAATAATACTAAAACCTAATACAGATATAGATATAAGTTGTTTTTGTGACATTCATTTAAAAAAAAATGTCTTGATATTACTAAAGTGTCATTGAAATAATTCGAAACATTCCAATTCATGATATTAGAAAATTTATTTAAGGTGATTTTTGTATACCACTATAGTATCTGGTGGAAAACGCGAATAGTTGTAATTTCAACCCACACTTAGCTGAATGATTACATTCTCTGTTAATACAAAAAGCGGCGTTGAATTCCGCCACTCTACACAAATTAAAATTAGGAGAGAAATGTAATGAACGGAGTGTAATAACTGCGAGAAAAAAAACAGCAGAGTAGTCAGGGAAAACCCAGTAACAAGACACTCTGTTGATAGCTTTTTGCACGAAAATTAGATTTTGCGTGTTATACGCCGAGCTGAACGATGCGCTTTGTTTTACCAGAGCAACGAAATGAAAATAGATCTTAAATATAATCATTCCCCCGAGTAGGAATCGAATCCACAACCAATCGCGTTTACAGACAGACGCTGTGCCACTGCAGCACTATAATAGCCTCATCATTTTAATACAAATCTAAAATATTTACGCTTTATCTTATAAATACATTTGATACAACATGATTATTGAATATTCTGTAACGGTATGTACTAACGTACATGACATATTGATATATAAATATAATTTTACATTTAAATTAAATATATCTAATTAATGCACACATAACAATAATATAATAAATCGACAGTAATAAAATTATTAAATATTTCATATTGCATGTAACAGATTGTGTTCGTGTAATAGAAAAAAATGCAATTGTAATAGGGCGGCATGTAATATGGCGACCGACCATCCGCCGCCATAAAGTTTCAAGCCATCCGCCATAAAGTTTCAAGCGGTCGAATCAACCTACTCATGTATATAGATGCAGTGCTTACCACACCACTCTCCATATAGTGCAAACAAAATAAACGGCAAGTGTCTAAATAAAAATTCAAATAAAAGAAACGGCAAAGAAAATAAATTTATACAACATAATTACTAATTCCTAGAAAACAGTGCGTTTAAATAATGCTTAGAAAATACTCTGATTCTCAGTAAAAGAAAACACACACAGCGATACCTTTTCTCTAGATTATAAACTGAACATTAAATAAAAACTGTTTCTATTAGTGTCTATTTTTATTAAGATAGATTTTTGTTATAATTTTTTTTCGTGAATATAATATGTTTACTTTATTTTCTTTAAAGTGTAAAATAACAATGTAATGTTTTGATTTCAACCACTGGCTTTAAATGAAAGGAAAAGGGTAAATGGAAATATATTAAAAAAACACTATAAATTATACATACTATAAATAATAACAAAGAAAGTTATATATTGATTTAAATTATCATATTTTATGAGACACTTGTGGCGCAGTGGGACAGTGTCAGATTGCAAACGCGACTGGTTGTGGGTACGATTAATTGTCAGTGTAATAAATTGATTCAAAATTTATTTTATTTTCGCGTTTTTAACCCGCATAGCGAGATAGACAGGAAGTGCCTAGTGTCAAGACACCTCGTACTCCTCTTTTCACCGAATTAGACACTTTGAGTGTTGAGTAAAGGAACTCAACGCCGCGCTTTGTCTTATCAGAGTGGAGGAAAGAAAATAATTTTTAATATAATCATTTCATTTTACTGTAAGACGCTGTCCTACTGTGCCACGATCGGCTTCAAATTTCTCTGTTCTAGTAAAACAAAACGTGGCCTTGAGTTCGTTACTCAACTTCGAACATAAAGCAGACAACGTAGTGTCATGACACTACTTTATTTTAACTTCTCTGCGTGTAATGTGTTCTCTCTGTGTGTAATAAAACGTGAAATTTCTTTTTTCATTTACTTATTCAAAAAAATCATTTCATTTAAAATACCATATAGAAAAATTTGTAGTGGAATATAAACGGGAAGCGTAATTGGTCGTGAAAAAGCAAGCTTCGGGTCAGTTTGGTTGCTTTAACTATCAAAAAAATCCGCTGCTGGCCAACCGTTTAAAATTTTACAAAGTAACTTAACATGCTAATAAATTTTTAATACAGGAACAATTTAATATTCATGTATTGCCTATAAAATTTAATGACATTTATTGACTCATGATTTTTTTAGCTCATACTCCGTATCTCGCTTTCCGCCAAATTTTGAGACATTGCGTGTTGAGTGGTGAGACTCAACGTCGCGCTTTGCTTTACCAAAACTAGGAAAGGAAATAAAAATTATTTCCCCGAGTGAGAATCGAAGCCACAAACGATACGTTTATCATATTATCTAGGCAAAGAGAACGTAGTGTCAAGATACTCTCTCTTCTTAACGACCGAAATAAAGACATTGCGTGTCAAGTGGCGGGACTCAACGCTGCGTAATATATTCAAAGGCATAATTCACATAAATACGCATATAAAATGCAATTATCTATTCATTAATATCATAAATATTCTAAATTGACTCGTGTATCAATTTCGCCGAAACGAAGGTCACTGTTAACGCTACGTTTATATTTTGAACATAATTACGCTGTATGATGGCACGATGTCTATTAAATTAGCCGACTGCAATCAACGGCCAATTTTCACGAAAATCTGTTTTTATAATGCGAGTTTATATTGCTGTGGAATTTGTGTGTTTGATTATTTAATTGTTTGGTTTAAAGTGGCAGTTAACGCTTTATCCTGCATAGTAGAATAGTCAAAGACAACTTAGTGTCTAGACATTCCGTTGAGTACTTTCTGTCTGAAATTGATAATATCATGTGGCAAATAACTTTGGGAAAGTGAAAGCCAATCCATCTCTATAATGAGCTGGATTAAACAGCGATTGGGTTTTTTATAGTTTATATGTCTATATAACTTTACAAAGGCAAAATTCAGAATTATTTATTGTATTATTCTTATTCACACTTCCTGTTCCAGGTAAGGCAGTAAGTATAATTGTCAAGACATTTCTCTTAACGCGTTGAAATACCTAAAAACTTTTGTTTTAGTACAATGGCTTAAGAACGAAGCCAAAAGTGTATTTAATACATTAAGGCCTAAACACTCTAATGTAGGCTCTGGATCAGCCAGCAGTGGGTCTTTAGCGGACTGAAAAATAGAAAAAGACTGCAATAATTCAACACTGTAAATGTAGAACCGAGGGTCGAATTTAAATTCTACAGTTGTTAATTTAGTTTGTTTTTATATTAGAACACCATTCAAATACATTAGTTCCAGTTTGAGGCAGATTAGTATTCAATTATAAGTTATATAATTAAAATTATTTGTAATAAATGTGTTCTTTCGCATAGACTAGAACTGGATGTTTATTTTATAATGATAAATTAAAGTAGACTAAGTTACTCCTTATAAATTTTTTAAAAAAATATTTTGATATACACATATACCGTGTATACATACATGTGCGTACAAACAGACACTCGTTCCTTCAACGTCCATCCTCATTCATTGTCATAATTGTCAGCGAGGAAACGTCAAATACTAGTCATTGGCGCTAGGCGTCCTAAATAGAACCACATCGCCAGTTGTAACGGCTGCGTTCGTCGGTTCCTCGTATTTCTGACCATGTATATATTAGTCAATCCAATAAAATAACGCGATATTTAGGATGTTATTCGACTATTTTATTTTTAGGCTGTACTAGTATCTACATCTATATATATATATATATATATATATATATATATATATATATATATATATATATATATATATATATATATATATACTATTATTATTATTATTATTATTTTTTGAATTTGGTCGATTGGGACAGACAACATTTACAACCAGATTCTCTGCGCTCAGAATATGTCATAAATAGATGTGTAAAATCTGGTAAATTCATGGGTGTGTAAAATTATATTGGACCACGTGTGGAGGTGTAAAATCACATGTGGACCATGTGGACCTTGATGTTATATATGGATGAGTGGAATCATAGGAGGACCATAAGGTAATACGCGTATGAGTGAAACCACGTCTGGACATGATGACATGTGTAGAGGCGTGAAATCACATGTGGACTATGAGGTAATGTGGTCCACAATGTCATATATTATAAAGAATTATGGTCGCTTGGAATTCACGTTAAGTCGTTGAGCGAGGTGACTCGGCTATCTTTTCTCTTATTAGGATTAGCTTCAATGGTTCATTATACATAGGGGAATGATAGGACGGCCGTCGGCTTTCCTTTGGAAGACCTGTAGGTAATTTCAAAGTAAAATTAATAAATATTAATACAAATATTATAAAGCTTTTAGTGATAGCTGATAAACACATATACGAGTCTTGACACTAGCAACTTCCTGTCTAAGTAGGAACAGATTTTACGCTATGGTAGACCTTAGATACAATTACTTCTCTCACGCTCAGCTCGATATGGCCCGTTGTATATAATTTCGCTTAATTTACTGATACTTGAAAATAAATTAAAACAAACATAACAACATTCTAAAGACATATTTATAACTTAAAATTTTCTTTTCTGTTTATTTATATTTGAAATATCATTATTATATTTTATCTTCACTATTACGTGGATAAATATATATTGCGAGCTATATAGCTAGTAAATAATAAAAATTCATGAGTGTTTTATTATAGTTGTATTTAGTTATACTATTTAGTCATAATCGCTTTGAGCCTCGGTCAGTAACCGTCATCTTGGATACACAGGAATTGCGAGGGTGGTACGCGAGGGGAATATCAAATTAAATTACTAATATAAATAAATGTATGTTTGTGGCTATCGTAGCGCAGTGTGACAGTGTCTGATTATATGCGTAGGTGTGGATTCGGTTCTCATTAGATAGATTGATTAGTTTTTTCTTAAATTTTTATTAATGATCATTATGCATTTTGGTATGAAAAAGCGCGGTGTTAAGTTCGCCACTTCAGCAGTCAACGGTGTGTCTTGACACTGTGTTGTCTCTGAATACTCTGCTATGAATAAGATGTTGTAATTAAATATAATAATATATAAAAAATATTTCTGGGAAAAGCTATTTTCCCTTTAAACTTTTTGTCTAAACATATCTTAAAGAAAGTTTTAATGAAACTCCGCTAACTTCAAGGTGTTTTGGGCGTGAAAGATTGATTATGGAAATTGAAATCTTCGTTATTATGTCAGTATAAATAATACTTTTCCTAATTCCTTGGTTCTATTTTCACTCTGACCATTGCATGCTGTATGGGATTAAGCGTGACGTTGTTTTTTTTAATAAAATGAGGATATCATTTTATACTTACATTTTGTAATTATATCACTTTTTAAAAAATATATATTTGTTGAAATTTCAACATTTAACTAAGCAGGCAAATAAACTAGGAGCACTGAACGCTACGGTCCCTGCATACATCTTTCGCCTGGTCCACAGCCATGACCCTTTTTATACACGACCTTGAGGACCTCCGGGTGCATTTTACGTGACCTTGCTTAAGTATCTTAGATAATGCGTTTTCGAAGGTCAAACGAGGTCTTCATAAATCTTTCTTGCCATTCTTTCATTACTCATCCTCTGAACGTGCCCGAGCTATCTGAGCACGTTATTCTTTATTCTCTCTATAACATATACACTTAAGCCTGCCCTTCTGAGTATCACCTTGTTGCATATACGGTCAGAAAAATTGACTACGTATATTAGACGATGAAATCGTATGTCTACTGCATTCATCTTTCTTTCATTCGTCTTTTAACACATCCACGTTTCACCTGCCGTATAACAACGTAGGTATCAGTAACGCATTGTGAACAGCAATATGTGCAGGTACGCTGAAGGTTTACCGTCACATCAATGCAGCCAGAGCACCGTTAACCCAGTTACCGGCAGCAATACTAAACATATTTCCCAGATATACCATACTCATTCACTTGTTCTAAAATCTTTCTACCTAATCTAATCTTGCTTTCTGTTTTTTCTTCATCTCTCTCAAATTCAGCCTTATACCATTACTTCAAACCCTTCTTTCATATACTAAATTATAACGTAAATATTAATATAAATATTACTTAGCGTAAAAACACGTACAAAATGATAATTTCCATATATAGCAATGTATTTAAACATACAATGTTTATTTTTAACACATTATACAGCACGATGAAAAAGTTGTAACCTATTATAATATGGCTTTGAGTTTAGTCCGCTCCGTTTCGCGATTTCATACGCGTGGATACTTCATTTAAGTAAACTGTGAACTCGTATACTATTTGTTGATATCAAAGGAAAATTCATTGGCAAAGTAGAATTACAAAAGGGATAGATTTATATATAAAGAAATGTGATACGGAATATTTTGAAATCAATCACTTGAATTAACAAGCCTCTATATGAGTCTAGATTTATTATAATATAATATTTTTAAGAATTGGTTATTTAAAATTTGTAAATTAATAAGAAAAATTGTGACAATTATATTATTTTATAAAGTTAATTTTTAAAAATGCAGTTTTTCCCTTTATCATGCATAGAAGAAGAGACAACCTAGTGTTAAGACACTCCGTTGACTGGGTTCCGCCCAAAATCTCAACGACAAAAACTCAAAAAAATATCAAAATAAGTCGCACTTTGTCTTACCAGAGCAGAAAAATGAAAATAAATTTCAAATATAAATTTTCTACCAAGTGGGAATCAAACCTTTTTTTTTTTTTTTTTTTTTTTTTTTCTGTCATTGAGTTAAATGCTGTTGACCTTAATGGTCTTTACAGCGACACCGGGAGGGGGAGGGAAGAGGGTACTCTAGCCCTGCGAAGTATTAGCAAGCACTGACGTGTCTGCTTGAGAGGAAGCCGACGACCGCAAGGGCGCCCCCTGCGGGGCTCGAACCTCGGCTTGCGGTCGGCGAGCGGGCGGGGGATTTTTCCCTACTCTAAAAACACAAGCCAGCCGCGGCGTGAAGTCGCGACTGGGGGAATTGAATCAAACCCACAACTGATCTCCTTTATATTCAGACACTGATGAGGCCGAGACACTGCGCTACGACGGCCACTATTCTTCTTTTATTTGAATATTTTTTATCATATTAGATATTATTCTTTATACTATTATAACATCACATACATCCCATCAAAAACATAAATGTAAAATCAATTTCAACATTATGATATTCACCAACAGGCGTTGGTGAATTCAACCGCAAAATAAGTATAACCCAAATGTGTACCATATATATATATATATATATATATATATATATATATATATTATATATATAAGTAATACATAGTGTCAATAAACTCTGTACACTTTGCTTTCAGCCAAATCCGAGACATTGTATGTTGAGTGGAGGAACTCAACGCCGCAATCATACCTTTAGTGGGAATCGAGCTCACAACCGACTACGCTTACGCTTACAAGAAGACGCTGTCTCACTGCGGAGAGATCGGCTTCCAGCTTTTAATTTTATAACACATATTCTAATTGTTTTATCTAAACTTTAACCGTTTAAACAAAATAACTTACTAAATTCTAATAACACTTATATTTTTAATATAAACTTTTCACGATTTTAAATTAGTTGCTACATATAACAACGTATTTCAACTTTGACTTTAAAAAGTGTCCAAGCAGTGCATTTTAGAATCTAGCAAAAACAGTTTTATCGTTACTTATATCCTTTTTTTCGCACTTTACACTAATTGATCTAAAGACATTTAAATAAACATATGTATGGAGCTCTACTTCAAAATAAAATTATTGAAAATTTATTATTAAATTTGTTTTGGTTGTATATAAATATAAGCATAGACCAGCTCCACTGTATCCCTGACTACCCACCTGTATCCTCTTCATGGATATAGCGTGAAGGAAAATAGGCTTTCGGCTGTCCCTGACGTCTAGATATTATTAGCTTATTAAAATCTCACTAAAATATGCCTTAATTTATCAAAAGTTGTTTTATTATTAATAAATAGAAAAAACTTGTAGAATACAATAAATATTATTCGAAGAGACCATAGTGGCACGTTGTATCATGTTCGTTGTATCGTTGTACGTACGTGTTCGATTTCCACTGCAATGAAATTTATATTATTGATATTGGTTATTTAAATTACATATTTAATTTTATGAACACAAGATCCTGAGTCTTCACTTTGCCAAAAATTAAACAAAATGTGACAAGGAACTGAGTAATCAAAACTATAGCTTTAAATTCGTAATAAAATATATATATGTTTACTTTTCAATTATCGACAATGGAAAACAGGTCATGACCTGAAACACCCCATTTTGAAAAAGGTCGTTGCACCCGAATAAATTAGATAAAGCAGATAATTATGCCGGGAATCATTAATTGACATTTCTGTAAATGTTAATAGTATACAGTATATATAACAATAGACAGCGTAATGGAATCGACATATTTAAATTGGTTCTGTTTTCAAGCTACACGCTTTTTGCGTTTTACCACGCATGACAGGGTAATCTGAGAAAACACTAGTATCAAGATACTAATTTCTTTACTTTTTGGACAAATTCAGAAAAATGTGTGTTGAGTGATGTAATTGAGAACATAGAAATGAGTAGGAATCGAATCCACAACAAATCGTGTTAATATTCGGAGGATGTCCCACTGCGCTATGGAAGGCTCTTGCTTACTATTGCAGTCAGGAAATAAACGCAATTCATCCTGCCATCACAATTACATCTTATAACTGTTTGTTGGAATTTATAAGATTTTATTTATCTTTTTTTTTAGTTCGTATCGTTCGTGCTTTTATCCTGCATAACATAGGTAGACTGGGAGTACCTAGTGTGAAGACACTCCGTACTCCACTTTCCGCCCAATTACGTATTGATTGGTTTACAAAATAATATAGCTTTATATCTTCTATACGATACGATACTATCAGTCCTCTGTCAAAAATTAACTAAAATTAAAAATATTGCCACAATGTATTCGCGGCTAATTGTGGAATTGACGTAGCAAAATCTAAGCAGCGTAAAGCGCATCAGAACGTCGGGTCTCGCTTAGCTGACAAACGCAATAATGTATTTTCCCATAGAAATAGTGAACAAAGCTGACTATCGTAATTGAAGTTGGACTTTCGATGCCAGTTAATATTTCAGTCAATTGGCAGATATTTCCTGTCGAGTTAGATCAATTTGAAAAATAAACTTTCCCAACAATAGGATGCTACATTAAATATTGTAAAACTATGAAACATTTCAATTTGAGGCCGGTGTCGTAGTGGGATAGCGTCTGATTGTAAACGCGATCGGTTGTAGGTTCGATCCCCATTCGGGGGAGTGAGTATATTTAAATTATTTTCACTTCCTCGCTCTGGTAAAGACAAAGTGTAGCGTTGAGATCCACCACTCAACACGCAATGTCTCGAATTCGTTGAATATTGTAGCACGGAGTGTCTTAATACTAGGTACTGTCCACCCTGCTATGTGGGATAAAAGCGTGAAGCTAAAAAAAATAATCTTGGTTAAGCTTGTATGTGGTTTAAAATAGAATAGTCTTAGTATATTAGTGTCATTAAGCATTCAATTTATATAAAAGTGTATGTCAAAATTAATACAAGATTATAATCTTGCATTAATTCTTATATGGAATACGTTTTTTTTCTTCTGGAATTCTTTTGCATTCTATAGGATGCTTTCTCCGTGAAGTATATTTCAGTAATATTAAGGTGATCGTGTTTTTACTAAATACATATGTTACATATATGCACGGTAAATGTAGACTTCTTTTATATAATTTTTGGCTATCTGTTTATCTTTTTATCAAAACATTGCATGTTGTATGGCGAACTCAAATCCGCATTTATCTTACTTAATCTATATTTATAATAAATCTGTGGAGGTCAATTCTGTTCATGGAAAATAATTTCATATCATAACTATCAAGGGTTGATTAGTGATCGATACTGATGCCAGAAATACAATCAGTAAAATTTTGTCTGTCTGTATGTTCTTTATAGAAACAAAAACTACTTGGTACGGATATTCTTCATACTCTTGCGCAGGTTATAGTATACTTTTCAGTACGCTACAATCAATAAGATCAGAGCAGTAAAAGGAAATGTTGGGATAACAGAAGAATTTACCTGATTATTTGAGCTTCCGCGTCGCGTGTGCAGCCTTAATTCTTAAAGCTACAGCGAAACCATGTATAATGGAAATAGTTTACATAAAATTATAAAAAAATATCCTAAGACAACGTATGCCTGTCTTTTATGGTTGACTCACAATAACACCTGTAACTCCCAATAGCTTAGCAGTTCGGAGATTTCTGATTATATTGATTTACTTTTACGTTTATAATACCAAGAATACTCACACCTATCCCTAATTTAAATTTAAAAATTAACACCAACAATTAAAAATTAAGTACCTATTCAATAAAAAAAGGATCATAGAAATCGGTATAGAAACACCAAACTTATACATGAAATGAAATACGCTAACAAGCCATCGCGCGTAAATACTAAATAATGCTATAAGGATTATTTTTGCGTAACGGTTGCCGCGATCGACGCGGCTCGTGGCGGTAGGGTATAAAAGGGGCGGGAGACGAGTGCAAGCTTTTCCACCCTAGGGTAAACCACTTCGCCTAACCTCTGCCGGTGAGGTCCAAAATATCATTAAGAATCTGAAAGACAGGAAGACCCCGGGACCCGATTGTCTTATCATTTTTAATTGCCTCCTCAAATATAGAAGGAGACAATAGTCATAGGTATTCCAAAGTCTAGCAAGCCGAGGAATCTTCCCAGCAGCTACAGGCCTATCAGTCTGTTAAGCTGCTTAGGTAAAATTTACGAGAGGATAATTCTCATTAGACTCTCTAAAGTGGTAGAGACAAAATCTCTGCACTTAAACGAGCAATTCAGATTCCGCAAGGGCCACTCTGCTGTCCATCAGGTGCATCGGCTAGAAGAGCACATAGCCAAATTTAATATTAGAAATGGAGCCCGCAGCTCCACTGTGGCAATTTTTCTCAATATAGCGAAAGCTTTTGACAAAGTTTGGCATGTTCCATAAGCCGAGTAATGCCGGCCTCCCAGACCATTTAGTTCGCGTCCATAAGGACTATCTCAGCAACAGACATTTCAGATTTAAAGTGGAAGGTAAACTATCCTCTCCCCGCTTATTTCGCGCTGGAGTCCTCCAGGGCTCCATGCTCTCTCCTATTTTGTAAGCGCTCTACACCAGCGACGTATCTTAAGCAGACAATGTCCACCTAGCTATATACGCTGATGACACCGCCCTCTATACTACTTCCCACTAACGCAGTAAAATGTCACTTAGAAGTAATTCTGCATTAGGCCCGTCCTCACATACGACAGTGTAACGTTTGCGGACACTGAGCTTAAACTTCTCCAAGTAGTCCAAAATAGATTCTTACGAATTGCATCGGGTTGCGGCTGGTTTGTGAAGCGTAGGGAACATCCCCAGCCCGCTCGCCGACCGTAAGCCGGGGTTCGAGGCGCCCTTGCGGTCGTCGAGTTCCTCTCAAGCAGCCACGTCAGTGCTTGCTAATTTTCGTAGGGTTAGAGCCTCTTCCCCCCTTCCGGTGTTGCTGCAAAGACCAACAGGGTCAACAAAATTTACTTAGTAGACAGAAAAAAAGAGCGCAAGCTTCATTCAATATTTGGCTGTTGATGCGTTCAGAATGTACGATTTTATTAACAGAGAATAATTGTTATTATAAACCGTGCTTATCAGCGCGAATTTTAGTCTTTAAATAGTTTATTTTATTTTTTGTTGTTATTTTATATTTTAACCTATTTTGGTTAAGTTGTTTTGTTTAAATTTTAAATTATTAATAGTTTCTATTTTACTTCTTTTAAGGTGAAGTAGTAGTAGAAGTAGTTTTGGGTCATTTATGTTCAGATTTTTTTGTACTAGAATAGGTAACTTTATTAAGTATAGTAGTTATAGGTATTTATTATTTATTTTTAAGTGAAGTAGATAGTATTGCACAGGCGTTTAAGCTTTATTTTTTCTTTTGTAGTTGTACAGATTTCTAATTCTTATTAGAATATTTTTTTAGTTTAAATAGGCACTTACATTTACATTTTCCTCCAACGAAAGTAATATTGTTAGGTAACTGACAGCCTTTAAGTTATGGTCGATTAAAAATAAAATAAACAATGCCACCTAAAAACGATTATCTTTATCTTGAACTTCGAGTCGAAGCTAGAAGAATGACAATTACCCGTTCACAAGAATCGGCAGAGCAAAGAGCACATCGGTTAAACTCTATAAAAGTTAGTGCCTCAACTCTCTTCTTTTCTTCTCTTCTCAACGAGAGCTAAGGCGTAACATTGACCGGGAACAATATTTACGTTACCCCGTTACGTTACAACGAGAATTGCGGCTCACGGCTGACCGCGAACGGCATACATTATCTCGTGAGTCTGAAACCTTAATTGAGAGGGAACTGCGGCTCACAGCTGACCGCGAACATCATGTTTTGTATCGAGAATCTGAAACTTTTACTGAATACGAAAACCGTTTGACGAATAATATGTATATTTGGGCATTCTTGATGTCTTAAAGATGAACATTAACATGAACAACGACTAGAGTCAGGACGCGGTTATAACACCTTGAGACAAAAACGATTAATAACTTTGTATAATGAAAGATTAAGAATTAAAAATATTCGGTCGCTTGAGGCAGACGAACAGTGAGAGGCCCGTCTTACTGCAGACAGATTTCGACATAGTCTTAATGAATTAGATGAGATATACATGGGAAATCAATCTACAAATTCGGCAGCGTGCTCCGATAAATATAGAAGTGGATTTGCTTATATCCTAATGATGTAGACGACTGTTATACGACATTGTATGTCGTATGATAAATGGTCCATGTGGTGAATTTAACGCGAATGCTCCTTGCGTGCAAGACGGTCACTGCACTAAAAGGTATCCAAAAGTATTAGTGGATGAAACTGTAACAGGATATAATGGACACCCCTTATATCGCAAGAGACAATGGTGGTTTTACCGATGAAAAGCGAGTGTCTGGATAACAGGTTAATCTAGATAATAGGTGGGACGTTCCGTATTCGCCTGTGTTGTCTAGAGCATTTGAAGCTCACATAAATGTAGAAAATGCCAATAAAATATATTTGTAAGTATATTAACAAAGACAGTGACCAAACCGTATGCGTTAAGAAATGAACATGGTGAAATTACCAGATTACAGTCAGGCAGATATATTCAGAAGCTGTGTGGTGGATCTTAAGTTTTAACATTCAAGAAAGATATCCACCTATCACCCATCTGGATGTTCATCTGGAAGGCGTATATATTTTAAACCTGAAAATGTTACAGAACGATTAGAGAACACTAGACAAATAACGTTATTGGCATTCTTTCGACTTTGCCAATCTAATAATTTTGTAAAATCTCTATTGTATGAGGAAGTTCCATTGTATTATACCTACGATAAACAACGAGGTGTCTTTAACTGTTGACGCCGTGTCAGGCCTGTAGATGGTGAGACAGGTATTTTCAAAGAACCTGTTCTTGGTAGAGTGTTTATCGTTTATCCTAGCAACACAGAGTGTTTCTATTTGAGATTATTATTACATACAGTGCGAGGACCAACATCGTTTATAATTTGAGAAAAGTAGACGACGTTGTTTATCCAACTTATCATGCAGCTTGCCAAGCGCATCATTTGATTGAAAATGATTAACATTGGGATGACGCTTTAGCAGAATCCTATGTTAGTGATATTCCACAGCGGTTACGACATTTATTTGTATGTTACAATTATGGGAAAAATATAAAGAAAAATTTTCAGAATACTTTCTTCGGAATATATCTCACAATGATGAAGGCGCAATTAATGATCACTTCCGTTATCATGCCATAAATCAGTGCTTATTAGATTTTCAGGAAGACTTAACATCAGTAAGCGGTAAATCACTCTGTGAATATGGTTTGCCAACGCCAACCTCGGTTGGAGAGGTTACCAATAGGGAATATTCCGCAGAGATTGGTTACAACTCAATGGAACTGCTGGTAACATTAGAAAACGGTGTCCCGATGATAACTACAGGACAACGTTCAGTCTATGATCGCATGTGCCAGAGTGTGCAGAATAATTTAGGAACAATATGGTTTTTAGATGCACCTGGAGGAACTGGGTAAACCTTTTTGACTAAATTAATATTAGCTTATGTTCAAAATCAGCGTAAAATTACTCTTGCCGTGGGTTTATGATATCAGGTATAGCAGCAACATTGCTACCAGGAGGTAAAACTGCTCACATTATGTTTAAAATACCAATTATTTAGATCGCACGGAGAGTCCAACTTGTAGTATTTCAAGAAAAGGCAACAAAGCTAAGGTATTGTGAGTAATTTAATCGTATGGGATGAATGTACGATGGCCCATCGAAAAGGAATAGAATCGATAGATAAAACTTTGTGCCGTATATGCACATAGGTATTAAAGTAAACAATTGATAAAGCTCACATATTCTATGACTAAAATGTTTCACATCTGTGTATCTCTTGCTCTTTGATATCATGTATAAAAGTCGAAACATTGCATATGTAAAACAGTGCATCACAGTCTGTATAATTGTACCGTCTCGTTAATAAATCGTGAACCGGTTAGTGACTTTCATTATCATAAGACAAGATGATCGAACAATGGTCGGTATCGCGGTTTTGTTTTGTGGTGATTTCCGACAAACTTTACCGGCAATACCACAGGGAACCCGAGCTAATGAAATTAGGGCTTGCCTGAAAAGCTCTTATTTATGGCGTAATATAGAGTCGTTGCATTTAACTATAAACATGCGAGTAAGAATTGGAGGTAACATGGATAATTGTGAATTTTCTGATATATTATTAAAGATTTGTGAAGTTACCTATTCACAACTACACCAAGGAAAACTTATTATTTTTGTTGTATAGTGCAAACCTAACAACATCTAATATCGTCAGTTTACGGTGACATAACAAATATATTAAATAGGGATAATTCTTGGCTATGCGAAAGGTCCATTTTGACTCCGCGCAATGACCAGGCATCTGAGATTAATAATAAAATACTGTCCAATATACAGGGGGTTTATAGTATAATAAAAAGAATGGTTAATAAACAAGAAGCCACTAATAACGCGATAGAATTTTTAAATTCTCTAAATATGCCCGGACTTTCTTCTCTTTTAATTTGTTTAAAAATTGGCATTCCAATAATTCTGCTCCGAAATTTAAGACCATCACAACTTTGCAATGGAACTCGCCTAAAAGTAGCCCAGTTGCAACATAACGTAATCGAGACTCAAGTTTTAACAGGTTGCGGTGCAGGAGAAACCGTCTTTATACCCAGAATTCTCATAACACCAAATAATATTTTATTCCAATTTAAAAAAACGCAATTTCCAGTATCGGTATGTTATGCAATGACGATAAATAAGGCTCAAGGGCAGAGTTTTCGTGTTGCTGAAGTAGATTTCAGTATTAGTTGTTTCTCGCATGGTCTATTATACGTCGCTCTTTCCCGGGTTAGCAGTTCTAGGAACCTTTACGTTCACGTGCCGGACGGGTCAACTCTTAACATCGTTTACCCAAAAGCTTTGCGCTGAAGTATTTTGAACTATATTTTGAAATTATATAAACAAAATTAGCAATACATCGCGGGCAAAAGCTTGTTTTAAATATAATCATTTCCCCAAATGAGAATCGAACCCATAACCAATCGTGTTTACAATCAGACTATTTCACTAAGATACGATGACCTTAAATACTAAAACACTTATGAACTAAATTGTAACGTTTTAAATCGTTTTAAACATAAACCAGTTATGATAACTATGTAGAAATTTCGATATCTCGGGGATGTACACGTTAATGAACCAAAGCGCTTGGAAGGTATCTTATAAACGTGATCTCAGATTCCATCACGAATTTTTCATTGAAATTTAAATATATCTTATTTTGAAGGCATTTTTCAACTATTTTATTCAACTTGTTTTTTTGGGTGAATTTTGGTTTTGCCGTTTGACCCCAGAGTGATCTGATATTTAGTACACACGTTTAGTTTTTATCAAATTATATTTTATCAAATTATATTATATAATTTGATAAATTTTATATCATCGATGTCAGATCGTCTGGCTGTAAATGCTATCGGTTGCGGGTTCGATTCCTTAGAATCCAATCCTTAAGGTGAAAATAATTTAAATTATTTTCACTTCCCACTCTGGTAGGACAAAGTGCAGCGTTGAGTTCCGCCTGTCAACGCGCAACGTCAGAAATTTGGCGGAAAGTGAAATCCGGAGTGTCTTCACACTAGATACTTCCTGTCTACCGTGCTATGCGAGATAAAAATGTAAAGCTATATCATTGTTATTCCAAGTTAGCCGCCGCTATAAAATGGCGGATCACATATTTTTTAAAAAATATCTTAATATGTAAATCAAACGACTAGGCTTAACTAGTAGAATAGTAGGAAACTTTGAGAAATTAGAAACTATAAACTTGAAAACAGAATAAGTAAAAAGTATATTTTAAACGGTTTTATTGATTTAAAGCTAAAACATAATTCGGTAGAAACAGTTCGAAAGGACGGTAATTAAGTCATTGGCCATTACACGACACGTATAGATATGTAAATATAACTTATTATATTAATTATAATAGCTTACACAATATTTAGTAACGTTAAACAAAAATATAAGAATTTATTCACTCTTACAAAGAAAAAAATAAATTGTTTTAATCATAAATTAATACTCCGCAGGTAAAAAAATAATATTAAAGCCCGCATAGACGCTAATTATGGTTTAATTGACATTAAGATATCACGATACTTGTGATTTGAAATTTATATGCAGTTATAAATTTATATCTGCATATAAATTTGAAATCTCAAGTATAGTAATATCTTGTCAAATATTAGCTATACCAGGGACTTTATCTTCGTGGAAATTTACGTCTCTGGATTTGGATGGAATAATAATAGTTTAATTTAGTCCATCAGTTATCAAATTGGTTTCACAGGTTAGTCAGAACAAACACACAGTCAGACAAACATGATAAAGAAATTATATTTTGGTATATGTATCATGACATTCATAACCATGTAGTAAAACGCGGTTATTTTAATATTAAAAATCATTTTATTTATTTATATAAAATAAAATAATATTTGAAAAATAAATTCAGAGCTTAATCCGGTCAAAGGAAATAATTTTATGTTTCTGAGCAGCTTTCTAAAGCAATTGCTTGAGATAAAGAAACACTCAACATAACTTCTAGTCTTAGTAACATTTGTATATAAGTATCTAAAACATAGAAAGTCCTTAAGGTAAGGTCTATAGAAGTGAAACAGAAGTCAAAAGCTTCCACTGAGAGTTAAAATTCCATGTTTCAGCAAGAAAATTCATTTTTAAATCTTCTTTTACATCTTTACATTCATTTTTCCAACTAAAATAAATCGTAGTGAAATATTTGAAATTTTACAAATCGAGCTTGCCGTGACTCCAGAAAGTAAATTCTTCCTGTGATGTTTTATTATTTCTGAGGTTATTACAGTTTGTAAATACGACAAGGTTTTAAATGGGTTTTTTTTTATTTTATTTCCACGGATTTATGGTTATTTAGTTACCCGTTCTTTATTCGTTTTCATTTTTCCAACATTAAATAGATTAAAAGTGAAGTTATATAATTGTTATTCCAAGTTGGCTGCCGTTACAAAATGGCGGATCACATATTTATTTAAAAAATATCTTATGTTAGCATTTTTATTGTATGTTATTTTTGATTTTATCAATTATTTTAAAGGAGATTGTTAATATGGAGTTAAAAATATTGATTAATTTATAATTTATATAGTAGCCAAATAAAGCGTGGCAACACTGTAAGAAAAATAAATTGAGGGTAATATAAAAAAAGAGAGTAAAAGAGAGTGATCAATAGGAAGATGGAGGTTTTTGGGAAAGAAAGACGGTTTTGAGTAATAAATTGGAATTATTGGATTTGTATGAAGTGTTTAATTTACGGAGTATGGTAAATATTTTAATACTTACTTACTTTACTTGGTTGAAATCGAACCTACAACCAATCGAGTTTATCTTCAAACGCTTTCCTACTATGCCATGATGACCTTATATGCATAGTGATGTACAATACTTAGTATAAATAATAATAATAATTTTTACTATTATACTTACAAATATAACAAAAATATATTGTTTTTAGTTGGTAAATAAATCCTAAGTTGTTAAGAGAGAAATAGAAAAAAACGTTGCAAAATTTTCCTACATTTATATATAATATATTTCTAGAATAAACAACAGATCAAGTTAGGCTACCTATCTGTATCTTTTTTTATAGTGTGTGATTAGACAAAGATATATATATATATATATATATATATATATATATATATATATATATATATACCCTAGTTTATTTATAGTTACACACTCGCCACTCGCCGCTCAAAGCAGGCCTTTGAGCGGTGAGCTAAGGCTCCCTTTTCTATATATAATAACTCCATGGTAAAAAATATACGTAATCTGTCACAAGAATTCTAATTATAAAATAGATGACGTCTGCCTTGCATAGATTAAAAATAAATTTACAAAAATAAGTATATAAGAAAATAGGTCTTGGCTGGGTCACAGATAATATGTTGTACGTGGTGTCTATTCGAGTGGCTTGAAGACGTCATTATAGAATTTAATCAGTATAATACTTTTGACATGTCAATGAACCGTGATATGACAAGTGGTTCATGGTACTACGCATGTACGCATAAATTAATATAAATCGGTCAGAATGTTTCATGTGTGTTAAATATTATATTTATTGTGGGTTCGATTCCCACTCGAGGGAATGTTTATATTTAAATTATTTCATTTATTAGCTCTGGTAAGATCAAGCCAAGTGAGTTCGCGGCATTCAGTTTCGCTAGACAACACGCAATGTTTCGAATTCCGTGCAAGATAAAAGCGTTTTAAATATAAAATATTAAACAATGATTTAATTAAGCGAAAAATTAGTGTGACATTTCATTTGTATTTAATACTGGTTGCAGGATAAACTGTGTTTTTGACATAAGAATAAGTAAAATATAAATTATAAATTAAATTTAAAAAAATGAAATTTATTATACATAATTCCAATGAAAGTAAAATAGGTCATCGCGGCGCAGTGGTTATGAGTGTAACGAGCTATAAACGCGATGGCAACGAGTTCGATTACTACTCCGGGGCGTGATTATATTTAAATTATTTTCATTTTCCCACTTTGATGAGACAAAACGCGGCGTTGAGCTCTACGGAGTGTCCGAAACTAGTTTGTCTCTGCTTACTCTGATATGAGGGATAAAACGTGAAGCTTATACATTATAATATATTAAATTTAAATTATATTTAAGTCAAGCCATTGTTTCGCCGTGGGACAGCGTCTGACTGTAAGTGTGTATGGTTATGATTTCTATCCCAAAAAGCACAGTGTTGAGTTCCACCACTCAACACGGACGAAATACGAATAACTCAACGTTTTAGGTATTAATAAATTTCAATTAAATTAATTTATAATTATTTATTTAATTAAACAATAATAGTTTTTTTATGCATAATCAAGTATAGTGAGAACCTAATTTCGTTTTCTTCTAAAAAATATTTTGCGAACACTATGAAATAAAATTGGAGTATCTGTTTGTAATATTAAAATATGATATATTTGACCATAATCACCGGACTAGACCTTTTGGAAGGACTTCTCTATTAACTTATATATATATATATATATATATATATATATATATATATATATATATATATAATAACACAAAAATTATATAGTGGATCGTAAAATTCATGGACGTCCCATAAGTCCGTGGTTTGTAAGAAAAAAATTTCAAAAAAATATATAATATATTAAATTAAGAAGTAATAATACAAAAAAGTAATATGTTGATATTAATCGTTTGTAATATTAAAATTAGTATTTTTTTAATAAATGGACATTTTTTTATAATATTTGTCTGCATGTGTGTTTGTTAGTTTCAACTAACCTCTGGAACAGCTGGACTGACTTTGACAGGACCAGGACAGGATTGGCAAGTAACCGATGCTATAAGGAAGAACTTAGACTATTATTTTAGATTTATAAATTAAAGGTTATTGATTGATTGAGCTGTTAAATTCTTTCAGGCTGGTCGTGGCCCAGTAGGTTACCAAACTGTAAACACGATTGTTTGTGGGCTCAATTCCCGCTCGGGGGAATAATTATTCCTCGCTAGAGGTTAGATAAAGGGCGGCGTAGAGTTCCGCCTAACAATACACAATATTTCGAATTTCGGTGGAAAAAGTAGTACGCAGTACTTAGTCTTGACACTAGGTACTTCCTATGTACTATGCTATTCGGGATAAAAGCGTGAAGCTAAAAAAAATCATAGAACAACTAAGCTTTTATTCCTAACGTAATGGATGAGGTGTCGATTTTTACACCAGAAAATTGAATTACAAAGTAAATTGTGGTTTATTTGCAATACTATAGGAGCTGTACGAAGTGTTAGGTACGCGGAGAAATTTGAATTGATGGTTTTATAATTTGCATGGATGCAGTAGCATGGCACGTCCTCCTGTTAAATCGATTACCTGTATCTTTCGCAAGCTGACGATAGGAGAGAAATAATTTTTAAACTTTTTATGGAGGCCGGCCGTGGCGTAGTGGAACAGCTTCTGACTGTAAACGCGACCGGTTGTGGGTTTGATGCCCACTCGGGGAATTGATTATATTTGAAAAATATTTTCACTTATATACTCTGGTAAGACAAAGTGCGGCGTTGAGTTCCACCAGTCAACACGCAATGTCTTGAATTCGGTGAAAAGTGAAGTGAGGAATGTCTTAATACTAGGTACTTTCTATCTATCCTGCTATGTAGGATAAAAAACATGAAGCCTAAAAAAATATTGGTTGAATTGGGCATGGAAAGTTCAACGCCGCGCTTTGTCTTACCAGATTGGAAAAAATGTATATAAATTTTAAATATAATCATTCCTGCGGATGAGAATCGAATCCATAACCAATTAAGCACACCGTCCAACTGTGCCACGAAGGTATTTATTGCAAAATAATCTTTAATGAACAGAAAAAGTAGTGTAGTTCTCTCCGTTAAATTAATTTTAATTACCCTGTGTGAATAAATGTAGTTACTTTTTTGTCTATATATTTAAACCTAGAATCAACATAAATGTTACATGAATTCTGTTGTGAAAATTCGATATCTGTTTTATATCGTTTCAAATATAATATTAAGTTTTAAATTAAACTAGGCCGGTCGTGGCGCAGTGTGACAGCATCTGACTGTAAACGCGATCGGTTGTGGGTTCAATCCCCACTCGGGGGAGTGATTATATTTAAATTATTTTTACTTCCTCGCCTTCTTTACCACAGTAAAGACAAAGAGTGGCGTAGAGTTCCACCACCCAACACGCAATGTCTCGAATTCGGTGGGAAGCGAAGTACGGAGTGTCTTGACACTAGGTACTTTCTGCCTACCCTGCTATGCGGGATAAAAGGGTGAAGCTAAAAAAATATGAAACTATTTTAACCGGATTAATCGCGTATATTTTGGTATTTGAAAATACGTTCTGAACACCTGACGTTACGTACACTTTACAGTAGTCCGTGGTCACAGATAGACAGGTGTCTATCTGTGACCACGGACTACTGTAAAGAAATATACGCAATTAATCCGGTTAAAATAGTTTCATTTAAAATGTATAAAAACCGCGAAAATCAAAGATCTTATTATATTGTTTCTTTTTTATTTGACAAGCAATTTTTTTAAAATTATAATGCATTTATTTTTACCTACAGAATGATAGAATGGCATATATCAATGATGGTATATGTTTGGGCCGGTAGTGGCGCAGTGGGACTGCGTCTAATTGTAAACGCGATCACTTATGATTCGATTCCGACTCGGAAGAGTTTTTATATTTAAATTATCTTCGCTTCAGTAAGACCAAAGTGCGGCATTAAGTTCTGCCACTAAAAACATCTTGAATTAGGCGGAAAGCGTAGTGTATGGGTACTCCTTTTTGTCTATCGCATAATAATGCCGGATAAAAGAGTGAAGCTAAAAAATAATAATAATTTTTACTGATAAAATGATAGAGCGGTATATGTTTACTTGTGACATATTCAATTGGATGTTAAATAGCTTCAGGCATTTCGCTTTTAATTATTAAATATTTCTCTGTATCAAAATATACATTGAATACTAACTAAATAAATGTATTACCATTATTTGCAATTTAAATAATTTTAATTTAGGCTTTTTGTCGCTTGGCAAGATAGTCAAAGAACAATACTCAACTGGAACTGAACGCCGCGTTTTATTTTACGCGATTGTAAAATGAAAATAACTTAAATATATCACCATGGCAACTAAGACAGTGTCTGACTGTAAAAAAATTGTTTGAAGATTCTATTATCAAATATCTCGACTACAGGCAGAAATCAGTCAACGAAGTCTCTTGAAGCCGGTCGTGGCGCAGTGTGACAGCGTCTGACTGTAAACGCGACCGGCTTTGGGTTTGATCCCCACTTGGGGGAGCGATTACATTTAAATTATTTTCACTTCCTCGCTCTGGCAAAGACAAAGTGTGGCGTTGAGTTCCACCACATGCTACGGAGTGTTTTGACACTACGTACTTTCTGTATACCCTGCTCTGTGGGATAAAAGCGTGAAGCTAAAAAAAATAGATCGTGTATATATTATGTATATTGTGTGTATTGGTCAGTTAAAGGGCGGCGTTTACTCCCACCCCTTTTAACATAAAATATTTTGAATTTGGAAGAACTGCCAAAGGAGTGTCTTGACACTCTATTCGCCTCTAGGTATCCGGCTTAGTGCTATAAAACATGCAATACATAAAATCGAAATTAAATAAATAAATATTATATCTATAAAACTGGTAAATAAAGAAAAAAACATAACCCATTATATAAATTGAGGCCGGTCGTGGCGCAGTGGGCAGCGTCTGACTGAAAGTACGATCGGTTGTGGGTTCGAGTCCCATCCGGGAAAATGATTACATTAAAATGATTTCCATCACCTCGGTCTAGTAAGACAAAGCGCGACGTTGAGTTCCACCACTCAACACGCAATGTCTGTAATTCGGTGGAAAGGTGGTGTCTTGACACTAGGTACTTTCTCTCTACCCTGCTATGCGGGATAAAAGCGTAAATCTAAAAAAGATAATCAAATAAATAAATATTATATCTATAAAAGTAGTAAATAAATGATCCATTATATAAATTGGCATACTACATTTTACTTTATAAGGAGATTTACGACAGTATTTCGACTTTATTCCCGTTCCCATGATATTCAACAGGTACATGATAAATGTAATAGTATTCGGTAGAGTCAAGGTAATATACGAGCTATAAAATTATATTAAAAGTATTTTTTTTAATATATTTTGGCTTATTTTTTTATGTATAAACAAAATATTTAAAAAACCTTTTTTTAAAGTTGAATTATTGTGTAAATTTTAGTTTTCATTATAAAGAATTTTATTTAAAATGAAATTAAAAATATTTATTCACAAAATTTGTATACAAAATTGTAAATTATACTTTATATGAAGATAGATACTAAATAAAAAGAATTATGATTTGAATGTCATCACCATATCATGTCATTGTTTCGATTTTTCGTATTATATATTTTTCATACTGAAATACTGTATAATAATAAAACATATTAGCTCCTCGCGTTTACCCCGTACAGCATTTAAGACAGGAAGTACATAGTGTCAAGACCCTCCGTACTACGCTTTGCACCGAATTCGAAAAATTGCCTGTATAATGATGCAATTCAACGCCGCACTTTGTCTTACCAGAGCAGGAAAACGATTTAAATGTAACTATTCTCTCGAGCGGGAATCAAACTGGCAGTGTCTGGCACACTGTCCCACAGCGCCATGACCGGCCTCAATTTTTTTTATCTAAATGCATTTTTTTATTTTTTTTTGCCTATCTTGTAACTAAACTATAGTTCTATTTACAGTTGACGAGTCTATCTATGCGTTTCCAATACAGATGCGCCTAGGTGAGACACTAAACAGCCTTTTAGATTTACCGATACTTTTAAACATTTATGAGTATTAGTAGATCAGTTTATTAGCTTTGCTCCTTTTATGTTGATATATACAAAAATGTATGGCAAATTTGGTATTTTATATATACACCCATACCTCGCTTTGCGTGGGGGTTACGTTCCAAACAACCACGACGCAAATTGAAACGACGCAAAGTGAAAATAGATTTTCTATAACATTCAATTTTAGGATCGAAGTAGGTTCTACCTTTTAAAAATAAAATTGAACATTAAAAGTAAAATTTTCAAACAAAAATAATAAATAAACAACATATTCAATTAACCAAAATAAGCTACATATTCATTTAATTTATGAAATTTTAATTAAAATTAATCACTATTAGAGTCCATAGTGGCTGTGGTCATAGATCGGCTTTCTTTCACAAAACATTGGTCCAATATTTGTTGAACAGCTTCACAAACCCAGTCTCAACATTACATTAAATTCAGCCTTGACTAGCTCCAAATGTTTCATTTAAACTAACATTGGCATTATCCTAGCAAGTGAAAATAAAATTGTATTAAATTTACATTGATTTTTATCTTATTTAGAAAGGGATTCCTCAAATTGTGATGGCATGGCGCAATTAAAAACAAAAATGCTGCCATATTTTAAGAAAATTCGAATCCAAAACAACGTAACTTCGAAAAATAAAGGAAAACTAAACGAAACGACGCAAAGCGAGGTATTGGTGTAAATATATAAAATTTATATAAAAATAAAAATATATATAGTATAATATATGATATTTACTGAACTAAAGTAAAAAAACTCATTTAATTTCATGTACTACAAACAGACAAAAAATCATATATTCGTATCTTATTATTCCTTTCACATCAGCCCAATATCTTAATTATACAGACATACTATTTATTGATTTGTTTTTTTTTTAAATGATTGATGCTAACAACACAAATAAGTTGTACCAAACGTATAAGAATTCCAACGCAGCCGGTGGAAGAACGCATGGCTTAGCGTTCAGAGCGCTTGGACGTTTTCCAACAGGTGCGGTTTCGAATCCCGCTGCGATCAAATTTTACGTTTTCATATTAATATTATAGAAAAGTATGCGTGAAAATTATATAATAATTCTGGGAAAATTACTAGGAAAGCTTTTCTTCCTCGCATATTAATTAAGCACGTTAATAGTTTTAATAGCAATATTTCTTTGCAAATTTAATGAAGACTTAATGAAGTTTCATTCACATTTATGCTTCAAATATAAAGTCTAGCTAACCTTGAAACATTTTATATAATTATTACCTCAAACATTTTTTTTTTCATTTAATAGGCAGTAAACGGTATTAGCAGAGTAGGGTGTGACTGTAAACACGAGTGGTTGGGGGTTCAATTCCCTTTCGAGATAAGGATAATATATTTTTTTTAGCTTCACTCCGTTATCCTGCATAGCAGGGTAGACTAAAAGTAATTAAGTAAGGAGGAAATGATAATAATTTAAATATAAATATTTCCCCGAGTGGTCTCTATGGTGGGAGTCTATATCTATGCTCTAGTTGGAATATTCTATCATTAGAATCTCTTTATAAAAATCTTCTTATGTAAAAACCTTTTAGATATTATTTCGAACTTCATACAAACTGTGACCATTTGTTTTGTTTTTCCAACAATTATATTAATTATATATGTATGTACGTTAATTTATTTAAATTGAGAAAAATATTAAAATAATACGCATAGATAAGCGTACCTGCAAATAAGCCTTATATTCAGACCGTCCCAACGCAACACAACAACAGATCAATCATGTTTGCCCATAACAAACATTCTAACACAACACTGTTGAAACACTTGAAGCCATGGAAAACTATAACCATAGGCCATAGTCTAAAAATATTGTTAATAAAAAATTAAATGTCTATAATTTTTTTTGTGCTGGAACTCAACGCCGCTTTGTTTAATTTATACATTCCAACGGCCTGTTCGCGGGTTTACTTGCGAGAACTATATACTGCAATATATAAATATTTCATATTAAATACCTGAGAGCATTGTGTCCTTACTGGCACTGACAGGAACACATTCAATAAATAGCGTATGAAAGGATAATTATAAAGGTGCTATGCCAAGACTTTGACTTTATTGATAGTGTGAATCGGCCTTAATGCACTCAAGATGGTATTAAGTTTCAGTAACGTTATGCGAAAGAAAATATGACAACTACGCTTTGTCTTTCAGCATCAATGGATTTTAACAAAATACTTGACAATTTCAATTTTGTGGGTATTTGTAGTCTATTCAAATTCTTTTTTTTTTAGCTTCACGCTTTTTACCCCGCATAGCTAGGTAGCAGAAGCACCTAGTGCTAGTCAAGACACTCCGTACTCGCTTTCCACCGAATTCGAAACATTGCGAGTTGAGTGGCGGAACTCAACGCCGCACTTTGTCTTACCAGAGCAAGGAAGCGAAAATAATTTTATATATAATCACGCCCCCAAGTGGGAATCGAACCCAATGAAATTATGTTGTTACATATTTTAATAAGTTTACGTTATATAAATATGAAATTTACTCAAATATAGAAAATACATATTTTGGGAATATTAATTTTAAGATTTTTAAGCCATTTAGCAACATTTAGCTCAATTCAATTATACAGAGTAAGTTCTTAAGATAATCCCCATTGGTGTGATTATATTGAAGGATTGGAACCACTAATAACTACGTTAAACATGTCTGTATGTACGTCAAGATTACGCTAAGCCAGATACAATCTGTTTTAGCGTCAATGTGCGTGACCTAGATCGTAAGACACCTTTGTTCTTGGATATAGATATTCCCCGATTCAGATTTCTCGCCTTGTGAATTATATGGGATAATTAGAACATATTATAGCAATGTCTATTAATAGCTATTTATTAGCTTCTCACCCTTTATTCTGCATAGCAGGTTAGACAGGAAGTACCTAATGTCAAAACACTTCGTACTCCGCTTTCCGGTGAATTTGAAACATTGCGTGTTGAGTGGTGGAACTCAACGCCGCGCTTTGTCCTACCAGAGCAAACAAATGGAAATAATGTTTACTTATAATAAAACTGTAGAAAGATCAATTCTGTATATAGAAAATAATAAAAATATAAGTCGTAGGGTGTATTACTGCATTGATACTGAACGTAAAAATGTGATTAAAAATTTTTTGTATGTCTGTGTGTTTGTGTGTTTCTTTAAACATCACACAACAACTCCCATTTAGATTAAAATGAAGTTTGGTATAACTGTTCTTCAATATCCTGACTGGGTACTTTTTATCCCGGAAAAGTGTATACGTTAAAAAACAACCTTAATTTTGCAGCTCGATGCATAGACATGAATAGTGTACTAACCGCAAATAATAAGTTTGTCATATGTTACGTTTATACGTGTGTTTGGATTGGATTTTACTAATATTACGCTTTAAATGTAGGGCCAAATGGTGAATTTATTATATGAATTAATTGATGGTATGATGGTATGGCGGAACGTGTGCGTAGTTTAGCCACCGATGAAATATAAAAATTTAAAATCGATTATTTGATGATAAATTAATAAAAGGATATCAAGACGCAAAGGGCCAGCGAAGATGACGATTTATTATCGTGCCAAGTATTTTTCAGATCTATTTAATAAAAATCTTTTTACGGATAAGCTGTGAATAAGCTGTAACAGCGGCTTAAGTGAGACAGCTAAACAAAATAGCTTGGGCCGTTCAACGGTATTTATTTATTTATTTATTTAATATGGAGCTCCAACAGAGATATATATGTAACACAAAAAATACAAGTTTAGACAATAAATTACCAAATGTACCTCCAATTATAGGAGTACACAATATACGCTAATAAAGTAATGAACTCTTAAATACAACTTAAGAAATAAAAATAAAAAACAAAGTAATAATTACAAAACAATGAAATAAAACAATTTATCGGAAACTATTTAACAAATCCAAACTATACAAAATGAAAATACTTCAGAAACAAATTATAGAAACAAATTTACTTTGACTTTGGTATACAAGAGATACGGACGAAAAAGCAATTTTTTTGACACTTATATTCCTAACAAAGCGTATGGCATTAGGAACTAAAATATAAGACAAAATTATACTATTCTCTATAGTATTTATTTTATTAATTTTATATATAATTATGTAACATTTTTTAAACCTTTATTTTATTTTTATCCCGTATAGCAAGGTAGACAGAATGTACCCTCTGTACTTCGCTTTCCGATGAATTCGAGACATGGCGTGTTGAGTGGCGGAACTGTTCCCATTTTCTCTTACCAGAGCGAGGAAATGAAAATAATTTAAATATAATCACCAGCCTGTGGAAATCGAACCCACAACCGATCGCGTTTACAGTCAGACGCACATTATACTCTATATTCTGCGTCTGCTTAATTTTCGTATTAAATGAATCAAAAGAATTTACTTCATGTAATAATATACACATTTAATAAAATAAAACAGTTTTCTTTTTTTTGTTATATAATTAATAAATTTATGAATCACGTAATTAATTTTGTTCTTTTAAAGGCTTATGGTTATTTTTTTATGGGACGGCAAGGCGGATCATGAGATAGTAAGTGATATAATCCTTGAGATTATTGGGAGGTTTTTGATTTAATTTATTATAAAGTGTTAAAAAAATGTGTATTAAAACTAGATTTTCTTAGAGCTTAACACTTCACTAGGAACATTCACGCCGAGATAACTAGTGTTAAGACACTCTGTTTTCTATTTTCCGTTTAACATAGAAACATTGCATATTGAGTGGAACTCAACGCCGCCCCTTTTGTTACGAGGGTCAAAGAATGTAGTGTCCAAACTCTACTTATTGTTTATATATGGGGTTTCCCAATATGAACAATATGTTTAGAAATTGAAATAAAACAAGCAATATATGTTCAAATTTCTTGTTTAATGGCTTTATTTGATAGGAAATTTTATGTTATTTATGATTTAAATAAAATATCGTTCAAATGACCGCAATGACTTTTTTTGCACTGGTGAATACGATCGGTCCAATTTTCGATGACTTGGTGCAGTATTTCGGCTGGTATGGCCGCTATGGTCGCTCGAATGTTGCGTTCAAGGTCTTGAATCGTAGCTGGTTTATTGGCATACACTTTAAATTTAACATACCTCCACAAAAAATAGTCCAAGGGTATTAAATTGCATGATCTTGGTGGCCAATTGTGAGGACCGTTGCGAGAAATAACCGACGCACCAAACTCGTCACGTAATAAATCCATTGAGACGGTCGCAGTGTGGCATGTTGCACCATCTTGTTGAAAATAAATGTCGTCCGCATCGATTTCATACACTTCAGGATAAAAAAATCGTTTAACATGTCACGATAACGGTCGCCATTGACAGTAACAGTACGGCCTTCGTCGTTTTTGAAAAAGTACGGGCCAATGATTCCACCGTACCATAATCCGCACCAAACAGTCAATTTTTCAGGATGCAATGGTGTTTCATGAACCACTCTTGGATTTGACTCACTTCAGTAACGACAATTCTGTTTGTTACATAACCATTGAGCCAAAAGTGAGCCTCATCTGAAAAGATAATTTTCCTATGAAATTCGGTGTCCGTTTCCATCATTTCAAGCGCCCAATCAGCAAATTCACGACGTATTCGATGGTCTGCTGGCTTGAGTTCTTGTGCCAACACAATCTTGTATGGATGTAGGCCAAAATCCATACGTAAAATTCGCCAGATTGTCGTTCTGGATAAGCCCAATTCTTGTGCACGTCGTGGAACGGAAACATTTTGATTTTCTTCGACACTGGCTGATACGGCGGCAATATTTTCTTCACTACGAATTTTGGACTAACCGGGAAACGAACCCGCTCTTTTTTTGACTTGGACTTGCTCAGTTTTTTAAAATGAGGTGATTTGAATTCAGTTTTTGTACATTTTTATACGTATATAAGTTTAGAATTTTATACATATTTTATATATTTACCTTTTTGAGATTAGAGTTAATATTTTTCAAAATATAATCTCATATAAGAGCTATATAATGCTTTCCGCCCAAACTTGGGTGTGTCCCGTGGCGGAACTCAACGCTGCACTTTGCCTTACCAAAGAAGATAAATATAATATAGATGTGTTGAGTGGTGGAATTGTCGCGCTTTGTCCTATCAGAATCTGAACGGGCACTTACAACCATTTGTATTTACATGTATAACTAACTATGTTACAAAGAATCCGATCATTATTTGTATTTTAATTAAACCATCTGAAATAATAAATAAGAGGCCGGTGCTGGCGCAGTGGGACAACATCTGACTGTAAACGCGACCGGTTGCGGGCTCAATTCCCATTTGCGTGGAATTATTATATTTAAATTACAGTTATTTCTTCACGCTGGTAATAGAAAACGCGGCGTTGAGTTTCACCACTAAACACATAATGTCTTGGATTTCGGCAGAAAGCGGAGTATGGTGTGTTTTGACACTAGGTAGTTTTTGTCTATCCTGCTATGCGGGATGATAAGGTGGATGATATGGATATGGAGGTAAAAAAATAAGAAATATTTTTTTCAATATACGTATAAATATCATAAATTAAATGTCATCTAGGCGCGACCACTTTGGGAATTTCACTTACACTAGTCAACCTACCCTCATTTTACCCTCATTCTTCATTTGTGTATTTTACACTGGTGAATATGTTATCTATATATTAATTAATACGTGAATCAAAATATTTGTGTTAGTAATTAATACGGAGTATTATGAAATTTGGTAACAGTTATATACAGTGCTTAAAAATATATTAAATTGATAAAATAAATGTAACACACACTACTGTGTGTTCAACACACGTTTATATAATGTGACACACACGTTGCTAAGGCAACGCCTTGTCTACACTACAATGGGATATCTAGTTATAATTATTATGCGTTTTACACATATAAACGATTTATACCACTCGTGCATGATAAAACTTGAATGGTTTTTTGATTACACCTGAAATTTTTATAAATATTGTAAAAATCTATTACCTATACGAATTAAAATATATTTTAAAAAATATTTACGTTCTGTAAATAAACCCGCGGCGTTGAGTTACGTTTCTCAACGTTCAATTGGAAATAGAGTGGAAATATCGTAATACCCTAAGTCAATTCTCATTAAATTTAAAACCTTCATTAATTTACATGAAAGTGTCATAATTTTCAGGGAAAAAATGCTAAGTTTTTTCGCACTTCACTTCATTCCACTACTTAAACAATGTAACTGAGCATTAGAGTACTGTGGCAGAAAAAGCTTTTAGCATTTGCTTAATATTCGATTTTTATTGCTACTTTAATAAGCGTGTTTTTAATTCTCTTCCTACTTTAACATGCTCTTACAGTGAAATCAAAATTATAGCTAAAGTTAAATAATTTTATTCAAAATAATATAATATTATAAAAAAAATCAAATAATTTACCACTAATTCACTATGTTTACGTCTCATACTTTTACCTACACTAGTCAACTTACCCTTATTTTACCCTCATTCTTCATTTGTGTATGATATTTTTTTTAAACCATTTGGTTTAAAAATTTAAATTTAAATTATTTAATTTAAATTTAGATTTTTTTCACGTTTTAGCTCTTTACTATATATGTATTAATCAATTATTGTCTAAAATTTTTTAAACGCTAATATGACCCCCTCTTACCGACTTTGAAATTACACAAACTTATAATTTGCTTGAATATATATGAATGCACACATCCGGATCCAGGACATTAATAATAAAATCTTTAATGTAAATATTTTATTATTATATTTAGTTTCTTTTACTATTTCTATTTGTTAGGAAATAGGAGAAAGTTGGTCACCCATTCTTTGCAATTCCAACAATAAAAAGACTTACCAACCTTTATCCCTGGGGGAGTAGTCAGTCTCAGTCAGTCAGTCAGTATCGAACGGCGTACCAAGCGATATGATTTCTGTATACTTATTTCGCCTCGTCCCAAGTCATTTACCTCTTCACACATACCTCCTCTGGAGAGTACTCATGATGTTTACGTGACTTTCCTTTATTATCATTGATGGTGTGTTTTCAAAAGTCAACCAAGGTCAACCCTCTCTCATGTACCGATCACCATCATATACCTTTTTTACATGAATGAAGGCATTGCCTCTTATCATTGAAACAAAAGTGAAGTACTGAAGGTTATTATTATTTTGTATTATAAAATTTGCTTAAAAAATCGTTTAAATAATTTTGATAGGTAGCGACACTTGGAGTTTATTTCACGAGGTAAGCGAGTATAAGGCTAAGACCTGTAATGTAATTCAATTTAACCAGATAACAAGTACATTTTCAACGTTATCACTAGTACAGGTTGCCAGGTTGTATCTTTTTCGATTTATTTTAAATTAATTTAAAATACAGAGACCGGTCATGGCGCAATGGGACAGCGTATGACTGTAAACGCGACCGGTTGTGTGTTCGATTCCCATTCGAGGGAGTGATTATATTTAAATTATTTTCACTTCCCCGCTCTGGTAAGACAAAGTGTGGCTTTGAATTCCGCCACTCAACACACAGTGACTGGAATTTGGCAGAAAGCGAAGTATAAAGTATAAATTATCTTGATTAATGAAGTACTTTATGTGTACCCTGCTATACGGGATAAAAGGGTGGAGCTAAAAAAAAACGATAATTAAATGGTATGCATTTTTAAAAACTTTTAGCATTTACGATGAAAGCCAATTAGAAGAAATAAAAGAAACCAAATTAGATATATGCTCATGTATTCTTTTACGTATAATATGCTGGAATTAAATAAAGTGAATAAAATAATATTATATAAAGGCAAATTTAAAATGAATAAAATAATATAATTAAATAATATTATAAAGTATTAAGAGGATAAAATGTGAAATGTATGGTTATAATATTAGAGATATTATTTGAAATCGTACTAGATGAATTACCTAGTGTTATAAAGCGTTATTAATTCTATATTATAATATACTGGTGGATATTGTTTTTGAATATTATAAGGTAGTGATATTCAATGAACAAGGGAGTGGAATTTTAATATTTATCAAATTAATTATTTATATTATAAAAAAAGTTTTATTTTATTTTTATTTTATCATTTTCTCCTACAGAAATTATTTATAATAAAAAAAAATATTATTTTTTCACGCAAAACTTTCTAATTTATATCTGGTAAGCTGAGGCAGCTTCACACTTTATCTCAATTACCCTGCTAGGGATAAAACGTGATAACTACCCTACTATACGGGATCGTATCTATATATAATTTTAAATTTAATCGTTCCCTCAAGTGGGAATCAAATCCGCAACAATTCGCGTTTACAACCACACAAAATTAAATTTAAATGAAGACTTCGTGTAAAAATAGATCTGATAAGTATCAGAGTAATAAATTTACTGCAAATTTGAATATGTTTTTGTAAGTTGGCCATAAAAATCACAGCAAAATACATAGTGGCATAAATTATTAATTCATTAGCTAATGAGTTGAAACCTCTATACATCTAGTGTTTGTACTATACACTTGTATCTATATTTACAATGTAGATACTCGATCAAAATTTATATAAATATGTTATAAATTTAAAATAACGTTGTGTTTACCATTTAATACGCAATGTCTCGATTTCAGAAACAGCGGAATGTCTTGACACTAGATGGTGTCTGACTACTGTTTTTTTTTTATAAATTTAAAATATTTTATACATAGTAGAGTATAGTTTAACCTGTACAACAACACCCTACTACAAACGCCCATCGCGTTTACAGTAAGTTCTGTGTTCGATTCTTGCTCGCAGGCTGATTTAAATTATATAGAAAATATATAGAAACTAAACAGGCATTAACGCTCGCCTCCACTTTTCTAACTTGTTTCTAATTTGAAGCCTACGAATGCCGTCTTTGATATATGTGTACAAAAAGAACGGATGTTAGTTAGTTCTTAATAATTTGAAATATTTTAATCAATTACAGAGAAATTATTATATCTTTATTTTTCTTAGCTTCACACTTATCGCGCGTAGCAGGGTAGACAGAAAATACTTAGTGTCAAGATACTTCGTAGTTCGATTTCTACTGAATTTGAGACATTGAGTGATGGAACTCAACGCCGCATTTTGTCTTTGTCAGAGTGAGGAAGTGAAAATAATATAAATATAATTACTCCCTAGTGGGAACTGAAGCCACTATCGATCGCGTTTACAGTCGAACGCTGTTCCACTGCACCACGACCAGCCTCTAACTGTATTTATTTTCTTCAAACTATAACTATAATATATATATATATATATATATATATATATATATATATATATATATATATATATAAAACGTATTCGTTAATAACTTAAACGTATTACTTACAAAAGCTCTTTAATTACATCTTAAATTTAAAAACTATATTTTATTTTTAAATATTATGATTTTTTTTTCCAAAAACGTTTCTCATTTATACACAGATATTGTAGTCGCAGGTACACATCGCAGCAAATCGTAACCGATTATGTCTGTATGAATTTTTGGGCACGTGGAGAGAATGGTAAGAAAGATGTATAAAATAAAGGTGCGTGTTACGAGAGTTAGAGAGACCTGTTTTGACCTTGTAAAAACATAAGATGCCTCTGAAAAGCATGAATTAAGAGCGAAAGAAGTAAATTGGGACCGCAGAGTTTAGCGCTCCGTACATATTGCATAGCTTGCTAAAGATATAAATAAAAACAAATAAATAAGAAAATAATTTCTTAAAAAATTTTCATCTCACTAAATTATAAAACGTTACTCATATCCTTATACATCACTAATCTATTTATAGCTCAAAATTAAACCGAAACTGGAGTAGGTCAGTTTGATATGTTACGGATGGAAACGACACGATCGGCTAGCATACACAATTTATAGACCTCTAAAAACTTTCAATCATAGATAAAACCAGTATATAGAAAGTGATATTTATAAGATTTTGAATTTATTATTTACGCTATGAGTTGCATCGCGGTGTTGAGTTCCGCGCCGCAACACGATTGCAAAGTAGCAAAACGAGTGTCTTGACATTATTTTATATTATATAGCAAAAGCCATAAATATTTAAAATATTTTTAATAAGAAATATTTTTGCGTTGAAATCGTCATGAATTATTATCTTAATTTAGTGAGTACTTGTATGATCCAGACACTATACAAAAATGCTTTACGTTTTCCCCCGCGTAGTAGAACAGATAAAGATAATCATAATAAAAGGAATAACAAATCTCTATTTTTCCCCAATATTAATCTTTGCATATCAAATCAATTGATATAATTAAAACGTACTCCCTACCCAGACTTATAATCGAATCTACAACCACCGTGATACCGTCAGGCTTTGATCTGATATTGGTTAAAACCAGTTCACGTGCATAGCTTAGGATAAATTGGTGTCATGACACTCCGTTTTCCACTTCATTAAAAGCAACCAAAATTTCAAAACTTGTAGACTTATCTATAGAAAAAATATATATAGGAGTATCTGTTTGTTATATCAAAAATACAGACGGTACGTACAACTTAAAATATGTTTTCCATTTTTGTCTGTCGGTCTGTCTATCTGTTGGTTCCGGCTAATCTCTGAAATGGCTGGACTGCTTTTGAAATGACTTTTACTGGCAGATAACTAATGTAATAAGGAGTAATTAGACTACTTTAAGTTTAGAATTGCACAGTAAAGATCTAGATCGTGAATGAAGTCGCGCAAAGTCGCAAGTATGTACATACATAATTATAATGTAAAACAAATCAATTATGGCACGAATCAAAATCGATATCAAAAAGATTGCAGTTATTTAATTAATAAAATATGACACTATAATTCATCAACATGCCGAATCATCCTCGTGTATTGTATACCTCAAAATGTGTTTTCATTAAAATTTTTGAACGTTAAATTAAATTTTAATCTATAGGAATTTGTATTAATTTACTCGGACCATATGTACGCATGATCATGCATCGCCAGTTAATTATAGAACCAAAATGAAATAGTTTAAATAGCTTATAAATTATATGTTAAGTTATAATTTATTGGAGCCTTTATGGCGCAGTATAACAATGTACTACAGTTATTTTTATGTTCATAGGTTCGGATCCAATACGAAGCAGTGCCTTATTATTATATCTCCGCTTTTATAAATAAAACGCGGCAATGAGCTCCAACGGTCAACACGCTATGTCTTGAATTATTAGAAGATGAAAAAAGACGCTTTATTCGCATTTTCCAGCCCGTATTGGTTCAGGTAATATAATCTTCAATTTCGCGGTTTTAACACATTCCAAATGAAGCTATTCAAATGGATTAATCATTTATATTTTGGTATTTGCAAATACATTACTGAAAATCCAACGTTTCAAACAATTTACAGTAATCCGTGGTCACCGTTAGATTATCTGACCACGGCCTACACTAAGCTTAAGAGTTTAATTTAAACGCACAATGTTGTTTAACATTACTGATAACTCTAACAAAGGCCGGTTGTGGTGCAGTGGGAAAGCGTCTGACTCTCAACACGATAGGTTGCGGATTCCATTTCCTCAATTAACACGTAATATTTCGGTTTCGGCTAAAAGCGGAGTACGAAGTGTCTTGACACTAGGTATTTAAGTATTGCTTGTATAAAGCAGTGAATTAATTAATTTTTGAAAAAACGTATAAACTAAACAACAGAGTTGTTTCAGAACAGAGAGATTTTTACAAATTTCATCTACTTAAAGATTATTAAGAAATAATCGTTTAAAAACAAAGATTGCTATTTTATATCAATATTATTATATATTTAAAAATAGTATTTTTAAAGTGTTATTCCACACTTAGGATTAGAAAACATTTTTGAAACAAACGTTGCTAACAACATTAATAAGTTGTAAGAAAACGTATAAGAGTTTCGACGCAGCTGGTAGTAGAACGCACGGCTTAGCAGTCAGAGCGCCTGGACGGTATCTACGAGGCGCGGGTTCAAATACCGCTGCGTTCAAATTTTTATACGTTTTTTCAAAAATGTTTTCTAATCCTAAGTGTGGAATAATACTTTAAAAATAGTAAATACTTAATTAATATTCTAATACTTACGATAAAGTAACTAAATACTGGAAAGTGTCCGATGTATGGTACACCGATAGTATGTATTGCGAATAAATTAAACGTTAGAAGATTTATCCAGTCTATATTCAAGTAAACGTAGTGGCTTTGTGTTCTTCACTTATTATTTTACTCTAGGTCCTAGGATCTCCTTTGCAAGTATTTAATATTGAGATAATTAATAAATTTTGATAATTTAAAGCATATTTAAATATAATAACATTTTTAATTTAATTATTCAGATATTACTCTAGTATGTCTTTTTTAATAATAATGAAGTAACTAAGATAACACACCTTGATTGACGTTCACCAACACCAATTAACCGGAGGCGTGTGATAGGAGCCATCCATCCATTGAGGACCGAACTGGTACTATGCAATACGACCCCATGCAAGCTCAGTTGAAGCCATTATTCTTGCGCAACTAACCGAATGAAACAGTTGTGCTAACGTAAAATTTAATATTTATTTTAAATATAATAAATCATAATCACTGATGAAAGACCATCGTGACGCAGTGGATCTAACTGTGAAATCAATTGGTTGTGGGTTCGATTTACATGTGTAGGTATAATTATATTTATCTTTTCATTCTCCGCTCTGCACGGTAAGGTACGGTGTTCAGCTCCGCTATTTAATACGCACGGTGTGGATTTTGGGCGGAAGCAATGAACTGAGTCTTGACGCTAGGTTCTGCGATTTCCCTGATATGCGTGATATAGCGTGGTACTTTTGTAACAAATTGTCGCTTCATGAGAAGATATTTTTATAGTTTAGATAAACTGATAGTTAGGAAGCGATTATCAAATACATAAAACACCAGAAAAATATAAATGTTTACATGTGTGCCAATAAACCAGTTACGATTCAAGACCTTGAACGCAACATTCGAGGGACTATAGCGGCCATACCAGCCGAAATGCTGCACCGAGTCATCGAAACTTGGACTGATCGTATTCATCAGTGCAAAAAAAGTCGTGGCGGTCATTTGAACAATATTTTGTTTAAGTCACAAATAGCATAAAATTTCCTATCAAAAAAAGCCATTGAGCACAAAATTCGAACATATATTACACGTTTTATTTCGAATTTGGGAAACCTCATATATATATATATATATATATATATATATATATATATATATATATATATATATATATATATATATATATATATATATATATATATATATATATATATATATATATATATATATATATATATATATATATATATATATATATATATATATATATATATATATATATATCAAACAAGCCTTAACAACATTTTCAGTATCAATTACATGTTTTCTTTAGACGTAAAGTGTTAACCCAGCCTGTACTTTATAGCATATAAGGTTTATAGGTCTACTTGCTACGAATGCTACGCAAGTGCTACGAATACTCGTAGCAGTGCAATACCTTTTGGAATTCTATTGAAGTAGCACTCTACTCTTAGTTTACTATTTTCCAGAGTTAAAATTTGTTACAAGGTGTTTCCAAGAACACTTTTAGGCGCTTTTGATGTTTCTCGATATAGCGAGAATGATATATTGCTCTCTATTTTATTTTAACCTACAATTTGACGCCATATGGGCACAGTAGTAAAGTATTGGCTCTAAGTGTTGGTTCTAAGTTCAATAGCATAGTTTATGCACAGGGTAGTCAGAGTGTAACTAGTGTTAAAACATTCCACTCACTGTTTATCACTCTAATGCAATCGCAATTTACGCACAATATATGAAACATTGTGCGTAAATTGCGGAATTAAACACCGTGTTTTGTCTTTAAAAATTATGAATGTTATTTTTAATTTCACACCCTATATATTTTCTATATATGTAGCATCAAAAGTTAAACCTAAATAAGATTTTTATTCATAACAATTATATTAAATATATTATACTAAAAATAACACAAATGCATACAAAATTAAAATTTATATTTGAATTTACGTTAAATTAAACAAATACTTGCATAATAAAATATCAAAATTCTATGAAAACAAAACGTAACAGAAAAATAAAAAAGAATCCTCATATTAATGTATTTTTAATCAGAAATTATTACATCTTGCCCCACGCTGGGCACCAAGTCGCTAAGAACGAGTACACCGCCGGCCGCTCAGGAAGACAATAACCTAAGCTTTCAAGCAAAGATGGAGTTTTCGTGACCGATGTATGAAAGTCTTGAAAATTTATAACGCCGTCCAAGTCTACGTCCATCCGTTTGAGCATTATATCGACAAGCTCCTGCGACAAGAAAATGAAATATTATATTATAGAAATTCTAAATTATTTAAATAATTTTGAAGCCAGTCGTGGCGCAGTGGGGTAGCGTCTGACTGTAAACGCGATCAGTTGTGGGTTCGATCGCCACTCGGGAGAGTAACTGATTTATTTTCACTTCCTCGCTCTGGTAAAAGACAAAGTGCGACGTTGAGCTCCACCACTCAACACGCAATGTCTGGAAATTGGTGTACGGAGTGTCTTGACACTAGGTACTTTAATTTGCGGGATAAAAGCGTGAAAGCTCAAAAAAATAATTTTGAGTCCAAACGCACTTTGTTTTGGGTTAAATTCCAAGGTAGAGAAATAATTATATTCAAAATTTATATTAATTTCTCCACTCTGATCTAAAAAGGCACGGCGTTGAGTTCGTCACTCAATACGTCGTAATGTTTCGATTTCGGACGGGAAGCGGTCAACAAAATGTCTTGGGACTTAGTTGTCTCTGACTATACTCGTGTACGGGATAAAGCGGGTAGCTGCTTGATAATATATTTATAAATTTACTTCACGCATTTTCCCGCTTACCAGACTAGATATAATGAATCTAGGGTAAAAAGCTGTCATAAATCGAAATTCAACGTCGCTCATAAAAATAATTGAAATCATTTAGCCGAATGGTGGTTGACACTAGCCCACACCAACAATCTTCACATAATATATAATTATAATCATAGAATTTCATGTGTGTGTTATGTTGAAAGAATTTGTGAAATTTAAAAAAAATATTTAGGTGTTTTTATTAGATTTCAGTCAAAAAGGGTGGTTTTCATTCCCTCGATCTATTTCAGCAGCATTAAAAAAAATGTTGTATTATTATAACAACAAAAATAAAAAAACAACAAAAACTAGTACACAAAACAACAACGAAATATCGGAAACAAGGAAATAACAAGTTGTCACAAATTTGACGTTTGATAAAACCGAACTGGCCTCAGATTGTAAAAAAAAAACAATCGATTTGAATCGAGGCCATGCAGTAACTGACGTTATCTATATAAATGTTCATAGAGTTTCAGTGTTCAATTTTGTGTTAGAAATGGTCAATAAGCTTATATGTAGTATTCTTTACATACATATGTAACTTAGTACTGCATTACGTGGTATAACGGCGGAACTTAACGCTGCACTTTGGATAATCAAACTAGTGGTGCAATGGGTCAGTCAAGCAGGGCGCTTCAATTATCACCTAGGAAATGATTATATTTAACTTTTGTTCATTTTCACACTCTAAGAAGACAAAGTGCGGCGTTAAGTATCGCCACTAAATATCATTCGCCCAATTTTAAAAGATTATTACCAAATAAAAATCACACCTACAATCTTGATTATATTGGAATATATCCTGCTACACCGTAATGCTACTGACGTTCAAATAAACGAAGTAGGAAATTCTCGGCCAAACTAAAAAATCTGGACTTCCATTTTAAATTGCATAAGATAAATTTAATTTATCAGTTCTCTGCTATATCAGTGCACTGTCCATTATCTAAGCTTTTTGATAAAAGCCGAGTTAAACTTTTAGAAGCTTTATTATATTTAATTAAATAGACTTTTAAATTAAAAATATATTTTATACTTAACAAAGTCAATTATATATTATATATGGTTTATGTGGTGCCTAACGTTAATATATTCAACATAAAAAAAAATGATAATCCGTTTTATAGTTTCCGGGAATAGTGCGTATTTACTTACAGACAGCTAGATAAATTAAATACTACTATTAAATTTTTTTTGTCTTAGCATCACCATGTTTTTTTTATTACTATATAGATGACACCAATGTACAGCCCATAATAATTACTAATAATATAAATAGGTATGGTAATTATTTTAGCTTCACGCTCTTATAGCGTATAGCAGGGTAGACAGAAAGCACCTAGTGTCAAGACATTGAGACATTGCTTGGCATTGGCGGAACTCGATGCCGCGCTTTATCTCCTATGGCTTTATACCGCAAGAAGAATTTGAAAGCAGTAATCCAGTTAGAAGTAAAGAAATTTAAACTTACTTGGATTTTAAATAAAACTATTTTAATCGGATTAATCGCATACATTTTGGTATTCAGTCACTTCTACCTGTGACCACGGACTACTGAGAAGTGTTCGAAACAGGTCAGATTTCCAACTATGTGTTTTCGAATATCAAAATATACGCTATTAATCCGTTTAAAATAGTTTCACTAAAAAATATTTTTTTTTAATTTTTTAAATACCTATTTAAGCTTTCGTATTGCAGTGGAATGGCTTCCAGCTATAAACTCGTTAGAGTATGCTTTTCATTCTCATTCGGAGATGATTATTTTTGTTAAATTGTTTATATTTCTTAAATCTGGATAAAGTGTGGCGTTGGCTTACGCCCCTAAATATGCATTGTCAATATTTTGAGCGGAAAGTAGTGAACGGAGTGTCTTGATACTATGCTCACTCAATGATACTTATCAAATTTTACTTTTTATGGAAACTAAAGCTATTAAGGTTAATACATTTTTTTTAGCTTCACGCTTTTATCCCACATAGCAGGGTAGACAGAAAGTACCTAGTGTCGAGACGCTCCGTACTTCGCTTTCCACCGAATCCAAGACATAGCGTGTTGAGTAGTGGAACTCAGCGCCGCACTTTATCTTTTTCCGAAAAGAAGAAGTGAGAATTATTTAAATATAATCAGCGTTTACAGTCAGACGTTGTCCCACTGCGCCACGACCAGCCTCGAAATATATATAAATATATTCAAAATCTATTAATTTTTATATTTAATATATTAAATTTGTAAATGAGTAATGTAACTCCACTTGCAATATTATTTAACAATCGAAAAGTATTAATCTAAAATACTCAATGCAAAATTACAACGAAATATGTTTGTAGGGACTGCAACGTTCTCAGCGTTGGACGCTGGTTCTCTACACCACTAGGTATAAAACTATATTAAATAGACAGAAAAAATATGCTTAAATAAAAATTAAAAACTAAATTTAATAGTTATGTTACTTAGTACTTAGTTATCTTGTTAGTATTTACCTGGCGCGATAATGTATGTAATGATTCATATAAACGAATGTGATGTTTTAGAAAATGGTTTTTAATACATTACGTTTCTAATAAGGGCGAAGCGGAGAACTATGGGTATTATGGAGTTTTTTTTGTCTCCCGCTATTTGCCGGATACTGTTATTTACCAGAAAAAGCGTAATTTTAAAAGCTATGAAGGCTGGTCGTATCACAGTGTGACAGCGTCTGACTGTAAACGCGATCAGTTGTGGGTTACATTCCCACTCAGGGGGGTGATTATGTTTAAAATATGTTGCTCTTCCTCGCTCTGGTAAGACTAAAGTACAACGTTGAGTTCCAGCATTGAACAAGATTTGAATTCGGCGGAAAGAAAAGTACACAGTGTCTTAAAACTAGGTACTTTCTGCCTACCCCTCCTCGCGGGATAAAAGCGTGATTATAAAAAACTTCAAGGGTAATGCTATGTTATAACATTCCTCAATCCACGAGGCACAAGAAAAATAAGACACATGAGAATAATAACGGTGGGACGTTTCTCAAGTTGTATTAGAATAAAGTAGAAAAGATTAAAGCCAGTTCAATTTGCCTCAAGTAACAATATACCCGGAAATTAATACAGCAAAGGCAAACTGGCAAATATAAGACGTACGAGTGAGCGTCTCCAGCGTTAAGCATACCACTTCACCACAATATGCAGATACGTGGATACCGCTCATATTTTTCAATATTTCCGTAAAGAAGTTTTTACTCTTGGAATTTTCCACTATTATCTTGGTGCATGTCTTTGATCATTATTGTTTCAGGTTAGTAATATGAAAAGTGTAGTACAATATAGGCATCTTCGTCGGTGCGAAATTGCGGAGAGGTTGTGTCTGACTATGTGGGATAGCGTCTGTAAACGAGATATTTCACGTTGAGATGCGGATCTTAACGCTACATTTTCTAATTTGTATTTTTAACGCAGTATGATTCCTAGTTCGTTTAAATTATTTAATAATAAATATATAACAATCGTTGAAATCTGATCTTTTGACATTCATACCAATGATTTCTATAGAAATCCTCTACATTTCTAATTGGAAGGAATGGAAAAATTGCCGGGTGAGGCAAAAGACATGGCAAAAGTGGCGTACGCTCCAGGGCAGGCGGCTCTACCACACTTAACGTGGCTTTTTATAACATTAGGGGTCTACATTTCAACCTGAATGCCATCAACCACCATCTTGAGACAGAACGGCCGGCCTTGTTATTTCTGACGGAAACTCAAATTGCTCAACCAAGCTACACAGACTATCTTTAATAGTCCGGCTACAACATAGAGCATAATTTTGTGCTCTGGGCTCGCAATATTCATAAGGGAGGACCTGAGTTTTTTTCGCCTTGCCAATTTTGAAGGACTTCAGGACCTTACCTTTTGTAGATTCAGGACAGCTTTTGTGGGATTCTAGATTGGCAGAAATAGACCGTCCCGCTCACCCACTAAAGCCTCACGGTGCTCCACTTCGACCGCTACTAGCCGAGGTCCGAGAACCCCAATCTTACGTTACCTCGGCAGCGGGAGCCAGCAAGGCACGTTGTTCAAGTCAAGGGTGGTAAGTCACCCTCGATGGCCTGCTCTGAGTAGCACGCGAGGCCAGATGAGTAAACGATCAGCTTTCAAGCAGATCGCTCTCTGGTCAATTAAGGCAGAAGGTGGTGGTCTTGTGCCGCCCTCCAGCGACTCAGTCGTTTGCAGTGGATGTTGAGTTCGGAAGAGGCCTCCTTTTTGAGCACTACTGCCTCACAGAAGGATCCGACCGCGTCCCACGACCTCTCGCAGGCTACCAGGACCTTTACCACGGTTGGCAAATCACGGTGTTGAAACGCCCAGGCAACGCCCAGGCAACAGGCAACTCTTCCAAGGTCTGCTGGGACATCTCGTCGAGGCAGTTGTTGCAGTGGTGCCAGCGCGTTTCTGGCTTCGTAGACACATATACCTCCCGAAGCATCCATTGGCCCGTTTGCGTTGGGCAAGAACCGCGCCAAAGCCGACGCCGTCTTTAAAAGCTTCGGAGCTAATGTGGGAAAATGGCCTCGAAAACTCTACCTCCCGTCCAAGACAGGCCCGAGGTACTTCATGCTACGAGCGGTTTCAATCCTGGCGCCACTGACAATATTGTGGACGCCATCAGAAAAAGGATCCTTACGTAGAGCATGGAAGTAGATTGCCTCGGACTTGACGAGGGCAACTTCATGGCCCATCCGCTGAATCCGCCCGATGACCTGGGCCACTCCCGCCATTGCGAGCACTGCAGCTTCGCGTAAAATCCTTTGCTGCACCAATACCAGCGTATCGTACCGAACCGACCCCTGTGGAACACCGCATGACATCTCCGCAGCCGCCACCCTGGAAAAGTCACAGACCTCCCGGAAAGGTAACCCTCGATGACGCGGCGCAGGTACTGAAGCACTAGACAATAAAACAGTGCCTCTCTGATGCAGGGCCAGGATATGAAGTTGACCGCGATAGCGATGTAAAGACACCGCTTAAGCTCCATTATACCGGACCACCACTTCCTACGCATTAGACTTACCCTCATTGGTATAGCGACCGTCAATATGACTTCCGCTATGGTCGGTCAACCGTTAATTTTCTAGTGTACTTAAAGCATCGCTGGGTTGCTGCTATTGAAAGCAACGGAGAGGGCCTGGCAATGAATCTGGATATAGCGAAGGCCTCCGATATAGTGTGGCACAGATCACTCCTTGCCAAACTTTTATCGTATGGGCTTCCCGAGAAATTATGCATGTGGGTCGCCAGCTTCCTCACTGGGCATAGCATAAAGGTCATTATCGATAATTTTGCTCTGAACGAATGCCCGTAAACGCTGGCATCCCCCCAGGGCGTGTGCTGGCCCTAACACTGTGCCTTCTGCATATCAATGATTTGTTGGTGGATCCTAGCACTCAGACGACAGCACGGTGGACGCCGTCTAAACTGGCCGTGCAGATCTTTTCGGGAAATCAATCGTTTAAGCCGCACCCGATATCAGTATATTGAGCCATAGCGTTTCAAGTGTCTGCCAGTATTGCAATCATTTGGAAAGCAAGGCCAAGTTAACCTCAAAAACTCAGTATCATCAGCAGAGCGAGACAGTACTTCACACCCAAACGCCTTGGCCTTTTATCCAAGTACCAGCTTAAACCATTTGATCGCATACAACGGAGAGCCTTTCGGATCGTCGGGGATCAAATAATCTTTGATAATCTTGATACTTTGGAACGGCCTACCTGCGGCGGTGTCTCCATGTCGATACGATATAAACTACTTTAAAAAGCACGCTTATTCCCGTCTTAAAGGCCAGCAACGTTCTGTAGCTCCCCTGGTGTTACGCGGCTGTGGTTGGCGGTGATCACTTACCATCACGTGATCCGCACGCACGTTTGCCATTGCTTGTGCTTTAAACAAAATAAAACCTAATTTCTTTCTTCGAAAAAGAAAAGATATTTTACTGTAAAACAAAAAGAAATAATTTTTCTCCTTCATTTATTTCTATATTTTGCAGAAAGATAAAGAATCGAAATCAAATATTATACCTAAACAATAAAAAAATATATTTGAAAAAACTAATAAATAATACGTGTTAAAAATTTTGTATTTTAAAATATATCATCTCTAAACGAGCACAGATGTCTTATTATTTTTATTTTCCGCATAGCAGGATAGTCAAAAACAACCTATTACAATTACGTTGACCGTTTTCTGACCAAAATCTCAATACACAAGTATTGACTGGTGAGCTAAACGCTGCGCTTTGTATTACCATTATTATTATTACTTAGAGCGAAGAAATATAAATAGCTTTTAAATATAAAAATTCCCCAAATAGAAATTGAACCCTCAACTAATCGGATTTACGAGCACGACGTATGCTATAAATATTGCATACAAAACTATTGAAATGTTCAGTACATAGTGGCGGCACGTTCGAAACACTTTACTATCCATGTGAGACTATTTTAAAAATATGTAAATTACATGATATTCTTTACTTTATTCAGGTCATGTGAGGTTATCTGGAGCAGTGGGATAGCGTATTCCTTTGAAGACGATTGGTCCTATGTTCCGTCCCAACTTGGCGTAGTAGTTACTTATATTTAAATAAATTAACGAAAATTGATAGCTTCTTTTCATTGTTTTTTTTGCTTACACATAGCGGGTTAGACAGGAAGTACCTAGTATCAAGACACTCCATACTTCGCTGTCCGCCGTACTAGAACATTGCGTGTTGAGTGGCGGAACTCAACGCCTTGCTTTGACTCAATGCCTTGTAAAGAAGTGTCAATAATATTTACTATTTTTAAAGTGTTATTCCACAGTTAGGATTAGAAAACATTTTTGAAAAAACGTATAAAAATTTGAAGACATAAGTTTAAGTAGTAGAAATTTGTAAAAATCTCTCTACAGAGATGCTAACAACATAAATAAGTTGAAACAAACGTATAAGAATTTCTACGCAACTGGTAGTAGGCATGGCTTAGCGGTCAGAGCGCTTGGACGGTATCCAAGTTGCGCGGGTTCGAATCCCGCTGCGTTCAAATTTTTATACGTTTTTCAAAAAGTGTCAATAATTTACATATTACCGGAGAGGAAATCGAACCCAAAACCGATTGCGTTTACTATCAGACACTGTCACAATGCGCCACAACTGGCCTCTTCATTTCTTCCTATCTAGTGTAGAGATTATGCGGGATAAAAGCGGGAATCTAAAAAAAAAAGAACTCTAACAACTCTAGTATCTATATACAAGTTTAATCTTCTCTATATACAAGTTTAATCTTATTAATTACCAGAGTTAATGAATATTAGATTCTTTGTACAATTAAAATAAGTAGTAATTTGTCGCTGTTTATACTTTGAGACAATAAACATATTTGTTTAGAGATTTCCATCTTCTCGCTCTATTGAGATAAAGCGCGGCGTTAGGTTCCGGCGAGTGGGGTCAAACCCATAACGTCGCGTTAACAGTCAAACAAAGTTCCACTGAGCGATTCATACTTTCACATAAATGTCATGGAACACTGTAAAAAAGGAAAATCTATTAGGCAGCCTTTGAGCGTCTGTCAGCTGCATAACAACGTTGATAGAATAAATAAAGCCTGACCGAGCAATCCTCCTCAATGGAATAGATCATTTAGCTGAATTGAAGATATACTACGATTTATAAGGGTATTATAATATTAATGTAATGTACTTTCAATTTTTTTTGCTTCACGATTTTATCCCGCATAGCAGTAGATAGAAAATATTTTGTCCTACCAGAACGAGGACGTAAAGATAATTTAAACACAATCACTCTCCTGAGTGGGAATCGAACCTGTAACCAATCACGGTTACAAAGGCTATTCCACTTAACCACGACCAGCCCCAATAATATATTTAATGGAAAGTTTTAAAAGGAATTTACCAAGAATATTATAACGTCAGAACATCGTTGTTGGACAATAGGTACTGGTAAGACAAAGCGTGGCGCCACTCAACACGCAATGTCTCGATTTTAGGCGGAAAGCAGGTCAACGTAGTGTCTTGACAGTTGACACTTTCCTATCTCTGAATACACTGCTACACGGACATTGCGTAAAGCTGCAAAAAATGACAGCTCCATATCATTTTTCAACTTGTGCCCAACTAACGAAGTAAATTTCCATAATTTGCTTCCGAGTAATAAAATTTCCGCACTTTACAAGTTTGAACTTGAAAATTATGCCACTCCATTAGCGCTGAGACTTCTCGTAAATAACGCCTAGATGCAAGCTTATCGAACAGTTTGATATCTGGAAGCACTGCATCTTTTAGATAATAAGCGAATATTATTTCATTGAATAATATTTTTAATAAAGTCCATCGGCTTCCAGCGAAATAGCTGACTGAATCATTATAAACGCGACAGGCCGTGGATTCAATTCCCATCATAGATGCAGGATTATATTTCGTATTTATTTTCATTGTTCTGCTCTAGTAAGACTAAGCGCGGCCTTGTGTTCGCCACTGAATGCCACAAGGTGTGTCTTGACACTTAATTGTGTCTGCAGGATAGCGTGAAATTAAAGATAAATCAATTACGTTTAATAATATTTATAATAATTTAATAATTAATTATAATAATTTAATTTTTATACATATGTATATTATAAAATAATGCAAGTATTATATATATATATATATATATATATATATATATATATATATATGTATATATATATATATACGTATGTACTAATGTACTAGAAATACATTCAAGTGGTCGGTCGTGGCGCAGTGGGACAGGATTATATTTAAATTATTTTCAACAAGAACTCTAGTATGCAATAGACATGGCAGTTATAAATATCTTACCATCTAAAACTGTAAGCTTAAAGCTTAATATCGCGCTTTGATGAAAGTTTAAATTCCGCTAAATTCTAATTTTGTAGACGAAATTTCAATGTAATATGTAAATAGTATCGAATAAATTAAGAACATCGTGACGCAGTGGGGCAACGTCTCATTGTAAACACGAATGGTTGTGTGTTCGATGTCTATTTAGAGAAAATACTATTTAAAATGTAAAAAAACTAGTTTTCACTGCCATAAAATGAAAGTAACACAGTCTTAAACTGACCCAAAGGACGTAAATTCGATTCGTACCCGGCGAAATAATATTATATATAATTATTATACTTTTCTCTCTGGTACAATCTCTACAGTCAATTGGTGTCAAGACAGTCTGTTTTTATCCAAATTCATTCACAGTACGTGTTAATTGGCGGAACTCAACTCCGTGCCTTGTCTTATGGGAGCGGGAAAATTAAAACAATTTAAATATTATCATTTATCTGAGTGGGAATCGAATTCAGTATGCATGCGACGTTATCCTAATTCGCGATAACGACTTTCTAATCTAAAATATTATTTTACTCTTATAATCATATTTGCTACGAAAATGTATCAATCTATTTTACGAATTGCTAACGATTGGTCGTATAATAATTAAAAAATCAGTACATTTTATATTTTTCAGCTTCACGCTTTATCCCGCATCACAGGCTACTTAAAAACATCTAGTGTCAACATTTCGTTAACAATTTTCCTCCCGAAAACGAGACATTGCGATGCGATCTGAGTGACAAGCTCAACGCCGCGCTTTGGCTCACTAGAGCGGAGAAATGAATTGAAATGAAATAAATTGAAAATATAATTACTTCTGCAAGTGGAATCGAACACAAAACCAATCGCGTGAACTTTCAGATAGCAATCAGCCACCTTCAAATATACTCCTGTTTATCATGACAATATATACACCAAATACGTACACTCCGTTTTCCAAATTTGCAGTAATTTTAAAAACAATGAAGGACAGTGAATTCGATCTTATATTTATATTTATATATATATATATATATATATATATATATATATATATACATATATGTATATATATTACAATTTTTATTGTTTAAAAAGTTCTAAAAGCTCTTAAAAATGATATCAAAATTTTACTTGATTTTATTACATGGAAAAAGCGTTTAATGCAATCACAGCCTCGTAACTTAAAAGCTTACTAATAAAAAGCAATTATCGAATATACTTATAGCGTAAAGTGAAAACATAACTAAATTGACATATATCTACTTTAAATTAAAAGAAGAGAAGAAAGCAGTTTTTTACGTGTTATCTCGGATAACAGGGCATTCTAAGTTCAAGACACTCCGTTGACTGTCTTCCACCCAAAATTGGGACGTTGCGTGTTATTTGTAGCGCTACATTTTATCTTACCAGAGAGGAGAAATGAATAGAAATTTTAAATATAATAACCCCGAATGGGATCGAATCCACAACCAATCGTTTAAGCTTCTAAATATTGGAAGAGAGCAGAGAAAAGCTTAAGGGATATATATATATATATATATATATATATATACATATATATACATATATATATATATATATATATATATATATATATATATATATATATATATGAGGTCAGTAATAAAAAATATTAAATTGTCAATTTTTGGGATTTAAAATAAAAAGAAAATCCCGCTGAGTTTCTTACGCCGGTCTTATCAAATCTGAGCCATTACAGTTAGTTAACTGGTCAAAATTTTTATTAAAAATTATTAAATTTTAAAAAAGGAAGTATATAACATCTTATTTTGAATGCAATTATTTGACTTTGTCTTTAAAGATAATTATATAGAATATTAATTAATTATAATAATATAATAAATAATTATATAGAAACCATTGTGGCACAGTTGTTGTCTGATTGAATAGTTGTGGGTTCAATATTTAAATTTATACCCTCCACGCAAAACAAACCGCGGCGTTGAGTTCCACTACTAATATGTACATTATATCTCAATTTCAGGCAAAAAAGGAGAATAATATGTTTTGACACTGAAATTTCTGACTAGCCTGGTTGGAGTTAAGCGTGAACCTGCTACTGTAGTGATCATTTAAATAAATTATTATCGACTATACTATAAAAGTTCCTTTAGGAAAATTATACTGATACCAAATTTAAACTAATACATTTTGATTATCTTATGTTGAACGGCCACCTTACCGCCATCTGTTAGGTAACACCTTCCTAACATTTATATACAAAAGCTTATCGTTTTGTAAAAGCTTGCCATCTGTACGAGCTTTCGTCATTAAATACTTTATATTTAATATAGATGGCGTATCTATGAAAACAAAAAGTAAAATATATATTTTTTATGTTATTTACTACTTGTTTTATTTGTTTTTTATTGTTATAATAATTATAGACCTTAAACAAGTATATAAGAAAAAAAAATTTTTACTATACACAAAAAATAAAGACGTTACTAAGGCTTTTTGACTATTACAATTAAAGTGTGGCGCAGTGTAACAGCGTTTGAGTGTAAACGCGGTTGGTTGTGGGTTCGATCCCCACTCGGGGAAGTTATTAGTGATTATACATTAAATGGTTTTTACTTCCTCTCTCTGGTAAGACAAAGTGCGGCGTTGAGTTTCACCACTCAACATGCAATGTCTCGAATTCGATGGAAAGCGAAGTACGGAGTGTCTTGGCACTAGGTAAAAGCATAAGCTATAAAAATAGTCTTGATATGGAATCAAAAAATTTTTTTATATTCAATAAGTTCTTACCTTAACTGCTTCTTCGACATCGTCGTCTCTAGAAGCTTTCGCCAAGCTTTTCTTCATCAATTGATACATTGTTTCCCTTCTTAGATGACCTTCTCCCAGTAAATCATAACACTACAAGGGAATATTAAAATATAATTTTATAGTATATTACTAAGACATATATCAAATAAATCAGAGGGAACTTAGTATCGACTCTCCAATTTTTACTATTCATACATTAGATTTGAACTGCGATCAACACCGTGCAACGTCGTGCAAAACTATAGAAGTAAAAACAATAATAGTAATTGGGCGGCGTATCTCAACGCAGTGCTAAGTCAAAGAAACAAGATAATTCCAACATAAATATAAAGTGATTGAAACCACACCTTACAACCAAACAAGTCAGACTAAAATGGAAGCCAGCCAGGGTAAATAAAAAAAAGCCATAAAAGCTACTAAAACCAAGTAGTCCACGAAATTAATATATATTGATAATTTGCAACGGTCGTAGATTCGAATCCCAATGCTGCAATTATCACAAATAATATATGATCACCCATGTGTTGAGCGACGGAATTTAACGCCACGCTTTATCTTATCACAGCAGATAAATGAACATGATTTAAATATAATTATACCTCCCAACCGGGAATTGATCCCACAACCAATGGCGCTTACACTAACCCGCTAGGCGCTAACCCGCTGATCTACGAAAGTCTTATTTAATAATATGAAATATTTTGCAAAACTATTAAAAACAAGAAATAAAACTAACAGTAAAAGCATACGAGATTCGCTCTTCCAAGGTACCATGCAAGTACAAAGACATGGCTTTAGCAAAGGTTTCCATTGTGACGTACGGTGACGTCCCTCTATCAAGGGCGACCATGACTCGCTCCATCATATACGCGTCGGTCATACCTAGACCGGTATGAAGAACGTCACGGAAATGAGCCCTGAGAAATCAGAAAACAGTCCTTAGAATTTTAAAGCTTCATTTTAGCGTTTCACGCTATATCTCATAGAGCAAGGTAACCAGAAAGAACCTAGTATCAAGACGTCCTTAGGTTCCCATTTGAGTTGCAGAACACAACGCCGCACTTTCTTAAAGAAGCAGATAATTGAAAATAGTTCAAATATAATCATTCCACATCGTATTAACAACAAACAATCATGTTAACAATCAGACACTGTTCTGCTGTTTCTTATTCTGGAAGTGTAGGCTTAAGAGGCCCTTTTAAATGCACCCTAAACCCTTCCAACTACTACTACTAACATATTAAACCTAAACCATTTCCAAAAATTAAAGCCATAAATTAAACAACAATAGTCAGAAGATGTTTTCCCTATAACCAAAATATACAAGGCGTTCAAATAGCCAAATAACTTGCCTAGATATTAAATCAGATGCTGCTGGTTTTTCATCACGTTTCTGTATTTTGAAGAAGATTATCATAACCTCTGAAATGCGCAAATATTTTTTTTTATTTTTTACTCTGAAACTAGAAGCATCTTTATTCAAATCGATAAGTAAAAGCACTTCCAAATAGTAATTAATATAATAATTTCAGCATTTGTCAATCCTGGAAGCAGAAGGAAACTGAATAATGGGTCAATATGGTTATAATGGGGTGGATAGTTCCCATTGCATACAAATTGAAGAACTAAAAGATGTACTGGGTTCTCTCTATCTATTGGCGCTACTTCTCTAGCATTATATTTGAGGGGCATCAAAGTAAAGGAATATTGTTTTAGATTTTATTTTAGTCACCCCTTCTATACAATATTTATTTCATAGGACTTTAAAAGCTTAATTATTATATTTTTTATCAATTTTGAATTATTAAAACGTATTAAATTGAGTCGAGACGACTACGTTAAATTCTCTATAGTTTTAATCTACTCAACACTAGATGCCGCTAATGTTTGTATAAAAGAATATATATATATATATATATATATATATATATATATATATATATATATATATATATATACAAATATTTTCTGTAAAATAATTATAAATACAATTTGTTCTATTTGTAAATACTAAATATACCTGCTATCTTATATAAGTACCAATTTTCAACAAAAAAATAATATAAGGCAAAATATCTTGGATAGTAGAGAACGACTTCGCTTAATTTTTGATTGACCAGAGAAGGGAAAATTAAAATAATTTAACAGCTCTATTCAGCTAAACGTAATCAAAGACTACCTAGTGTAAAGACACTCCGTTAAGTGCTTTCCGCCCTAATGCAAGAGATTGCGTGGTAAATAACGGAACTCAAAGCCACGCTATGACTTACCAGAGCGGAGAAATAAAAATAATTTTTAAATATAATTGCCCTAATTGGGAATCGAACCTACAACAGCTAATAATTATTTTTTAAAAAACAATAACGTCCAAGTTGAGATAGAACTAAAAATCCCAATAGCCAATAGTAATCAAATAAACACCTCAAATAAAAATTATTTTGACAAAAAAAATGTAAATAACGTACTAACGTTCCAATTCATCGAAGGTAAAGTGAGTGTCTTTCTGAATCTCCATCCACATAGAGCCATGTTTTTTTCGAAATCTGATCTCTTCCATGGGATCCAAGGCAGAGTCGAGAGAGGCCGACATGGTTGTATAATTTACTTAGATTTTAACAAAAATAACTTGATTTTCTTTTAAAAACTGTGAAATAACATAAATTGGTGTATTTTTAAAAAATTAAATTAAAATTAATCAGAGCAAGCCGATTGAAAGGATTTTTTAAGGATATATTGAAAGGATTTTTTGTTCTATATAAATTAATACAATATAAAATAATGAAGAGATATTTTAAGTAAAATAAAACTATATTTAAAATAATTATTTATATTTGGTTTATAAACAATCCCTGTAATATTCAACCCATGCGCTATAAGTACGTACGAATATGCTTAAATATATATGACTTTGAAATTATTCAATGGAAATAAAACTTAAATCTAACTAGTTAGCTGTGTTGAGATATTTTTTAAAATGTCAAAGAAGGCGTTTGACATTGGACGATTTGCTTGGATTCGATACCCTCTCGAAGAAATTACTATAATTAAAATATATTAACATTTCTCCGCTCCGGTAAGACAAAGCGCGGCGTTGATTTCCGCGTCTTAATACAGAACATCTCAATTTTAGCCGGTAAGCGGTCAACGGAGTTTATGTTGACGCTGAGTGGTCTCTGACTACCCTGCTTTGCAAGAATTGCAAGAAAAGTGTGAAGCTGGAATAACACTAAGTATGACACTTTCGTTTAACACCATAATACACTTATATCAATTTATAGATAAAGATATTTACATAAGGAGGTCAAATTCCGTATAAGTTATATTAGATTATATACATTTTTAACACTTTTTAATTCATATATTATATTTGAGATATCAATGCATTCTGGATTTATGTTGTCAAAATTTATGTCATAATAAAATTTAAAAAAACACCGATACCAAAAAGACGTTACTTTATAATACTAATTATTTAATTTATATGCTCTCTGTAATTTCTGAATTTTCTCAAAAAAAATCAAAATTTTATGAGAATTTCGCATAATATACATTATTTTGATTAAAATCTTAGTAAGAATACATGAAACTAAAAATATGTGACCCTGCTCCGACTGTAAACGGCGTTGAGTTCCGCCACTCAGTAAACATCAATTAGTAAGAAGCGCGATAAATGGCAAACGGATATACATTAGTTTTTACAATGGTATAGGAATTGTTAAAACAAATATATTTATTTATGAATTTTCATTCGAGGCTTAATCCTAAAAGCATTGCATATTGAAAACCAAACCAAAAAAATAACTCAAATAAATTGCATAGGTTTTTTTACTGAAAGAACTACAGTTCACTAACAAACATATGCATTTGCATATGTAAAATGTAAAACAATTGTTTCCCGTAAACGTGATTTTTAAATACAAGTATTTTTTCATATAATTAAATAAAACTTACCCTCTCCTTACACAGGTCGAGGTTCGAGTGTGAAAGGGTTTGCGACATTTTGGTTCTAAGTTAAAAGTTTATATAAGACAAGTCAAGATCGAAGTTTTCAAGACCGGTATCCTCGAAACCTGATAACGCTGAACCAGACTATAAACTATATATTGTCAAGGCACTCTGTACTCCATTTTCGATTGAATTCAAGATAATGCGTGTTGAGTGACGGAACTTAACGCCACGCTTCTCTTACCAGACAAGATAATAAAAATAATTTAAATATAATCCTTCCCCCGAGCAGGAATCGAACCCACAACCGAGCGGGAATCGTATTTACAAACAGACACAAATAAAAATAATTATTCCGAACTAATACATAATAATGCCTAAGTGGTCTTAAATATAAATATTAAATAAAACCCTCAAATCCAATACGCTCTTAAGTTATTAATAATTTCACACTACAAGTGCCTAATAAGTTGTAACAATCGTGTAGAATTGAATTAAGCCCGGTCGTGGCGCAGTGCGATCAGTTATGGGTTCGATTCCCACTTGGAGGAGAGATTATATTTAAACTTCTTCCAATCCCCACTCTGGTAAGACAAAGTGCAGCGTTGAGTTCCACCACTCACCACGAAATGCCCCGAACTCGGTGGAGAACTAAGTACGGAGTGTCTTGACAGTAGGTACTTACTGTCTACTCTGCTATGTGGTATAAAAGCGTGAAACTACAAAAAAATCATGTAGAGACTACGGCGTAGCTCGTAGCACCTATGACTTAATTGGCTGGAAACCAAGCTTTTAAAATATGTTTCATATTCAAATATGAAAATAATTTAAAAAAATATATTAAAATATAAAGAGACGGTGAGTCTGATGTAAACAGTCAGGTAATTCCCTACTGCCTACAACATTCACGTCTGTATCAACATAATTTGCTATTACAATTTCCTTCCTTTAAACGCACATGTAAAATGAAATAGTACTTTAAAATACTAGTTGTACGCGAACCAGAGATTCAAAACACTAAACATGTACGGGATGTTGTAAGCATTTGCTTTATATATAATAACACATTTTCTATCTGCTTTTCATGAAACGCAAAGATGACTTAAGTTTCATATAAAATGATAATTTTACATCTGTTTGGTTTTAGTAGTTGTGCTTGATTTGATGTTTTATATCTTGATACTGTAATGTCTTTGAAGGTGTTTCTAGATGATGATTAGAATTTCAAATTTTGGTTAGATAAGTTTTACAAAAAAAGCTTAAAATAAATGTTGACATTAAGAACGTAGTATCAAGACATCTATTTTACCGCATTCCGTTCACTATGAAAAACGCCCAGCCTGCTCGCCGACCGCAAGCCGAGGTTTGAGTCCCACTTGGGGCGCCATTGCATCGTCAACTTCCTCTCAAGCAGTCACGTCAGTGCTTATTTTCGCAGGATTAGAGCTCCCTCTTCCCTCCTCCTCCCGGTGTCGCTGTAAAGATGAACAGGGTCAACAACATGTACTCCTTTGACAGAAAAAAAATGAAAAAGCAAATGTAGCGAAAATTAAATTCATTTAAATATAACCATTACGTCAATGTATGTAATAAGAAAATTTACTCAAACAATAAAAGTCATTTACTTTTATTGTTCAAAAAATATAAAAATATGTTGTATTACACAATATGTTTATATTTATTGTAATTAAATACAAACAGATATAAAACAACATTTTAACTGAATATAAATCTTTGTTATAAATCTCAATCATTACTGTAAATTAAAGCAATATCTTGCTTCAACTCCACTTAACATTACCAAGAACTAGTAATACTTCAAGTACCCCACGAGATGGATATTCAGAGAATATGGTAATCACATCTCTTTAGCTATATTGACAAGTTTCAGATTGGATTTAATTGATATGGCTTATCGGTGGTTCTCGGAATTCTAATTCTATTGAAATTGGTAAACCTGAGAAACGATAAAATTTTATAATTTTCATGAAATTCTTTAATGACCATTTCACAAGCGCTTTGTAATATCTAAATGCAGAGATATCTAAGATATCTAAATGCAGAGATATCTAAGATTCTATCGTTACTTCACTTTATTAGCTCGACAAATTAGCTTTAGATAAAGAACTGAACCCCGCTCCGCTGTTTTTAATAAAATCAAATATGTATGTCAATATATGGTGTAAAATTTATTTATTTTACTTCTAATGCATTTCCATGAGAAAAATTGAAACTATAAAACTCCTACGTCGTCATAATTCCCTTAAAAATAGGCCTAATTTTAAATAAAATATAAATTTTGAATTCAATTCGCCCGTCCAATTCGGAACAACAATGTACTGGACATCCTATAAAACCTCTAAAACAAGCATGGTATTCTTCTTTGGTTTACCAAATATTGGTTTCGCAGGTGAATAAAGAACGCTTTTGCAATGTTTTCTTTTTGTTGACCGCTGCCTATAAAAGCGCTGCGCTAGAATAGAACTTTTGTTTGGTGACCACGTGACCCTTACAAAGGAGAAAAATATGTATGCAATTCAACGTGCCTCATCAAATCACACCAGGGAACCATATTAAAAATAAGCCTGAATTTTATATCGAATCCGCAACTATAGCGATAGATTATCTACTGTACTATACGAAATCTACCATATTATTAACGAGCATATTCAATACAGTATTCAGTTAAGGGTCTCGCTTTCAAAGCTCTGCTAACTATTATATTTTGCCATAATGTCATAATTGCTACATAATACAATAACCAAATCAAATCACTCCTTTGTCTTATACGTGTTAGGGCTTATCGAATGCCACCATACTTGCGTTGGCCGATCATTGCATATGTACTTGAGTAGATATATGTATATATGTAAAATGACGTAGCCATTTACAATATAAGTTTATATATATATATATATATATATATATATATATATATATATATATATATATATATATATAAATACTTCGTACTTCGCTTGCCTTCGTCGCACTTTGTCTTACCGAAGCCATAGCTCTGGTAAGACAAAGTAAGGCTTCATAAAGTGAAATTTTAAATATAATTCCCGCCCCGACTGGGGATCTAACCCGCACGCGTTACAGTCAGACGCTGTCACACTGCGCCACGATTGGCCATATATATATATATATATATATATATATATATATATATATATATATATACATACGTTGCTATGGCGCCGCGCATTTTACTTGAATACATATTTGTAAGTGGTATTATTAAAAATATCTATAAAGTAATGTGGAAAGTTAAACATAATAAATCGACTTCCTATGTACTTGACTTTCAAAGAAATATTTCCTACTACGTTGTTACATACTCGTATTTGTTGCTCTCTTGTCTAACCTGTTGCACGTACTCGTGTACGGCTGTTTCCATTGCGCGACGTTTTCCGCTCGCTCGTAAACTGATATGACGTTCTTGATACTGAATAAAAGTCTATATATTTTTGTGAAGTATTCATTTTTTGTAATCTTTGAAAAACAACAATTGAATTATAATAATTATTATTTTTAACTTGTACCTTTTGTTTGCTCTTAATTTTCCAGTAATTAGTTTATTTTGCATTAAAGAATTTTAGTTAAAATTTATTACATATAATTTTGTGATTTTAAATATCAAAAGATTCTTTATTTACTAATAAACGGTCACAACGCTTACGACATGCATCTCGTAGACCCTCTACGTAAGGTGTGTAGCACTCAAAGTTGATCTTCTACGATACTTAACTGTTCTTATCTATTCACCTATTAAATCATTGTAAAATTTTAACATGAATTATAATAAGAAAAATATATTTATTCAGTATTTCCAATGAATAAATAATTAATTACAAAAAGATATATCGTTGAATAAAATCGCACAGTGTAAAGGTCTTCACAGTGCCCTCGAGTTTTCCATTAACAATAAAACCTGCGCAGTCTATCATAGACCAGCGCTAGTTGCAGCCGGCTGCAGCTTCCTAGATCAGTCAGTACCTGACCGCCCTACCGACTGGGCGCCGCCTCAGCCGAAATACTCGCGCCAAAAAGTTTCACCAACCACATATATAAAAAAAAATTAAAAATTTTCATTTAAATTTTTAAAAGTTGCAGAAGCAACAAAAAATTCCTATATTAAGGAAATCTATCAACTAAAAAGGTATCGTTTATTATTTTACATGGTAATTAAAATTAATTAATTAAATATTAATATTCATTATTAATTAGTATAAGCAAAAATAAAATGTTTTATGGCTTTTAAATTTAACTAAAAAATAAATTATGTTGACTGTCCGTACGTATTTTATTCAAAATTAATATTTTTTTTTATTTATTTAAAATATTTAAAATACTTTTTATGTGTTTATTGCCATGGTGAAGGAAGGAGTACTTAATACGCCTTGGAAGCAGTCGACGATTGGTAAGTATAGTTACTAATAATTAATTTCATAGTTCTCAAAGGAGCTGCATTGCCTGTCAAGATGCTTACCGTTATTTTATTTTTTTTAGGATGGAGCTTAATTTTACAATTTGAATTCAAGAAATTGTATACAATTATCTAATCTTCATCAAATATTTAAACAATTTTTTTCTAATATATTTACGGAATAGCGACTGTGATTACATTACTCCAGTTGATCTCTGCAAGTACGACTTCAAATACGTTCACAAGATTCAACTCCTGCTGCTGCTGCCGGCAACAATTGCGAAACATTTGCGAAAGCCATATTAATAGCTTGACTCTGCGAATTTCTTGAAATATGTAGATTCAGTGCTGGGTGGTAGCTTTTTTCTTTACTAAGTTGAAGATACAAGCATTTTAAACCTCTGTAGACATTCTACGGCTATATTTTAACGCGGCTGGACTTTTGCTATATAGAATATGCCTTGGAAAATAACTTTGACAGTATCAGTAAACATAAACTCAATTTCTTGCTGGGCGCTCACCTTGTATCTGACATGGAGTCCAAGATTATTTCCCAACTTTAACATAACTTGGGCTTTGATTTGGGATATTTCAAATGGCTTTAATGCAAACATGAGGCCTACTTGGGATGTAATATATAGCCTAGTCAGGTATCCTTCTTCGAATTTGTATTGGAATCCAGGACAAGAGTTACGTCCACTTTGGAACTTTAGTATATCCCGCACGTGGAACGTCAGTTGGATAATGGGATCCGACTTGGAATCCGACTCAGATTCTTTCCCGACTATCAATTGGTCTGACTCAGACTCAGAGTACAGTATAGACTAAGTCTGATAAGACTCAATGACTACTGAAGATTTTTAATAAATTTTTAACATTTTCGACTCGTTTTAAGACAGACTCTTGTTTGAAATTCAAAATTCTTACTGAAAAAAACAAAATATATAAATTAGCTAAAATTAAATTTAAATAATATTTATAACTAGTTCTGTCCATTATTAAGTACGAAGTTACAATTTGAAGGCATAAGAATTATACAATTGTAGTCATACTTGAACTTAATCATTATTTTCATTGTCATCTCTTACTATCTCATCATTATAACATGAACATCTCCGACTTTTCTTAAAATTCTATCATAGTTATGGAAATATTTAGCGTCTATGGAAATCGATGAAAAGTTTGGAAAAAACAATAGTTTTAGAATGTCATTTTATACTTCGCTACGTTTTATACTTCGTCAATTATTTTGAATTATTATAAGATAAAAAAAGAATAAAATATTTATTTAATTTCATAATTACGTATAAAAACGTACTTTTATTAAGATGTCATCATTTTTTTATAAATTTATATCAAATATGTTTCTATTTGTTATTCAATTTTTTTAAATATAACTAATTTGTAATTAATTAATTAATAAAAACAATAATCAGTAATTATTTAAAATAAAAAACGAAATTTATTAAATTTCTTTCCAAATAAGAACAAAATATTTTATAATTATAACAAAAATGTAAAGATATAAAGTAAAATAATAATTTTGTGATTTTAAATTTATTTTACATTATTTAGAGAACAATTAAATTATTTTATTCCTTATAATCGAAATTATTTATTATTTAAATATTTTTTCTATACAAAATTATTATATTACGAAATTATAATGTAAAACTAACTGTAACCGTAAAGCCAACTAAGTAAATAAGTATTTTAAAACTCTAATTATACATAGCCACTCTACTTAAAATTTGTAATGAACAGACGGTATGTCCTAATTTTTAAACTATATAAATTTAAAATAATAAAACATATATTGTTTTATTATATAAAATCCTAAGCTATTAAAGTATGGAAGATAAATAAATCAGTTAGAACATGAAATTATATTATACATGAAAAACACGTGAATGTCTCCATACGTTTCACTAAAATGAATAAAGAACGGGATGGATATGCAATAGAATACAAAAACGTACTTATATTTGGGCTTACACTTTAAAATTAAAAAAAAAACTTTTAATGACATACAACACCAGCCTACATTTAAAAAATATTAAATTTTAATCAATTGTTCAGCGTGTAAATGAAATATTCGCATATCAAATGATATAATTCTAGGAAACATCCCAAAAGCATTCTACGTATATTGTAATTCCATAAAGGATTCACATATTTATTCGTAAAAAAATATATGAGATGGATTGTAAAAGAAAAAGAAATGAATCATAGGAAAACAAGGGTAATAAATATAAATAAATTATATACATAAATAAATCATCATGAAAAAGGAATGTATGGCTTTACATCATACTGAAATTTAGAACAAAAACTTTACGCTATATTTTGTATAGTAAAGAGAGAAAAGTTTCAAGACACTCAATTCTCCACTTTTAGCCCCAATTTGCGATATTCTCTGAAAAAAACAATTTTTATTGTAATTTTTATAATTAAATAAACAAAGTTTAATTTTGAACATATATATTTTGTATATAATATTTTAATTCATAATTGCCTGAGTTTTATAAGCGTGTCATCAACTATTATTAATAAATATTAAAAAAAAGAAAAAATAAAAAAAAATATTGATTTAAAAATACAATGCGAAAAAAAACAAGCAGCCATATCTTCTACATATAGAATACTTTAACACATCTTACATTTTACCAATCATCATTGGCAATAAATAAAATTAAAAAAACTAACTTGGTAAAGACAAAGTGCGGCGTTGAGTTCCACCACTCGACACGCCTAGTCTCGACTTCGGTGACAAACAATTAAAGTACGAAGTCGTCTAAATGAAATAGAGAGAATTTGACATTTATGGATTTTAACTCAAAGATGGCTTTAATACGATATCGGCTATGTAAATAATTATTTGAACAGTTCTATTATTTACAAAAGCTGACATTTAGTTTTAAAGTTTTAATAACATACTTCTATTACACGATTTTCGGATTTTATAAGGAATTCAATGAATTCTACAAGGAACGGGTAATACTGAAACAATGAGTTATTGAAAACAGAACGAAAAGAGAAATAGTATATTAAAAAACAAAGCTTTTACAGAGATATTAATAAAACAATATTGTATCTATCGATAAGGATTTCCGATGAAAGATTACTTCTGCAACAATTTACCAACTCGACCCTCAAATTCAACTGAATGTTGAATTTCTTAAGCGAAGCGAAGCGAGGCGAAGCGAAGAACTAAGTAAATTTTAAAACAATAACAAGATGTTGACAAATGTAGAAATAAATATCATTGGAGCAAAAATATTAGTTATATATTTGATTAAATTCAATTGTCATGGTGAGTGTGATTGTTAGTTACAAAAATATTTTACATTAAAATTATATTATAGTGATTTTTTCAATATTAAATTTAGATTTTATAATTTTGTACAATGCTTTAATTTTACTAGATTTGACAGGATTGAGAAGATAAGGGCTTTAATTGATTTTACAATATTTCATCGATTTTCAAAGAAAATTATTAATATTGTAAAGAAATAAGACTTACTTATACAGCATCTCACGCACTATTGGATTAGGAAAAAGATCTGTATAGTTAATAATAAGCCTAAGGTCTGCTTCAACCCTATCTATCTCTTTCTGTTTATATTTTCATATGCGCACACCCTAAGAATCAAAATGACAACTTTTTTTTTTAAATTATGAGTTTACTTTTGTTAAAAAAAATTTTAGATGTAACAAATACTTAATTCTACAAAAATGTTTTTTTAAATAAGGTCAGTTTGATTCTCAGAGTGTTATACATAATGCCTTAGTATTTTTAAAATCAAGTCATGCTTTTATTAAAACTTATTGAATATTTCCATTCTATTTACATTTATATTTCATACTAACCATAAGCATATATAAAAATAAAATGAATTAGCCTTCATATAAAAACTATTCCTTTCAAACCAATTATCAAAAACAGAGTGGCTTAACCCTATATTCTTACCTAACCGCAATATAAGAGATGCGTACAAGTTAAAAAAAATCACATATAACCGATTTTAGTCACAGTTAAAGTTAATATTAAATTAAGAAGAAGACAAGATAAAATTACATTTTATTAAAAAAAGAGCATAGAACATATTTAATTAATAAAATAAACACACACTAGGATGTTTGCCATATGTGTTTATACAAAGTGACACACACGTCGCCAAAGGCAACGCGCTGTTAACGCGTCAATTCGGGACATCCAATAAATAGCACGGTGCATATAACACACGATCATATTTGCTATCACAAAGCCATGTCAATTTATGCATTAAATGAAATACATCCCGTTTTAATGAAAATTAAAATTGTTTTTTTTTTCATATCATTCTACTCAATCGCTCCTGTGATGTACTGAAGGTATTTTAATTTTCACTGATTGGTTTGGTCTGACAGGTATATTGTAAATAATGAAATTAAAGAATTAAACTTTTTAAGAGTCTTTAGTTGTTAGGTAGAGAGATGAGATTAAATTTTAAATATAGCGCATACAGCATAAGCATATAGCATAGAGCATTGAGCATAGAGCATTGAGCATAGAGCATTGAGCATAGAGCATTGAGCATAGAGCTTAGAGTAAAGAGCATAGAGCATAGAGCATAGTATACATTATAGAGCATAGAGTAAACAGTATAGAGTTTACTAGTATACAGTAGACCGTATACAGTACAGAATATGCCGTAGAGACCCTAGTGTAGAGTATACTATAATAATCTGTTAATGATATTTTTAACACAACCAACGGCCACGGCCGTTTATAAGCGCTAACGTTACTTTCGCTTGGAAGTGGTGATACTTACACCACTAATTCGATTTTATTAATTCATTGTAATTAATATACACTTGTCATAATTATTTTAATATTTATCCGTAACGGTCCTTCTTCTATACATGGAATAATTGTATGGAAATTTTATGAACCCATGAATTCACTGTAAAACGTGTAAGCAGTTTGTACCTTAATTAAAATATGAAAGCTTTATGCCCCATCTATTGATGTACACGTTATTTATACTTCTTTTCACGCACTCACCACACCACGCGAGCTTGGCGGAGAGATCTGGTAAGTCACTTCGTTTTTCATTTAACGCTCACAAAGAAAATATAATATATTTATTAAGAAAATACTACGGTAAAGATCATAAGTCTAAGAAATGGAAACAGAAAATAAATGGATTATATAAAATTATTTTCATTTAAGAAGACATTTCTCGATCTTCCGGTCATTATGTCTATTCGTACATTTCACATCTACTCCACATTATTTTTTTTTAATTTTGAATTACTCGATGGATATGAAATAATTTAAGGTATTTAATTAATTATTTATTTTCCAATTTCAAAACGAAGGTACTCAATTTGATTCTACTTTTTGTGTGTTTGTTATGTTTACATATCGTTCAGGTTAGATTTTTATTAATAATTCATTCTATTGAATGATCATTCGTCTAATTTTTACACGAATCAATTCCGTTAAAATTGATTCAATTGATTTTGAAGTCATTTTTTTTATAGTCTGAAAATTGTGTGCAATGCCGTTTTATATATTTTTTAATTTTAATATTGTTTTATTTTTTTAATACATTTTGATCTAATTTTAAAAATTAAATATATTATTAAGATTGCGACAATAGCACGAGCCCGACTTGTCATTGGATATATATATTTTAAATAAGTAGAGAATAATCAAAATCCTAGAAATATATAAATTGAGTTTACCGATAACTAATAAAATATTTAATAAATGTACAAGCACTAACTATTATCGGATTGACTGTTGGACTAAAATATAGACCGAACTAAGAGAGAAACGATGTTTATATTAAAATATAACTTATTTCTAACATAGCAATATTTACTTCAACTAATTCATTTTGATATTTTAAGTACTTTTATGACAATGCCATAGAACAATATTAAAGAAATATATTTTTATGCTTTAATAACATTATTTCTTCAATTATCCGTCTAGATAATATATATATATATATATGTATAGAAGACTAGGGCAGATTTTAATATTTTTTTTGACACGTAAAAAAATGCAACTACGCCTTGCTATTTTAAATAGTAAGATACATATATGTTCAAAAGTATCAAATTGTTACCTTTGATTTATAAATTGTTAGATTATTAAATTTAAATTCTATTTATTTAATATGTAAATAAGTTAAAAATGATTTTGCTGATCGAATAGAGGAAGAGGAAGAATTTGCAAGTATTGGAAAAAGAAATCCAAAATACATTGAGCTTAATACATTGAGCTTAAAAAAATTAATTGTTCAAAGTACCAACAGTCTAGAATTAAATATGTTAACTAACAAACGTTGTAAAGTACTAGAAAGTATAAAAATAGATAGTTTTCTTCAATATGTATGGAGTTTCAGATAGCAAAAATTGATCATAATAATTTTAAAACTGTAGATGAATTAAAAAAAAATGAAACGTAGAAGGCTTTATTTCCGCCATATATTGATGCTTTGGGTGATAAAATTAAATCAAGAATGACATTTCCCAGCAGAACTATATTCCAAGTCACTGTTGGACTGACATTTTATATTGATCGATAATTAGAAAGTCCTATATAACCTATTCAAATAAGCAATGTTTTGATTTGGGTAAATTCATTTAATATCAAATAAACGTATAAAAGCATTTTTGGGTTTTATACCAATATTTAGTCATACACACAATGCTAAAATTACATAAAGTCAAGAACAGTCGTACAATCGTTTTTTGTTTAATGTTAACATATTGTAACTGTATAAGTTATAGAGCAATGAAAAAACAAATTCTGCTCGACTGTACTCATAGATGACAGATATCTAGTACTTTTATAGTGGTCCTTTTAAAAAAAATGCATTTAAAAGCCTAGAACTGATTGGAATATTATAACAAAAACAAAAAATTAGATTTTTTAATAATAAATATAAAAGCCATAAAACATTTTCTTTATTATCGTTATGGTTTTACAAAATGAATATTTATGCATTCGATTAACAGGACAATGTTGATACGAAGGATTTTTAATATAAAACAAAATTTGAGTTGGAAGCGAGAGGAAGACCCGGCGTACTTAGCCATGGCCGAAGTCCGAAACGAGTGCTTATATTCGAACAGGCCCGAAATTGACTACCCTGTGGAAGACTTAAGTAGTAAGTTGTAATATGGAGCTTTACGAAAAATGACCGATCCAAAGAAAAAATATTAATAAAGTTCGAGTTATTGGGTGTTCACTGCAGCAATGCTTGCCATTCATATATCTCTTCACACCTTCTATAGTGGTAGAATATTAAACAAAGAATTATTTATATATATATATATATATATATATATATATATATATATATATATATATATATCTCACATTTTAATTTCAACTTTAAAAAAAACAGCAATTTCATTATGAACAAGACCAATAAACTGACGTCCAATTTTAATATATTCATTAACTTAACTTAAATAAAAAAATTGGTATTACCTATATAATCAATTCATCTTTCTCCGAATCTCATACAATATTTAAAGTACTAGAGCATAATTGCCACACATTTCCAAATAAATCAAATAACAAGGTTCGCGTTATTGGGTGTACATTGCAGCAATGCTTGCCATTCATATATCTCTTTATATTTCTTCACACCTTCTATAGTATGGTAGAATATTTTAAGATATGAAGCTACCTTAGGTTTATTTATTCAATTTGTTATTTTCTAGATGAAATGATGTTTTGTCCAAGGAATTTTGATGGCAGGATGTGTTGGAATGCCACTCCCGCGGGTACATCGATAACTCAAGCGTGCCCCGAATATGTAGTTGGACCAGGTGTTGAGCGCGAAGTCACTAAAAAGTAAACATTATATTTAAATCATTATATATATATATATATATATATATATATATATATATATATATATATATATATATATATATATATATATATGTGTGTGTGTGTTAATGAAAATATCTTAATATGAAAGTAGTATCTCTACGCTAGTAACGTACTGATCAAAATCTGTAAAGAATGTAGATATAAAGCATCAATTCTCATGTTTAAATTATTTTCATTGTCCCGTCCCAGTCGAAAGTCTTTGTCTAACAATACATTGTTAACAAACTCCTGCCACTTAAGAAGCATCTTAAATAAGACAATATTTTTTAAATAATTAGTTTAAAACAATGTAAAGTTATTAAATAACTATTTATCATTATATTTAATAAAAATCCTTAGATGCCTCGAAGATGGCTATTGGTTTACTAAATTGTCAGATAAGAGGCCATGGAGCACGTATCTAGAATGTCTCTCCCCAGATACAGAGGAAGTAAGTACATTAATTTATTACTAATTAATTCTCTCATAATGTTTCAACATCGATTTTTCTTCTTAACTTAAGCTTTTGGGCATTTTGCATTTTGGTTTACCTAGTGTCAAGACACTACGGTCTCCACTTTCCGCTGAATTCAGGACGTCGCCTGTAGATTGGCGGATCTCAACGCCGTGCTTTGTCTTGCCTGAGAAGCTAGTCGTGGCACAATAGGAATATCGTGGCCGGGCGTGGCTCTCGGGGGAATGATTATATATAAATTGTTTTCATTTCTTTGCTCTGGTCAGACTAAGCGCGGCGGTGAGTTACGCCACTCAACGCGCAATGTCACGAATGCTTAACTCGCTCTTTCATAAAAATCGTTCATAAAAATTTAGATCGGTTTGTTTTACTGTCGATTCTCTTTGATTTGTTCATAATATGTATATTTTTACAGATCGACACGCTGATATGGGATGTGTTTGTGACCAGTTGTTATACAGCACTAAGCTGTCTTTTGATATGCTTCGGTGTAAATATGCTCATGAGGTAAATTTTAAAGTGCTTTAAAAGTTTCAGATTGTCAAGAAATATTTTTAGAATTATGTGTCATTGTTGTGTGTGTGTGTGTATGTGTGTGTGTGTGTGTGTGTGTGTGTATGTGTGTGTGTATGTGTGTGTGTGTGTATGTGTGTGTGTGTGTATGTGTGTGTGTGTGTATGTGTGTGTGTGTATGTGTGTATGTGTATGTGTGTGTATGTGTGTGTATGTGTATGTAAGCGTGTGTAAATGTTTGTATGTGTATGTGTGCGTATGCGTGTGCGTGTGTGTGCGTGTGTATGTGGGTGTTGATATATGACTTTCTAGATTATTATTATACTTTTCACCGTATAATATTAGCCATAATAGACATAATAGACATATTGTATATGTATATCAAAACAAAATGTTATATATATTTTGTCTAAGTAGAGTAAAATTTATAGCAAAAAATATTTCAATGAAATATATCACTCGTTCATTATAAATATTAAGTGAAGTAATCTTAAATTTATTTTTGTACAGTTACTATAGTAAGTGTAATTAAATTTGAATGGTGAATATTATTATTGCTTTATTAAATTCCATTCAATTATCCAATTATTGCGATTTCAAAATTAACGATTTAGAAATTATTATCGAGATTAAAAGCTCTTACTATTTTTCAATAATAAAATAAATATTTAGTTATGAGCGATCTAAGTGCATTCGAATTGGGGATTACATTAATGAAAATCTTCCTATTGATTGCGGCGTACCCCAAAGTAGTATCTGGCAACCTACATTATTTCTAATATATATATATATATATATATATATATATATATATATATATATATATATATATTGTCTTCTTTAATTTTACCGTGAATTTGGCAGAACCGGCGTGCAACATAAGTCCATATCCAATTTTTGCAAACAAAAAGCGAACTGCACTATATCAATGTCTCATCTCTTATTACATATCTTCCTGGGGTGGTGCATCGAAGACAATCTTAAAATCGCTTGAGGTTGCACAAAGTGCAGTTCTCAAAGTCTGCACTTTCAAACAATTATTATTTTTCACTTCAGAGTTATATCAGTATTGTCAGGTGCTAACAGTGCGACAGATATTTATACTAAATATTTTATTGAAACAGCACGTGAAGGTTAAATTCAAACTCAGAATATTGCATACTAACGAAACTATGTTGTGTGTGTTGGCTCTAAAACGTTTAAAGCTTTGTTCTTACTTAGGGCCACAAATATATAACGTCGTAAACAAAGATCTAAATAATTATTTCTGTTAGTAGCAAGATATGTAAGGGGAAACTCGTTATTTATTTATTAAATTTATCCTAGGGGGATACTGAAAGACTTTTGTGGTTATAAATGCTGTGTTCGTAATTATGTGCGCTCCTTCACACACACACACACACACACACACACTTCCATACACACACCAATACAAGCACATCCATTAATACACACACAATCACACACCCACCCATTCACACATTCAATCATATTCACTCATTTAATTTTTAAATATTTTTTATTTTCCTCTTTTTTTCTTCCTTTAGTTTGTATACAAAGTAAAATTTTGCACTATTTAATTTTAGAGATAGCTATAGTATTATTATTATACAATAAATCCAAGGAACCCCGTAGGTGCTGTATACCGTTATACAGGTTTCTTAGCACGGTGACATTGGCTTCGAAAAAATGTTGAACGACATTGTAGCTAACTTAATATGAAGAATGATATTGTGAAAACTGTTTGTGGTGAAATAAATAAACTTATTACTATTATTATTATATGCGGGATGAGACGTTAGTACCTTAGTACCTAAGGAGATTGACTCGACCGCCGCATGCGGCCTCCCTATATATGCCACGCAACTGTTCTGACATTTAGCACGGTATAACCTGAAATCTCTTTAAACATTAAGTCAAAATCTCTATGAAAGACGACTCGGCCCGACATGTATAACTTGCAGTCTTTTATTACACAAACGCAATCTTTTCATATTATATTAAATATTCTGTAATTTTATTATTATATAATATTAATCATATTAATATTTTATATGTGTACATAAGTATATACCGTTGTATTGCATACATAATTGCAACTTTCTCAATACAGGAACACGATTTGTTGATTACATATAATATAAAAAAGACAATAATTTTATTATTGTCGATCTATTATATAATATTGTTTTATGTACATTAAATAGATATATTTGATTTAAATGTTGAAACATGTTTATATTTCAATATGTTCATAAGTACATATCGTTACAATATTGCGTCTCCGCAAATCCTGTAGTATCTTTATTATTATATTTTTTATAATATATTTTTATAATATTGGAACATATTAAAACATTTTTTTATAAAATATTTAAAAAAAATCAGCAACGTATTGTATTGTAAACGTATTGTGAGTGTATGTGTGTGTGTGTGTATGTGTGTACACACACATATACGTTTGACATACACTTTTATTAACAATCATATGCATATTTCTATGACTAAGCGTATTTTGCATGTAAACAAATCCTCTAAAATCTTTAGTCTTATATTTTTTATAATATATTTTCACAAAAATATAAAACATTAAAATATTTTAAACTATGTATTAAAAAACAAAATTACAAATATTACACACACACACACACTATGCACATACACTTTTGTAAACATTGATATACATACTGCTAAGGCTACAAAGCCTCTATAATCTTATATATTTCATAATATATAAATATTTTTAGGTCAATGAACCGTTACCGAATCCTGGTGCACTATCGACTTTTCGCGGCCCTCCTAATAGATGATATCTTCTGGATCCTTTGGTTTAACTTTGTGGTTTTGAACAATGAAGTCAGGTTGTACAGCATGGTAAGTTACAAGAACCAGTATACCTCCTAGGTAATATATCTTTTTAAAAAAATACATACATACGGCATTTTGAGTATTTTATGAAAATTAATACATTCTTTACTAACACAAAATAGATTATTTAATTAATAAATAAAAAAAATATAAATAAATATATTTTTATATTTATTTATTAAATATAAATAAATTACTTAGGAGATAACTATTGTTTTATTATCTATTTCCATTTACACTTATGACATATACAAGTGTGTACATATATTGAAGTAGAGACCTTAGAACTTGGTTTCAAAGAATTACGCATATTTACATCCGCCTTTTTTTACTAATTATTTTTATCGTAATTTTACTAATTAATTCTTTTTATTTAGCTAATGGTCAGGCAGCACATGATGGCTAAGTGGATGTGCTTGCTAGGTTGGATAATACCCTGCCTCTGCATTTCCGCTTACGCAAGTGTTCGTACCCATGAAAGCCGAAATCACCCGTAAGTTTATTTATTTAAATAGTTACTTATAGTTAATTATATAAATCTGAAACTTTAAAAAAATTTAGTATTTTAATTGGTCAAAATATTTTTATTAAATTCAACAAAATGATGGCTGAAAGTATGTATTAGAATTATTACTATAAATAAGAAAAAATAGCATATTTTTTACAATAACATGTTGTGAGAATTTTTTAAAAATATAATTCAATATATACAAAAAAAATCATTCAATTTTCTTCGTATAGCTTTTACTAGGTTTATAAATCTTTTTGTTAATATTCCAAAATATAAGAAGTAAATAACGAATTCAATCCTAATAAAAACATCAAATCCGGACACATGGGCAATTTTTCAGGTGATATGGGTTACAGTAATAGGAGAAAATTTCAATTCAACTCCAACATCCTTTTTTGTATATGTATATACAGATGTGAAAGAGTTACTCTATTAATAAGCAAACGAAACGAATAGTAGAGCCAATAAAAGAGTTTTAAAATATAAATTAAATACAGTAGATACTTATAGATACCTATATAGTTTCGTATCAAAGAATATATATATATATATATATACATATATATATATATATATATATATATATATACATATATATATATATATATATATATATATATATATATAGATATTAAGATTATTATTATTATATTTTTATTTAAGAAAAAGATTTTGACCAAATGAAATAATACTAAATTCTTTAAACTTTTAATTTATATTTTATATTATTTTTATTTTCACACTTTTAGCGCGCATAGCAGAGTAGACAGAAATAACCTAGTGCCTCGAGAGTCCGTACTTCACTTTCCACCGAATTCGAGACATTACGTATTGAACTCAACGCGGTAATTTGTCTTACCAGAGCGAAGCAGTGAAAATAATTTAAATACAATCACTCCGGAGTGAGAATCGAACCCACAGCCGATCGCGTTTACAGTCAGCCGTTGTCTCACTGTGCCACGATCAGCCTCGGCCTTAATACATTATAATTTAAATTTCAATGTTTCTTTCCTTCCTTAATCACTTAATCCTTTTTTTTGTAAGCCAGTCACACTTTCATATATTATGACGAATCGTATTAAGCGTGAAAGCGTATTAAGCGTGTTTTCGTAGTTGAAACTTTAAACTACCAAATGTTTCATTTACAATGTATTAAATTATATAGATTGTGGATGACACCGTTTGGCAATCATTGGACGTGCACGATTCCGGTCGTCATTTCAACGTTTTTGACATTCTGTAAGTACAAAACTTTATTATATATGTATATACGTATATCATATGTGTGTTTATGTATGTATATATATATATATATATATATATATACATATAAAAATATATATATTGTATACTAGTTATCCTGTTTGACATCGTCATCGTGATTGCGGCAACATTCCTGGGTCCACCCGAAGAGAGCATGGTTGTGGATTTATTGAACATTATTAGGGCGCCTTTGATCTTGGTAAGTTTTAGGTAGTCTAAATATTTTTATAGTTAACATTTTTGAAAAAACGTATAAAAATTTGAACGGAGCGGGATTCGAACCCGCGCCTCTTGGATACCGTCCAAGCGCTCTGACCGCTAAGCCATGCGTTCTACTACTAGCTGCGTCGAAATTCTTATACATTTTGTTACAACTTATTTATGTTTGTTAGCATCTCTGTAAAGAGATTTTTACAAATTTCTACTACTTAAAGAAAGAGAAAACATTTTTGAAAAAACGTATAAAACTTGGATTTGAATTAGAAAACAATTTCGAAAATGTTTTCTAATTCAAATAAATTGAAATAATTAAGACGTTGACTTCTAACCGCAAAAAGTATATATACCAAAAAAAATCATAAATCATTGAAAAATTAATAATTATTTTTCTTAAAATGAAAAGCTGAACAGCCTTTCCGTTTCGTTCTGTTCCGTTTACCTGGAAATACTTTACCCTAGTACTATATATATATGTAAATAATTTACTGTGTTATATAGGTCGGCATTTACTTCGTAATCTGGTTGATCTTCAATATTTTTGAAATCTTTGTATATCGTCGAGTTACCCGCTACCGTCGCCACCTACGTGCCCGCCGTAAGTTTTTGTATTAAATTAAATATATATAAGTAAATGTAGTAAATCTATTTTATTACCAATACTTGTATTTATCACGGCGTTGTGTTCCGCCTGTCCTGTGCACTACAAAATTTTACTTAAACATATATTTTACTATAAATCTTTTCTCATACAAACATATAAAATGTCAATCCCAATAAATCATAATACTGTATCAACGAGTGGTCGAAATCTAGAGTGACAAATAAGCATAGTTAAAATTTCATACAAAATTAACTAAAATTTAATATCAAACTAGTTTTATTCATAATCTAGAAGCTTTCTGAAAACCAATAGTCTTTGAAATGTAAATTGGTCAAATTTTAGTTATAGTCAATATAACAAGCTTCATGTAATACAGAACATTCAGATAGCAGAAATAGAACGGCGAGCTTACAAATATTTTAAACCAATAGAAACTTTAAAAGCTTCGCAAATGAATTCCACGTGCAATAAACGACAGGAATTGGTGCTCTAAAATGGTTTGCATTTTGCTTGCCCTTTACGAAATTGTAAACGTGGATACTTCAGTTTAAGTAACAAGTAAATTGGTAACCTGGTAAACTTGTTTTGAGCTATTAAAATTGTAGAAATATCGTAAAAAACACTTAATTATGTTTTTTTTGGGAAAAATTGAATTTTAAAAACTGTTTAGATAACTATTTGTGTTTAATAGTTTAGGCTCTTCTCATGTCTGTTCTTACCCTCTCAATAATTTATAATTTTCCGCCGTTGTTACACTATTACGGACGAAAATAAATATATAATAATAGTATTACAAAGATATTATAATAAATAATCTTATATTTAAAAATTGAAAACATCTCATAAATTAAATAATTATAAATAATAATTAACTTCTTCTTGCTATTCAAAAAATTTACGTACATAATTCAGCTCTCGTTCATACAGAGCGATACACATCCGTCCCGTACAGCCTCCCGAGGCACACTGACCTATATGGCAGAGGTCGTTCAACTAAAAATACTCCATAATATTTTCCTAAGGAAAATCATCCCTATCGGAAACATCTGATATAAAAATGTCCAAAAATAAAATTCACAATCATGTTAAAATTATTTTTGCAAGAAAACATCCAAAAAAATTATATTTACTGAAGTTTTGCTGTAAATGTGTGGCACACGTCTACCCTTCTCAGCCGCTCAGGGCGTACTGGGTACTGACCTATCGTAACTCATAGTTGGGTTCATCCAATCAAGAACAGTCAATGAAAGCCTTTTCGCAGTAAAATATTCATATTACGTTTTTATTGAAGACACTGTATTTATAAAGTTTATTTTTTTTTAATTCTCATAGTCGTTTTATATAGTAAGCACCTATGATATCTAGTTCCTCTATTAACTTACTGAATTCAATAATAAGAAGAAAATAATTGATTACTTGACTCTTTAAGATAATATTTACAAACGATATGCGAAAGTGTTTAGAAAGTCTGAAAATTTTATAATTATTTTCCATTTGACCCAACTCTACCATCCATAAAGTCTAAATTCTCACAAAAAAAATATTTCAGTATTTATAGGGTATTGAATTACAAAGTGGCAAATAAAGCTAAGTTGCAAGATAAATATTGTATATATATATACATATATATATATATATATATATATATATATATATATATATATATATATATATATATATATTATCTGAGAGTATTTTTTCCAGAACATGGGAGTGTAAATTTTCACAACTCTAGACGACTATAATTTTAGAAATTTAAAAATTATGTTGAAATTTATTATGAAATAATAAATATTTATAATACCATTAGCAAAAACTTGACTGAACGATTATTTTCTTTTTTTAAATATAAATAATACATTTATAATCAATAATTTTATTTCAAAATATTACTGTAACTCCCAAAGCTAGGTAAGAGGTTTTATTTTTTCAGGCACAAGCCGCATCAACTTCCGCAACGGCGAACGAGTACACGCATTGTAAATTGGTCGGCTTAAAGAATTGATACACTGAAACTTGATACATAATTCATATTCATAATTAAAATATTCATTATAATTACAATTAATATAAGTATTCATTATAATTAAAATTAATATAATATTAATTTAATGATAAAATTTAAATAGGAAATAAAAATTCTAATTAACCCTGATGTAGATATTATTGTACCGCTACGATTAAGTTTTAAAATTCTTATTAGTAAATAACAATATTTGAAGTAATTTTTAATTCAATATTATATTAGGGTTACATGCTTAATCAATTGTATCTTAATAACGTTAATAATTTTTAGACATTACGAAAAATAAAAAAAAATAAAAAAATATATCAAAAATATAAAAAAAATTGGTAGTTTTTAGAATGTAACATTTAGAATAATTTTTAATTCTATCATTTATTAATAATAGATTAATAGTAAATAAGTGAAAAAAATCTAGACTTAATTCTAGCAGGTATATATGATTAATAATTTTTGATAAGTTATTTGAATATTAAGAAAAAAATTAAAAATCTAGAAAAAAAATAAAAAGAAACGCAAATGTGTATAAAAATACAAAAATAATAAAATAACCTCATACAATTTATAATATTAGAAAGATTAATGCATGAATTATTCTTCAACTGTATTTGCAGTTGAAGTTTTTAGGATAAAAGCTAATATATTATCTAGATATAGATTCCAGGACTTATTAAATCGAATTATTTAGGAAATAAGTAAAAAAATGTAGATTTTTTAGCTGTTATACTTAAATAATTAGCTGCATTAATTTTAATTAATATTAGTAAAAAAATAATCAAAATAAATACAAAAAAAATAAAAAAAATAATAAAGCTTAATATAAAAAAAAATAAAAAACTAAATGCACAACAAATACATAATATATAAAAAAATAAGAAATATATACTTAGCTTACCTTTCGTTACCTTAAGTTAATACGTAAAAAGTACATTAATAGCTAGTGAGTTAAGAATATAAAATAAAATCTTGTGCAGTAGCAAGCAGTTTTTAATTAGAAAATTTAGCCTATTTTACTATAAGACCATTCATAAAAATATTTTGTTAAATTATATCCAATCAAAAAATAAATCATACTTGATTCTATCATATAATGATAGAATCAAGTCTGAATTATTTTTTTTTAAATAATTCAACATTTTATCTAGACATTGATTCCAGCATACTTTAATAGAGAATAAGTAAAAAAAAATTAATTCAAACTGTTATAAAACACATAGATGATTATTTAATTATAAAGATAAAAAACAAAGTAAATATACAAAAAAAATAAAAAACTCCAAATTAAATACACAAAAAAATCAAAAAAGAAATTAATAGATAAAAAATGTTTATCTTATCTTAGAAAATAAGATAAAATCCTGTGCAGTGACAAACAGTTCTTAGATACTTAAGTTCTTATTTATATATACCTACTATCTTTAGCGAATATTAGAATTATATATAATTTTTATTATTAGAATTAAGCATTCATTATCCTTCAATTGCATTTGTAGTTTTTAGACAACATTTTGTCTAGATATAGATTTCAGAAATTATTAAACTTATTATAAAGAAAAAGAAATAAAAATATCTAGATTTAGTTCAAGCAGTTCCCTTGGAATTAGATGAGTAGTTAATAGTAATTAAAAATAAATAAATAAAAACACAAAAAAAATAAAAAATGAAACTAAATGTAAAAAAAATTAAAAACCTTAAATAAATAAAAAAAATACTGATATTATTATAAGCAAAAATATTTATTCCATTCATTATTATTGAGAATAAGACTTGTATCTTATTATATGTTATTAGAATTAAACATGAATTAATATTGAATTGTATTTAGAATGCTAATTCTTAGAATGTAAGTCAAAATAATTAATATACTATAGCACTCAAATGGAATTGTATTCGTAGTTGTAAATAAATTTTGGAATTTTAGTCAAAATTATGTCTAGATTTATATTCCAGTTATCAAAGTATAGATAGTAAGTTAATTTTAAGTAAAATAAAAAAAAATCAATGAAAGACACAAAAGTGAGATTATAATAGCTAACTCATTAATAACATCCTCGATCAAAAAAAATAACATCTAACATCATTGTAAGCCATTAATTGTAAATTGTGTATAAATTTAATTAAATGATCATCCTTTGATCCAAAAAAATATTTCATTGCAATCCTATCCTAACACATCCATATCAGCTTACGGCATCAGGCCATACAAGAATTGTGCCACCAAGAAAAACATGAATTGAATAAAAAAATAAAATTTATAGGTATTTTAAATAATTGAAAGTCTTTTTATAATAATAACTCGATTTGGGTGAAAAGGAGTTAACACTCTTGCCACTGGATTATATCTGACTACCCTGATATGCAAGATAAACCATAAAAATGTCTTTTTTTATTCAAGTCAATTAATATTTAAATACTTAAATATTATTACTAAATATTTAAACTATTAGTAACAGATAGCACCTAGTGTCAAGACACTCCGTACTCCGCAAGTTGTAATATCACTTATCACTCTGGCTTATCACTTCGACTCCACTTTGTCAGTCATTTTACATCTACACTCTTTGCTAGCAGCACGTGGCGGGCCTATAGCGGGTACAGTACAACAAAGCGTTTAGGGTTCTGATAGGGCTGCCGCGGTGGACTAGTGCCTCAGGCAAGTTTGCGGCGGCGCACTTTTTTGACTTTTTTGACATTATGAGAAAAAGGTGCGCCTCCATGCTGGCTCGCCTTCGCGTTATCTCCAATAGAATGCTGAGTGTGTTTGTTGAACGGTGGGACTCACCACTAATGTGTAGGTAGATTAAACTACACAGGGAATCCAACTAGAAATGTGTACTAGCGTTAGTTAGAAAGTTTTCGTGAAATAAGTGAGGCCAGTCCGACTGTAAACACGATCGGATGTGGGTTCGATCCCCACACGGGGGAGTGATTATAATTAAATTATTTTCACTTCTTCGCTCTGCTAAATACAAAGAGCGGTGTTGAGACGCTCAAAACGCAATGTCTCGAATTCAGTGGAAAGCGAAGTACGGAGTGTGTTTGACACTAGGTACTTTCTGTCTACCCTGATTACGGGATGAAAGCGTGAAGCTAAAAAAACAATACATGAGTACTAACACTATATGGATGAAAATCTGAAATAAATGATATAATTATTATTATTATTAAAAATAACAAAAATCTTATTGAAAATACGTTTTACCTAAATACACTGCAAAAAACAATTTCGAATTAATCCACATACAATGTCCTACTTTTATAATCCTACGTCTGCTGAGAAGTGCCGGCGAGAAACTTAACAGTTGCTCCTTTATATAGTTTTATTATGAGTTCTTGATTGTGATTTGCTTCAAGAGTGACCCTCACCTATATTTAATTCCACACATTATCATCAGTGTACTTGTTCCTTAAAAGAATAATATCCTTTTTGTCTATAATTTATTTTTAATATTGATTTTAAATTTTAATAATGGCAGTTCTGAAATTGTGTATGGATTTTTAATATACGTATATTTGTGTTATAAACGATTTATTTATCGTTTGAAGGCGAAATCTTGGAAGAATCAGGTTTTTTATTCCTTATATTGATACCATATCTAATACTGTTTTTTAATAATTTTAAATACGTTTGTGTGCAATTATAAACATAAGAATAATTCCAATATTAGAATACATTATTATAAACACAAGAATAACCAAATAAATAAATAAGAATATAATAACTCTCAAAATCCCTCCCAAAAATTCCAAGCAGCAAATACTGCACTATACCCTTTCCTGAATAGCAGATACTGACTCAACATTTGCAGGCCATCAGTTAATTGATTAGTTAGTTGAAATAATCATTTAATATCAATGAAATATCAAAGTGATTGGTTATGGCATAAGACTGTTTCAGAGGGATTGTAAATATGAATTTACATAGTATTAATATGACAAAAGTATACAGTTATTTTGATGTATTAAATAAAGATTATATTAATAATTTCACTGAGGGATACGATAGTATCGTTTGAAACGTACCCTAAATCATAACACAAAAAAACTAAAGATTTCGACCTTATATATCCGCAAAATTCGGATTGGCGAGTATTTTGTTGGATTATACCGACAGACAAATTGTAATATTTTTTTTTAATGAAAAGTCACTACCACCTATTATGATATCGATTTTGTTAAGGCCCATACACACTATAAATAAATTCAAAGTTTCAGCACAATATCGTTACAATTATATTTTTATACTTTATCTATTGAACGTATTCGTACTTATGTATTGAACGTAATTTAAACAAAATTTATATGTTGAAATATGATACTATAGTAAGAGCAGGCCGTTAGTTTAATTTTTTTTCTATTTCCAAGTCTGGTAAGGCAATATGCGGGTATCATAATAAATAAAGCTATTTGCAATTTAGATGTGTTTGCCTATCCCACTCTATGCCGGAAACGTCTGAAAGAACTAAATTAAATGAATCAATTTAGTAAGAATGATAAAAAAAATTTGAATATATTTTTTAATATAATATAGACCTACGTTTACTTTAAGCTTTAAGTCTCATATTAAGTGTTGATGCGATCTTTAATGATACAAGCAACAAGAGATACCGTTTGACTCTCCTTTTAAAGGCACCAAAATTGTAAGACTTTCTAAGAACCAACAAATTTAGGTAGTAAGCTTTATTATCTCGCTAGGAATAGAGAACGTAGATTCTAAGCATTTTGCAATTAATGTAAAATTTTGTCTAATATCTGTAGACAGACCAGTTCCCGCAACTTTGCTTGCTTGGTCTGATGTCTTTGAATTGTCGTGTCCATCTCCTCCAATTTTAATAGTAAATAGTAAAATTATATTTTCGCGTTTCCATGCAAATTTCAGGAAATAATTAACAATATTTTTTTAATTATTTCCTGAAATTTGCATGGAATTTGATGAATTAATAACAGCTTTAAGCTGCATTGCAGGGTAGACAAAAAATACCTAGCGACAAGGCTCTTTCGCTTTCCACTAAATTCGACAGTTTGCGTATTGAGTGGTGGAACTCAACGCCGCATTTTGTCTTACCAGAGCGAAAAAGTGAAGATAATTTTGATATAATCACTCTCTGAAGTGGGTATTGAACCCACATCCAATTGCATTTACAGTCAGACTCAGACACCGCCACGACCGGCCTCAATGAAAACGGTCGTTTAAAATTCTTTAATATTTACATATTTATGTTAAGAATTTCGTAAAGAGGTTCGGTAGACACGATTGACAATTCATCAAAATCATAAAAAATAAAAAAAATAAAAAAATTGCGTCTACAACATAGAAATATACCCAAAAAAAATCGAATTATCAACTATTTTATTAAATACCTAATAATGCAGACAAATAAATGGCAGGCGCCATGTTTTCTTTACTCAAATCACTGACACTAATGCATTCTTGAGTTCGTTAAGGCCGATTCACACTATCAATAAAGTCAATTTTTTATTATTTTATAATTTATTTACTGAATATATCCCGAACAGTGTCAGTAATAACAGTGATTTCTAATATTAAATATTTATATATTGAAATATAACAGTGTATTTCTGAAAAGCGAAGCCACGAGAAAACTGCATTTATAAAATTCTGGCTTTAAACAGATATTTTTGAGGAATATATTTATTATTCTCTATTGTAAAGTTTACTTTATCTGATACTAGAGCTAAATCAATATTTTTATGTAATAATCAAGAAAGTTCATTTTATGAAAGTAGATATTACAACTTCACGCTAATATATTAATATTTTTAAAGTGTACTTAGGATTAGAAAACATTTTTGAAAAAAAATATATAAAAATTTGAACACAGCGGGATTCGAACCTGCGCCTTTTGAAAACCGTCCAAACGCTCTGGCCGCTGAGCCATTGGTTCTACTATCAGCTATTCTAAAAAATAAACTTCACTAAATTTGCTCTTAAGGCGACTATTCTTTACGATACCGACACTTGTCCCTTTTCCCATCGATGTATTAGAGTGGAAGACCTTCGCTTGTATCGATTTAAACTTTCATAGAGATGCACACTGACGGCTTAAATGCCATACCATTTTATAGTGTCTTTACTATCCCAGTAAGGGGAAATTTACTAGTTATGTCACACGTTAAGGAGGGAGGGTTAATAAAGTGTGACATTGCTTGCCAACGGTATCAAGAGGTACCAGCTCTGACAAGGACGAGTGAGGGGTCGAAAAATCATGAGATTCATATGAAATTCATTTATGAGTGACCCCTAAAGAGCTGGCACCACTAATATACCCAAGATAATATAATAATACTCAATAATAATACCCAAGATAATATACAAATTGGAACAATAATCCTAGTAAAGCAACTTGAAATGTAAAAACTGGGTTGCATATATGATTTCAGATGTATAATCTGACTTTTCCATTTGAAAGAATAAGCCGACGAAAGAGCGAGTTAGAACCGATTTTTGGACTATTATTTTAATTCTGATTCAACATATATAAAATAAAATATTAAAGTGTTTTTTATATCAGTATTATAGTACGTAGAAGAAGCTTCATCCTTTATCCCGCATAGCAGGATAATCAGAGAGAACATAGTGTCAAGACACTCATTTGATTGTTAAACGCCAATTTTTACTCTTTATTCATCTTATTCCATCGAAATTATCACTTATCCTTGTAAGCTGCATATATATGATTTAGGTTCACAATCTATCTCTAGCGAATTAGAGAGAATCGAACCAAAAACTACTGTGCGCTTACTATACACAATCAGGGTTTATTATTACCAGGAAATAAAAAAAAATAACACAAAGTTATAAGATGGAAATAATTATAATTTAACACACACAACGCATTTGTCATTTTCATATTTATTAATCAGATCTGCTACTCTCATACCTGCGATGTCAATGTCATCAAATGTCATAAATTAAAAAAAAAAAATAATATCGATATCGATAAATCTAGACGAAAGTACGTTTTTGTATTTATATATGTACATTCTACACATGAATACTACAACTATAGTACTATTAAAACAACAAAAAAAAATGCATACATGCCCAGAAATATCAAAATTCATTTAAATTAACACACACTCGTTATCTACAGTCCAAAACTCACTTCACAAATGGCTAGTATAAGTTATATCACTGTCAATAAAGACGTTTCTTATGTAAACCAATTAAAAAGCAATTTCTTCACCCAAAATGATGCCCATTTCAACGAGTATGGCGAATGTTATGAAAATCGAGTACAGAACCATTAAAACGGCACCCACTGTTTTTCTCAGCTTAAATTTCCCAATGAATAATATAATCCAGAGTAAACAAGCTGCCACTAACAGTGATCCAACGACGAAATCGATGCCGGCCGAGTTGATTTTCACTGCCGTATCTGAGCCATTGACTAGTAACATAACTGTTTTAATGAGCCAAGGGAGTCCTAACGCGAATAATATGGCTAAGGAATTAGCGCCCAACGCATTCGACACTCCAATTCCACCCTCACCTGTAACAAAAGAGAGTTTGTTTAGAAAATTGTTATATATATATATATATATATATATATATATATATATATATATATATATATATATATATTTATATTGGCGCTTTTGTCCTAAAGTAAGTAGGAGAGAATTTAGTATCTAAATTCTATTCACCGTTTTCCACAAGTAATCAATCTTGCGTTTTGAATGGCGTTACTCAATTATATTTATATATGTATTATTCCGGCATTATTGAAATAACTTAAAAAACTTAATTACTTAATATTTCATATATATTTTAACTATCATACCAATGTGGCTTGTATACACAAATATTGATTTTGTTTTATAATAATCAAACCATCAAATAAAATAAATCAACAAGCAGAATTTACAATATTATGATTTATATTTGCAAACACATCTAATATGGAAATGATATCAAGATTATATTGATACAAATAGTTGTTTTTTTTTACTGTATAAACATGTTTTAATGTAACAATTTAGGTATTTCGTTATTTTTTTTTAATATTAGCTTCAAGCTTTTATCCCATATATATATATATATATATATATATATATATATATATATATATATATATATATATATATATATATATATATATATAGATAGTGCTTATTACCTATTAAAATTGTTCTTATTACCTGTTCTTTGCTTCCTGTTAAATGCGGAAACAATTTATTAGCTATGAATAATTTTAAAGTTTCATACACCGTTGCATAGAAATCCATAGAAATAATAACTATAGTTAATGATAGATATCTGTACCAAGAACATATAAGAGAAAAAAACTGTTATATACGCATTTATTAATGTAAAAGAACAATTCTGTTTGTTGGTCTGTTTGTCTGTGCAATCTTGGAAACGGCTTAACCGATTTTAATGCAGTTTTTCCTATTGTTAACAATTAATGTTTAAAAAGCTTTCTTAAATTTTTATAAAGTTTTTGTTAAAAATCCTGGATACTTATTTTTCAACGTAGAAAAATCTAGCGTTTTATTATGAAGGGGTGATAAATAAAAGCAATACTTATAGAGTCAAGTCTATACAAACAATGTTACGGGCATTCACAATATTAGTTATAGTAAATATATAGCATAGTAAGATGAAAGAAAACTTAGAACTGCTCCTCTGTTTTCTCTCGAATTTAAGACCTTGCAAATTGCATGGTGGAACTAAACGCCGCATATTATCTTACCAGAGTTGAGAAATGATAATAGTTAAAATAAAAATCAAAATATGCTTTATTCAAATTGGCTGTTTACAAGCATTTTCAAATCAACCAACACATGTCAATATTGTCAATCCTACAAGAAGGTAGCACCGGCTCGGAATGCAGTTCAGTTCAGAAGAGAAACTGAACAGTTGCTCTATTCTAATATAGTTTTACAACGAGTCCATAACAATAATTAACTTCCTGATTAGGTATCAACTCAGTATAAAACAATACCTTTTTAATATTAATTTTAAATTTCTCTAGCGGCAAATCAGATATTGTTAATGAAATTTTATTATACATACATATACCTTATCCCATTAATGATTTATTTAAATTATATATAATCACTCCCTTATATTGGAATCGTACCGACACCCATTGTTTTCCCAACCAAACGCCGTATCGCTGTGCCACGAAAGCACTAATGGCCATAATCATACTAAAGTAAACATGACTAATATAATTAATGGAAACAATTAAAAAAATATATTTACTTATTACCAACTAAATGATCTGTATCGCAATATGTGGTCATCGAATGACAATCGCATATGTCATTAATCAATAATCGCCTTTAGATAGCCGGGAACTTTATCACAATAATGATTTAGATAGAAAAAAAATTAGTTTTTTAATTATATCTATTAAGATCGATTATTGATTTGAATTTTTTTTGAGCTAACAAGAACGACTTCGCGCTTTTTAAATGAAACTATTTAAAACGGATTCATAGCGTTCCTTTTTATATAGGAAACCTGATATTTGGAACACTTTACAGTATTAAATATATATATATATATATATATATATATATATATATATATATATATATATATATATGTATATATGTATATTAATATTAATTCTCAGGAGACGATTATAATAATATGCAAAGGAGAAATAAATTAGAATAAGAAAAAAAGAAGGTACAGACCCAGTCTGTAGTGCAATAAATTTTATATAAAAAAAAAACAATTTATAGTACCCCTTGGTCACCAGTAGATCAGATGGTCTGCTGATGACTTATGAATCGTTTACTTAAAGTATATATTCACAAAAATGCAATATTTTATTAACTTTAAGCTCGTTACTGTATATAAGTTATGGAACTCAACACCGCCGTATGTCTTACCACGGTGTTGATATAAAAATCATTTGTGAATGATAACGAACCCACAAACCACGCACATATCGTTCAGTTTCAAATCCTAACAAAGGCAATTTTAAATAAACATATTCTAAATTTTATTAATTTCATCTAATATACAACAATAGAGCTCAATAAATGGCAATCCTCATGTATCGTTCAATGCTTAATTAATTAATATAAAGCAGGTATGTATAAGCCGATATCAATATGTATATATATATATATATATATATATATATATATATATATATACATATATATATATATATATATATATATATATATATATATATATATATATATATATATATATAATTTTAATCGCTTTTCAAATTAAAAATGGGTGAACAATATAAAATTAATAATCTATTGAAAATTCTTGTAAAATTATTAAAGATATTAACCTTGTGTATTGGGATTCCCCATACTATGCTAATATCAGAAATGATTTAGTATTTCTTAAACATTAGGTGTGAGGAAGCTGAATTAATCGCAGCGCTTGGTCTTACAAAACCTATACGTTACAACAGTCTCATAAAAAAATGCTACACATTTAAATAGAAAAAAGTAATTTGACACTATATCACTATCAGCCAGAGAGAAGCTAATGTCGAAACACTATATTCGCCGTTTGTTAAATTGCGTAATACAACGCCGCTGTTTTGCTAGAACGTACTATTTAAATATAATCACTCCCCCGATTTGGAATCAAACACAGTACCATAGTGTTGTTACTCAAACACTGATTCATGTCCCATACGTCTGTATGAATAACGTCATATTAAAATTGCTTTTAAATTTAAATTAATCTTTAATTCTTGTTATAACATTGAAATGTATATAAATATTACATCTCTTGAAAACTAAAGTGGGGCTTGGAATTTCCCGCAATCATATTGTACAGTTGAAAATCCATTGCAATATTAATTCTTAGAACAAAATTAATTTTAATTTATTCTCTATATTAATTTAAAAAAAAGACTTGGGTAAAAACGTATTACGAAGAGAATATAGGGATAGACCGGTCGCGGGGGCAGTGGCATAGTTCCGACTGTGATTGACCGAAAAGTGATTGGTTATGGGTTCGATCCGCATTTGAGGGAATGATGATATTTAAATTATATTCATTTCGTCGCTCTGGTAAGATAAAACGCGGTGTTGCAAAATACGGAGTGTCTCGACTCTAGGTACATCCTGTACCTAGCTTTACGCTTATATTATCCTAACAAATACAATTTGACTAACAAAAACTAGGCTTGTGGGTTGACCACATCAACCTATCGGTTACAGATTTTAAATTACATACACTGTTTAAAGAAAAAAAACCTTAAGTAAACAAAAAGAAACGTATTCATAGACGACCTCAAAACACTCCGTGTTGAGTGGCGAGCTCCAAGCCACGCTTCATTTTACCATAGTGGAGAAATGAAAATAACTTTTACTTAGAAACGTTCCCCGAGTAGGAATCAAACCCACAACCAATCGCGTTTACAGTCAGACAGAGTCTCACTGTGCCACGATTGACTCAAATTAATTATTAAAGGAACACTGTAATGTAATAATAATATATAAGACTAAAGAGATATCGGTTCGGTTCTAAAACTAAAGAGATATCGGTTTTTTATAACGATTTAAATATGTTACATACCTATTTTGGTCAACCATTACTAGCTGGTTTAAATAACAGAAACGTATACACAGGAAAATCCCACTCAGTATCGATAATGGTACGGTCAACTAACACATAATATTAATTTACAATGATATAAATAGATTTTAAAAATATAATTATAATTCATATCAAGGGTGCTTATTTTATTCGCTTTATTTCGTAGAGTCATCAGACAACCCAGTGTCAAGACACTCCGTTGACTGTTAACGCCCGAAATCGATACATAAGAATATGAGATATGAAAATAAATTTTAAATATAACCATTCCCCCGAGTCGGAATTGTACCCACGATCAATCACCTTAACAATCAGACTACTCAATTCTACAAATATAAAAACACAAACTTGAAAAATAAAAATGTACCAAGAACATCAGATTTTCATGAATAGAAAAATATCGTTCACTTTTGAAAAAGAATTTTTAGACCGCTGCAAGCGTTTGTCGTACTCTAGTTCTAAAAATAAACAGTTGCATTAAGCAAATTAATTTAATTATTAAAACGGTACATTGAAAACGATGGTAATATGTTCGATACCTGTTCCAGATAATATTTATTAATAATAATATTATTTAAAAAAAAAATTAAAACAAATCATCATAGAGATTTTTACAAAATCCAGCTACACTATCTTTAAAGAATATATAAAATTAAAAAAGAATAAAAACGATAACGCATGACTTAGTGGTCAGATGCTGACACAGTTTTCAAGATCCACAGGTTTGAATCCCGCTGTGTTCAAATTTTTATATGTTACCTAAACATATTTTCATATCCAAGTGTGTAATAACACTTACTTCGTATATATAATACGCTTATGTCCCGCATAGAAGGACAAACAACCCTATCTACCTCGTGTCAAGAAACTCCGTACTCCGCTTTCTGCCAAATTCGAGACATCGCAATATCAGTCTGTATGTTGAGTGTCGGAACTCAACGCCGCGCCTTGTCTAACCTTAACGAGATAACGAGAATAATTGAAATATAATCATTCTATCGAGTGGGGTTTTCTGGGCCAATTGTGTTTACTGGGCCACGACAGGCCTAAATTTAATTTATTTAATATTTATTTAAGTAATTTAATAAATAATTACCTATTAAAAACTGTAACCATGTCAAATTTATTACTCCAACATCCACACAATTTATGTAAAAAAATTCCTTTACGTATTAATATACTAACTAATTAATATATTAAATCCCAATATCAAACATGATATGGAACTTTCAGAATATTTCAAACTACCCCCGAATCGCAGTTCCTAAGACATTTACCTTTTCTATGTTTACGGTCCACTTAAAGTAGCTAGAGTCATAAAGCCGATAACATGTAAATGTTTAAGTATATGAGTGGAGTGGAAGGACGATTTCAAACGAAATTTAGAAATGTAATATTCTGATATAACCAGTTATTTGAATGTATGAAAATTATTACATGGTGTTTTTTGTAAATTCACGATTTTTCTTACATGGCAGTCAAAACACTCCTCTCTCCACGTTACATTTGAATTCAAGACATTGTGTATTAAGAGATGGAACCCAATACCACGTTCTGTGTCTTACCAGAGCTCAATTCCTGAAACTTGATTCTTAAGAAAATAATGGATTTTTTTTTCTTTGCTTTGTTGTTTTATATCTAAGAAGTTGCCAAAATTTAACGGAATGCTTAAGACAAAGTATTGTGATTATCACAGAGCGTTTATAACTTTTAAAACTTTAATATGGAAAACAAATTGTAAGTAAAATAATTTAAAAACAAATTTTTGAAGCCATCTGGTACTTTTTTTGTACTTTACTTTATTCTTTAAGCCCTTCCATTTGATATCTATATATATATATATATATATATATATATATATATATATATATATATATATATATATATATATATATATAGTGAAGATAGTATAGAAATATGTAAACCACTATTTTGTCGCGTCTATTTCACATAAATAGCAAATTTGGTTTGGTTTCACTGCCATAATAATAAAAAGTGTGTTTTGACTTCAATATTTTCAATTCACATTTTAGCTTACGAGAGAAACCTTATAAAAATCTTCATTGAAAGCGTCTAGTATAAGCAGCCCTTAGAAATAGTATTTAATATATTTAATTTGGTCCATTTCAAATATTCTTTGAATTCAATTAGCTTCCACGAAAATCAAACGTTCGAAATGAAGCGTCAATTCTCTGTATTTAGTATTTGAATTCATTAATAAGTACTTCGTATGTCCAAACGCGGCCCATATAACATCGTTTTGTAATTAAATACTTGTTTAAATATAAATATGAGCATGCAGATCTGATTTTCAGAAAAAAATTGTAAATTTTGTCTTGCATTACAAATATAATTTAAATAGAGTTATTATATATAAGGAGCCAGTAGTTTCTAGCTTTATTCCGTAAAGCAGAGATTACAAGTATCACGAAATACCGTTGATTATAGTCCACCCTAAACCAAAACTTAGCGTGTTTTGTTGCGAACTCATCGCCATGTTTTATCTTACCAGAACATGAAATTAAATTTTAAATATAATAATTTCCCCAAGTGGGAATCGAACACACAATGTCAGACAAACTCCAACATAGCCGATGGGCTCAAGCAGTGCGCTATAGGCCTATACGCATCTTTGTCTAGATACTTGAAAAAAGAGAGACAGATAGCTTCATTGGCGTATATTAGCAGAATATAATTTTATATATATATATATATATATATATATATATATATATATATATATATATATATATATATATATATATATATATATATATATATATATATATATCAACTAAAAAAGTTTTTCAGGTTGTCTGCTAAATATTCGTTAAAAATGTGGAATTAAATTTGACAATTTCTACAATAAAAAAGAAACTAATTTATAAGGAATATAAACATAAAATAATTAACATAACTATATAAAACGTTATCACAAGCAATGTGTCAGCAAATCAGCTTTAAATGATAAGAAGAATATCATTCGCCATGCAAACATCTGATAAAATTGATATATAATAATAATAATATTTGAAAATACGCAAGTAGTAAATCGCTAATCGCCATAAGCAAAGATAACAATCGATTTTGATAATCGATTTTATTATTGTTTTCTTTTTTTTTGTATATTTTAAATAAATATACGTAGTATGATTAAAAAAACTAACGTGTATTCTGTATGGTGTTTTAGACATTTAAATATTTAAAAAATATTAATTTATAAAATAAATATAAAAAACCTTATTTGTAATAATGACATTCTTTTTTTTTAGCTTCACGCTTTTATCCCGGGTAAACATAAAGTACCTAGTGTCAAAACACTCCGTACTTCGCTTTCCACCGAATTCGAGACATTGCATGTTGAGTGATGGCACTCAACGCCGCACTTTGTCTTCACCAGAGCGAGGAAGTGAAAATAATTTAAATATAATCACTCCCCCGAGTGGGGATCGAACCCACAACCGATCGCGTTTACAGTCAAACGCTGTCCCACTGCGCCACGGCCGGCCTCATGACATTCACAAGTTGTTAATAATGATATTACCTACAAGGTAATGACAACTTGTAATTGTCATTATTACAAAAGGAAACCAACAATGATTCTGACAATTGTGTCATTAAAAAATCGATCATTATTAAAATTAAAAAAAACAGTTGTTATTAAAATAAAAATGGCAGTTTAAATGAAACTATTGAAAGGATTAATCGCGTATATTGTGTATAACCTGACGTTTCGAACTCACTTTACAGTAGTCCATGGTGACAGGTAGACTCTACTATGATATGAGTATGTCAGGTTTCTAAAAATGTATTTTTGATTACCAAAATATACGTGATTAATCCGCTTAAAATAGTTTCATTTAAAATGTGTAAAAATCGCGTAAATCAAAGGTCTTATTAAAAACAAAAGTCATCGAGAAACATTATTTCTAAAATACTCCAGCGTACATAATAATTACACTCACCTCTTCTAGACATTATGAATATAGAACAGGCTTCCGGCAAGCATCCACCAAAAGCAAGGAATGTCATTCCCATCACAGACTCGGGAATGAGAAACGTATGACCTGAAATTACACAAAAGCTATATAGATACACATAGGTTTATTTTTAAATACTGTATTGAATGTATCCTAATGTAAAGACATTGTATTAAAAATTAATCAGAGAAATTAAATCATGACACTCCGTTCCCACATTGTGATCAGAATTGCAACATTGCGTGTAAATTAACGGAACTCAACGCTAGACTTTGTCTTATCAGTGCGGAGAAATGATAATGATTTAAATATAATCATAACCTGGAACCAGGATCGAACCCACAACCAATCGCGTTTACAGGCAGACCCTGTCGTACTCCACGATGGCCGCTAGGTATAAGAAGACAGATTGTAATTCAAAATTATTATAACAATGTAAACAATAATGCAACTTATCTTGCTATAAACAAATAGAGGTTTAATAACCGTGTTAAAATCATATTACATTAAAAGGAAATTATAGGATAGTTACGTATCTATGGAGCTGTCATGGTGCCATGGAACACCGTCTGATTGACGCGTTCAGTTTTGGATTCTATTCTACTTATTCTGGATATTTAAATTATTAACATTTCTACGCTCGGGTAAGACAAATCGCTGCGTTGGGTTCCGGTAAGCAAGCAATAATTCGAATTTTGACGAAAAGTATTAAACGGATGTCTTGATAAACAGATCCCCTCTAACTACCCTGTTATGCGGGTTGAAAGCGTAAATCTGTTGCTTATTTTATTTTGATAAATTTTTGCAGTGTCATTTGTTTTATTAGTATTGTTTTCGTAATTATAACTTATTACTTAATTATTTTATGAAGATACTATATGTACTTTCCGCCGAATTCGAGACATTACGTGTAGATTTGCGGATCTCAACGCCGTACTTTGTCTTGCCAGAATACCATCTTCATATTTTTTTCATATTTATATATATATATATATATATATATATATATATATATATCTTTGTCCAAGCGCTCTGACCGCTAAGCCATGCGTTCTACTACCAGGTGCGTCGAAATTCTACGTTTTGTTTTGGACGGTATCCAAGAGGCGCAAGTTCGAATCCCGCTGCGTTCAAAATTTTTATACGTTTTTTCAATGATGTTTTCTAATCCTATATGTGGAGTAACACGTTAAAAACAGTATATATATATATATATATATATATATATATATATATATATATATATATAAGTAGGTCAATGAAACTAGCAAACACCTGTTGATCGTTGAGAAATACAGCTATATACGAGTGTTTGCACGGCTCTTAATCTTTGTACGAATACAATAACTATGGAACAAAATAAACATTGTCACTTATTAATCAAATCAACTCATTCAAATAAAGTGTTTCTTACATTATTATAAGATAACGAAGAAATTATTGGTTTAATTTTAAGCCATTTTTTACATATTTTTAGAAAACATATGAAATGAGGCCGGTCGTGGCGCAGTATCACAGCGTCTGACTGTAAACGTGATCGGTTATGAGTTCGATTCCCACTCATTACTTTTACTTCCTCGCTCCGCTAAAATAAAGTGCGGCGTTTAGTTCTGCCACTCCACACGCAATGTCTCGAATTCGGTGGAAAGCTAAACACAGAGTGTCTTGACACTAAGTACTTTCTGACTATCTAGTTAAGCGGGATAAAAGCTAAGCTAAAAGAAATATATCATCGAAACATATATTTGATGGCTTACAATAAACGCGGATTCGACTCCCTCTATTCATTTAAAGATCAACATAATTTCTGCACGTTTCTAAAAATATTTTTTTCTAAATAAATACTTATTTCATTGATTGTTATTAATTCATTTGGGAATTTCGGTTTTTTATACATCCAGTTATAGTTTTTTTTATAAAATATATTTTATGAATAATAAATAAATAATATAATAATAAATAGATAATCGTGATAAAGATGTAAAATACAGCTCAAATTATTTTTTCTTTAATATATAATTAATTATATAAAAAAAATAAAACCTATAATCTACATATAAATGTAATATTGAAATAACCGGTTTTTACTAAGCTCTGTATATGTTTTACACGGACGTTACTATAATAAAATTTCTTACAAATTTTGTCTATCTATGTTTGTTTCAGCTTATCTATGAAACGGCTGTACTGATTTTGACAGTGTTTTCACTGCAAGGCAACTAATATAATAGGTAGAAATTAAAATATATATCCAGACGTGTGAAATTTCATACGCACGAAATCGCGGGCATAGCGTGTATGTAAAATGCCAATAAAACAAGAAACAACAGGTACTTGAAGTATCGGATTCGCTTAATATCTAGTCTTTGTTAGAACTTTTAAACATCAAAGAGAATGAACGGCACCGCTTCATTGTGCTACTTAGGAACTTGTCTTACTTTAGTCATATTCTAGTTAGAAATTTTCAAAAATTATTTAAAATTGTTATCAAAGATTATCGTTAAATGTAGATGTTCCTTATAAGATAAAATATCGTATACAACAGGGGTGGGCAAATATTTTGATAGTCGGGCCACATTGCTAATGAAAATTTGATTCGGGCCATACAGTTTGTTTTATAATTTTAATTATATTTTTTACATGTTTTTATATTATATAATATAATATCAGACTTTAATGTTAAAGTTTCTATCTGTATGCATGTGTATTAAATATTGCATTAAATATTAAAAATGATTCAAATATTAAATATTTTTACAAGCAAAACTCGTATATAGTCGTTGTGTTAACCGAGGCGTTGGTCTGTTTTAATATGCTTTTAACAACGTCGAATATATAAACTTATTTATATATAGTTTAAGCCGTTGGATTCATTTGAAATATGCATATTTACATACCTATTAAGGACCGATAACAATGTTATATTACGTATTAATGATCCTTATAACCATGATTTCCTGAATTACCGATTATTAAGTAATAAATTATCGTTAAAAAATAAACTAAACAACATGCTTTTATAAAAAAGTAACTAAAAAATTAAAAACAAATAATAGTAAAACAAATTAAAAACACGCTATAATTTTTTTTCTAAAAACATATAATAAATTAGAATTAAGAATTAATTAGAAGTAGAATTAAAAAGAAGTATCTTGATATCAGACGGAAATTAGAGAACAGAATGTCTTAACACTGGTTGCTCTTTGACTATTACGCTGCGCTACGCTACTGAGTAAAAGCGTGAAGATGCAAAGAAAAAAAATATATTTGACATATAATCCTTACCTAAAACTGTCATACTCCAAGAGACAAAGTATGAATTAACTCCGATCCAAACGATGCACATCACGAATGATAGCGGATAAAATCTTCTGCACGTCATCGGTGACGGAATAGTCAGACTTAACAGAAATTTCAAAGGCCATGTGTAGATCCACCATATCTTGTAAATTACGGACTTCTCTTTCGGAAACCTCCATACGCTCTTCTTTGGTTTCCCTTCGACTTCAACTAAAAAAAAAAAGATTATTTTAATTGGAAACGAAACGTATGTAACTCCTAACAAAAGTTTGTGTCCAACGTATAGTAGTGTATGTAGTGTTATATTAATAATCTTTATAAAAAATATGCCAATAGTTTCTTTCTTGTATTTTAAGCTTAAAATTTTTCTCTCACATAGCAGGGTAGACAGGAAGTACCTAGTGTCAAGACACTCCGTACTTCACTTAAAACTGAATTCGAGACATTGCGTGTTGAATGGTGAAACTCAACGCACTTTATCTTACCAGAGCAAAGAAGTGAAAATAATTTAACTATAATCCCTCTACCATGTGGGGATTGAACCCACAACTGATCGCGTTCACAGTCAGACGCTGTCCCACTGCGCCACAACCGGCCTTGGCTCTCTTGTGTTAATATAATAATATCTCTAAGTCCACTTAACGAACTATATTTATACCTACAACAATACTTTACTAACCCACGACTTCGCATGTCAAAAACGTCTAATATTATCAAGATAAATTTTTAAGCTTGAGACCATCGTGACTCAGTAAAATGGCGTTGAACTCAGCGGAGTGTCTTAACACTACGTTGTCTCTTAACTATCCTATTCGGGTACAAGTGAAAAGCCATAAAAATACCCGATAACAATAAGTCTCCTTTTCTCAGATAGTCCTCATATTGATAAGTACTGTTATATTTAACATCTAATATTAATTAAAAACTAATTTATGCCCGCAATCATTATTTATACTTCCGTTCAAAATTTTAAACAATATATGTATATAATTTTTTTTAACTTTGTGCTTTTATCCCGATCAAGACACTCGCTTCCCACCGAATTCGAGACATTGCGTGTCGATTGGTGGAGTTCAACGCCGCACTTTGTCTTACCAGAGCGAGGAATATAATTTAAATATAAGCACTCCCCCGAGTGGTGATCGAACTGTTTTTAAGCAATATTTATTCATATGTTTTCTCAATTGATTGATTGAATTGTTTTTACAACTTAACAGGGTGCAAAGGTGTGTTTGAACACAAATATAAAACTGAAGATTTTACTTTAAACAGTAGCAGGTAACAGGTAAGGTATAGAGAGCACTGCAATGTGGTAAGGGAATTTTATAGCGCCGGCAAACACTTCGCCCCCCTACTACTTGTTACTCAAAAACATTATTTGTAGAGTTCACGCTTTACCCTGAAGATGGTCTTATATAATATGTGTCAAAACACTCCACCTATCATTTTAATTTGAATGGCGTAACTCAACGTCGCAGGTTGTCTTACTTAGTTTAAATAAATACATTTAACCAGAATATGCTGGTTTCTAAGCAGCAGAGACCAAATGGCAAATCCTCAACTAAGAATTGTCAAATAGTTGTGTATGTACTTGAGTTTTTTACGTTTTAACAATTTAATATCGTTCTCAATTATTGGACACCATACATTGCATTAAAGAACTTGTTATATATAACATTTTGAATATATATTTTTTAATTTTTACATTATATTTTTAATATAAAATATAAAGAAAAATTAATTGACCGATAGATAATGTTACCTATGTAATATTTAAAAATGCATACTACAAACAGTAGTAGTATGGCAACCGAGAACGTAACATTTATTTTGTATGATTAAATAAAGCAAGGAACAGAGGGGAAATTTTGAAGTTGTATGTATATATATATATATATATATATATATATATATATAATCATAATATATTACCTTTTTCCTCAACTGCTTTCTCGTTTGAAGCATTGCTTATTTGCGCCTCGGGGTTGTTGAAACCTTTGTTGTCGAGACCGTCTTCTACAGCTTTTGTATCATTAGAAACTATATCTGTATACAAAATAATACTTATATTAGAAATCTATTCTATTAATTTGACCTTTCCCCCCCGCATAGTGACGTAGGCAGAAAGAACGTAGTGTCAAGACACATCGATCTCCGCTTTCCGCACAACGCGATGGCCTCAAAGCTAATTTTTTATGGCTTACAAAGTATATTACACTCCTTTTCCATATTTACTAACCAACTTCAGATTCCTCTATCCGGGAAATGTTGCTTCACGTATTAATATACATAATAATATTATAAATGCGAAAGTAATTCTGCCTGTCTGTCTGTGACATCAACACGGTTGTAATAAAATTTCATCTGCCTTTAATTTTTTTTGTTTAATTTTTTAAAGTATGAATTTCAGCATTTCGAAAAATTCGGGGGTAAAAGCTTATGTAGATATACTTAGGTACACACTTATAATTTACGCTACTAACTTTATTATAGAAAATCAATTAATAAATCCCATCTGTACTTCCTAAATTCATCAACGTATTTTCATTTCTCCGCTCTGGTAAAATAAAGCAAGGCGTTCGCTTCGGCGATCAACACGCAATGTCTAGATTTCCTATGGAAAACAGTAAGCGGAGTGTCTTGACACTAGATTGCCTTTGACTATCCTGCTATGCGGGGTAAAGCTTGATCCTGTTTTTTTTATTTAATAAATTATTTAAAAAATATAATAAAAAAAATATTAAAAAAATACTTACATTCAGAATGTCCTTTACGGCAACCCGCGAATATTTTGTAGAACAACGCAAATATTCTCATACTATTAAACATAATAATGAAGTAGCATATGTATAATATTCCTAGGACCATTGCCTCGTACCAGTACACGAGTCCATCCCATACTATGATGACTAACACGCCAACATTTATCATGTATATTATGACATCCCGTGTGACGGGACCCCGCTCAATTGCGATTGGCTGAAAGGAAATTGTATTATTGAAAAACATATAAAAATTTAAACGCAGTGGGATTCGAACACGCGCGTTCTGGAAACCGTCCACTCGCGCTCTGACCGCTAGGCCATGCGTTCTACTACCGGCTGCGTCGAAGGCTTATACGTTTGTTACAACTTATTTATGTTGTTACCATTTCTGTAGAGAGATTTTTACAATATTTTATAAATTTTTCTAAAATGTTTTCTATTCCAAAGTGGGTTATGACACTTTAAAAATAGTAAAATAATTATATTTTTTTATAATATTAAGATTTTCATTTTAGTGTTTTAACTCTTCGACTTCAAAACTCACTCTAATGTTTCCCTTCATTGATTTATACTATCTAAAACTATATATTAATGCGTAAAGGAAAAATAAACGACTTCTTTATACGAATGCTAGAAGAAGGAGTCGTATTCAAGAAAGAAGGAGTATGAAATAAGGCACAATTACAATGTATATGAAGAACTGTGGAAAGTCAATACTTATTGTTAAAATGTATGAGAAATACATTAAATTAAATACTTTAAAACACTATTATGACGTCACGTTTGTCTTACACTTTTGTGAACAGTGACGTAATGTTAACAAGTGTCTACGTAATTATAATACGTTCACCTTTAGTATATTTAGAAGTAAGGCATTCGTTATCGACTATCAATTTAACACCTAGTCTAAAGAAATATGAGAATTAGAATGAGCAGAACCAGGGTATATTAGTATATTTTGACATGGTATGCAATAATACGTTTCCCGTTCAAAGGACAAATTTCATGATGTATACACATTTTAAATGAAACTATGTACTAACGGATTAATCACGTAAATTTTTGTATTCGAAAATACATTATTGAAAACTCGACGTTTCGAACACTTTACAGTACTATAGCACAGCTAGCCTCACAAGTATACATTAATCCTTTTAAATTAGTTTCATTTAAAATTATTTTATCAATTTCGGGGGAATTACCTTCATTTTTTTTTTGCATGGACTAAATACTTGCCATAAGCATTATTTACATTTTCAACCTGTTGATATTGCAAAAATGCCTACAAGGAAAACTAAACTTTCAGCATATTCTAGTAAAGCTATTTTACAGTAACACTGTCGAACGCTATATTTTTTATTATATGTAGATATATTTTACTAATTTTAAAATGTTATTCCACACTTATATTATAAAAAATTTTTCAAAAATCGCTTACAAGGAGCGCGGGTTCGAAACTCGCCACCCCCAAATGTTTTTATATATTTTTTGAAAAAAATATGTATAAAATTCTCGTCCCTGATAAGACAAAACACGGTGTTGAATTCCGCTTATTAATTCCCTAAATATTGTTATCAAAAAATGGTGAAAGAACTGTCTTTACACTAGGCTCTCTCTGACTACCCTATCATTCGTGAATTATTAGCTATTAAATAGTATTCGATTAACAACACTAGACCAAAATAGTTTCATTCCTAGAAACAATATTTTATATATTTTGTTTAGCTTCGTTTCTATCCCGTATAGCAAAGGTGATAGGAAGTATCTAGTGTCAAGCCACTCCGTACTTTTCTCTTCGCCGACAGACACTGCGTGTTGAATGGCGGAGCTCAACGTCGCATTTTGTCTTACCAGAGCGCGAAAATGAAAATAATTTAAATACAATCATTTCCTCGAGTGGAGATCGAACCCACAACCGATCGCGTTCACAATTGGACGCTGTCTCACTGCGCCATAAACGGCCTTAAATCAATTTACTTATATATAATATATTTCGTTATTTATTACTTTATACAAATTTTACAATAAATACGCGTTTTTATTCACATATAAATGAATGGAATTATTATTTGATAATTCTCAAAACGTTCTTTATATAAATATATATTTGGGACTTATAAGGTTGAATACAATATGTTAGACAAGAGAGGCACAAGCGACGAAAGGGTTAATTTCTCGTTTGGTTTCAGTGGAAATGCTTAATATGTACCTTAGAACAATTACATATTTATGAAATACTTGTAAATGCCCACAAACAAAGATTGTTTACGTGGTGTTTATTTCCTATAATTTTGTCGAATAAATAATTTAGCTTGATATAACTTTCTTATTTATGTACATATTGAAATAAAATAATAATCAAATTTTAAGTTAAGTTTGCTTATGTACAATAATGAAAACTGTATTTATCGGTTAAGCCGTTTTTTAGATAAGCGTCTACAAATAGACGGATAAATAGACAAAAAATATATACTTTATGTACATATTATTGTATATGTATATATATATATATAGAAATGAAAATATCAATTTTTAAACTGAAACTAATAAATTTTAAATTAAATTTTTAAATGTTTAAATAATTGAATTTGATGTAAAAATAATATTTTTAAGTCCTAAATCTATATAACATAGGTATTATTTTAGAGGTACGTAAGTACCTTTAAAAAGGTAGACAGAGATTCTAGAGCTAAGACATACTGTTCTCCGTTTTTTCATATACGAGATATTGCATGTTGACTTACAGCGCTCCTAACTGACGGCGTTGAGTTCCGCCACTGAACTATCTATAATCTATTCTGTTATGCGAGATAAGTAGAAATATGTGTATTTCCATACAAAAAATATTCGCCTTACTATATTAAATTGAAAAACAGTATCGCCTCAATATATCTACCAACAATTTTTATTCAATGTCCCAGAAACAGGTATGCTTAAAATATAACCTTACAAGACGTACATCAATGAGAAATTGAATCAAGGCTTGTCGAAGCACTACAACTTTGCAGTGTATTATTTCGAAATATCTTTCAAAGTTCACTTCGAGTGCGCCACGGAAGAGCTGGGAAATTGATTATTGACGATTTTATTTGACAAAAGGCAAAATTTACTCTCAAAACTGAATTTTTTTTAGAATTCCATATAATGTTATACTTTATATTAAAAGTGGAATATATATTAAAATTATTTACAGGTCAGTAGGGAGCGTCCGGACATAACAGCGATCGTTTTTGAGTTCGATTCCCGCCCCGGGAAAATGATCATCATTTCCTCGAATTGGTAAGACAAAGCGTGGCGTTGTGTTCCGCCAACCAATACGCAATGTCTCAAATTCGGCGAGACACTAGGTACTTCCTGTTTACCCTGCTGTGCGGGATTTAATAAGCGTTAAATTAAAAAATTTAGACTGTATCAGTCGCTTGGATATCTTTCGAATGTCAAAAGTAGAATCACATTTTTCCAATTCCGTAGTCATTTCGGAAAAGCCTCTCTAAATATTCGGATCGCTTCCAAAGGAACCTAATTTTAGCTTTTCTCTTGCAATCGTATCGGCACTCACTCAGTGATTACTCATTGCTTTACGGGTTTTATATATCATAGTCTTCATAGGGGCGAAAAGAATGTATTTTTTTTTAACTTTACGCTTTTATCCCGAATAACAGAGTAGACAAGAGGTACCTAGTGTCTAGACAATTTGAGACACTGCGTGTTGAGTAAGAGAATTCAAAGTCGCACTTTGTCTTAACTACGCAAAGAAATGTAAATAATTTAAATATAATCATTCCTGGATGGGAACTGCACAACCGATCGGGTTTACAGTCAGACGCTGTCCCACTAAGCCACGATCGGTCGGTAAAATAAAATTTATTTCAATTATTAATTAATGAATATAAAAAACAACCCTATTTTTCTTAATAAACTAATTTAAATTAAATTATTTTCTACAAAATTCATGAAATAACATAAAAGTAAATAAATTTTCAATAATTTCATATATTTAAGAGTAAATTTACCGATATCATTATATAATCTATATAGTCTATGGTCATCATCGTGGCAATTTGTGAATCATTTTATGATTGATTCTGAGTATCAGACTCTAACTATTAGTATTTACTGCGTATTTTGTACTAATTTCATGTATTTCTAATAAAATATAACGTTTTTATTAAACTTCACTCACGTAATAACCTCTTTTTGTATTTAGCAGTTTTCCTTCACGCATTGATATATTTACAGACATTATAATTTATTCTACAGTTATATATAACTACAAATAACTTACTGCGATCGCCGCCAAGCCTCCAATAGCAGCTACTCCCAGCACGTTGAAGATGGCTGATCCCATGATGGTACCAATGCCCATGTCAGATTGAGTGAGAAACGTCGATATGACATTCACAAAGAACTCTGGGCACGACGTCGCTACCGACATGAACGTAGCTGCCGCCACGTTCTAAAAAGAGGCATTTTATTTTATATATTTCTATGAACACTGGGTAGTCAGGGGGAATGAAGCACCAAACGCTAAGGTCTCTGCATATGTACTTCTTTAGCCTCGTTCACAGTCATTAACCTGTTTATACACCTACAAGAGACCCTCATGCTTGTCGAATATCAACCGAGGTCTCCACCGACGTCTCTCATACCACTCACATTTGCTTCATATATACAAAGTAAACACGCGTTACCTTTTCAACGTTCATATAACATTATAAAAAAATATACATTAAGCACTCATTACAAGGAAAGATATTGGCTTAATTATAACCAATATATTTTATAAATTTTAAATATAATCATTCCTCTGTGTAAGAATCGAACCCACAATAGTGTTTACAGTCAAATACTGCCCCACTACGCTGCGTTAGCCTCAAATAATAAAATATAAATAAAACTAAATTCTATATATATATATATATATATATATATATATATATATATATATATATATATATAACTAAAACATATAATCAGTAACGGAGCTGTGCACTTCATGAAGATTTAGTATAAAAGCTCGTTTAGAAAATAATTTGTGTATACTTAAAGAACAATTTTAATATAAAAATTTAAAAATATAAGAAATAACATAATTTTTCTTTCTATCGTATTCTTTTTTATTATAGATACGTAATTTTATATTTAAAGAAAGTTTCTATTAATTTTGGTTAAATAAAAAAGTATTTACTAAAATACTCCAAACAACATAAAAAATATGCAATTGGCTGCATTTAATGTCACAATAGCTAAGATTATTTTCTTTTAAAATAAACAATATTTTTATTTAAAACACAATTTTCAAGTAAAATTATGCAAAATGTTCAATGTACAAACAAACTTACAATGAAATAAACATATTACCGCTAACAATATTATGGAAAAATATAAAAATAATTTAACTAAAACTAAACTTAATAAAGAAATTGACTTGGAAACAAGTAATCTCCAGTTTAAATTTTAATTCCTATAGTCATACTTTAGTATTAGTGTAAAAAATATGCAATAAATAATAATCTCCAATTAAAAAATATTATCAAATATAAATATTAAATTCTAACCTAATCTATACAAAATATATTTATTGCGTTAAATAATTTACCACCAGTTCACTAAAGTTAATGCCCCAATGACTTGAAAGGAACCGGCGCAAGAAAGTAATTAAGGCAGTGGCGTAATAAGATTTGACTGTAAACGCGAGTTACTGTGGTTACAACATCTCTCCAGTGATACAAAACGCGGCGTTGAGTTCCGCTAGTTTTTTTTTATTATTTGAGTATTTATATTTTTTTTTCCAACCTGCGGTATCTTCAGATCTTCACATATAATTTCAACGCACGGAATGAAATAATCATTGCAGACTATTGCTAGGAGAGTGAAAGCGTATATGCCGAATAGGATGTAGAGCACAAACGCACCTTCTCGCAACTGGTCCTCTGAAAAAAAAAACTATTACTATCTATTCGATACTTGAATACCCTTTATTTAAAACGTAAGTATTTTACTTTACGTACAGTATCAATTTCAAGGTAAAAGGAGGCAGTACCCTAGGTCCTCACTGGTAAGCAGGGAAAAAGGTAGTTAGAAACTACAAAATTAATTTCATACAAAACATATATTATGCAATTTTTTTCATAGATCAGTAAACTTGGATTTTATGTTATTAAATACTGAATCACAAAATAGGACAACTGACTGTAAACGCGATTGGTTGTGGGTTCGATTCCCCTTCGGAGGAATTATATATTTTAAATTTATATTTAATTTTTCCCCTCTAGTAAGACACAGCGCGGTGTTGTGGTCGCTACTTAACACGTGCTCCATTCCGAGCGGTAAGCAGTCAACAGAGTGTCTTGACATTGGGTTTTCTCTAAGTACCCTGCCATTGGGGCTTTGCTAAATTACAAAATCCACATCATCGTATTTAGTAGGGACGAAAAGAGGTAAAAAATCTTTAAAATTTTATTATATAAAATTCTAACTTTAATTTAAAAAAAAAATAATCATTTATAAAAACATATTTTATTATTTTTTTTCTGTATTTAGATATTACATATGTGTACAATAGGCGGAGAGTTTAAACACTAGACTAGTGTTAGGAGACTTCTTATAATGCCGAAAAAATTATATTCACCAACTAAATCTGCTTTCATACAATAACACTGGTTGTCGAGAACTATTCTCTTTGTTTTTAATTTAAAATAGCTTTATATTAAAAAAGCAATATTCATCAGAATTCAATTTTACACGTGACCAAAGTGCGTTTACAAGTGCATTATTTAATGCCGAGCATACCGCACTAGGACAGCGTATGACTGTAATCGGGATCGGTTGTGGGTTCGATTCCTACTCGGAGGAGCTTAAAGTGTTATATTTAAAATATTTTCATTTCCTCGCTCTGATAATATAAACGGTATTGAGTTCCGCCACTCAATACGGAATGTGTCAAATTCGGTGGAAAGTGGAGTATGGGGTACCTTAACTCTAGGTATATTCTGTCAACCCTGCTAAGCGTAATAAAAGTATGAAGTTAAAATATATATTTATGCAAATATAGTAAAAAAATTCTTAATTTCTCTAACCCAAGTTGTACCAAACAACTGGAAGATTGAAATCAGCGATGATTGTGTTTTCAATAAACACTCGCAAAGCTATATTAATTATGTTTTCCTTCCTGTTCTGGCAAAACAAAAACGCGGTGTTAAATTACGCAACTCAACACGCAATATCTCTATTTTGGGAGAAACACAGTCAATGAAGTGTTAAAACATTCACTTAGAATATCACTGTCTATCTATCTAGTATCCCAGTATGCAAAACACTACATATTGCAAATTGTCAAATAAGGAAAATGTAATGGTAAAAATCTTCGATTTCCGCATATTTTAAAGAAAAATAAATCCATATTTTGTGTAACCAGACCATGATAATTGCCTATATGGTATATAAATAACATAATATATAATATCTATAAATTCCTCTTAAGAGGAATTGTGTGTTCCTTTCCCACTTTTGCTCTGTTTTGGTAGCAAAAAGCGCGGCGTTGAGTTCCACTTATCTACATGCAATATCTCGATATCGAGCAACAAGAACATAACGACTTCAAATATTTAAAGTGATAATGGAAAAAAAACACAAAAGAAAATTTCACTTACCATCAAAAATACCTTCAGGAAAGCTATTCACAGAATCACCGGACGACCTCTCCACTTCCTGTATAATATTGCCAACCACCTCTGTCTCCGTCCTCAACCAGGGTCTCCAGTGCCATGTCTCTGACTCCTCAGTCAACCTCTTCATCAGCTCCCGCGTTATAAACACTTTGTCACCATTATCGTTTAACACTTCTAAATATTCATCATCTGTCACATCTGCAAATTGTATATTTCACTTAATCTTTGATACAATTATGTTAAAAATATCTCCATATGTTAATTTATTCAAGTTATTTTTTTAATAAGACACTCGAAGTAATAGCAAAGAATAATCTATACAATTATAATAGACTTGCCAGTTCAAAAGACGCGCAATGACTGCACTATAGGATAAAAGCGGAAAAATTTGTATTAAAATACAAATATTTATAATGTAGACAACGAAACGTGCCGGTAATGATTATCTATATAAAATAGTATATTAAGTACTGGATCGATCCTCAAATGATGGGAAATTTATCATTTTTTATCCACTAATATGAAATGATAACGTCATAGTGGTGTATAAATTAATTCGCTCGTTTCTAAACAACATAAAAGTATTGCTAACAGATATATTTACGGGATTTCCTTTACACTTCGAAGTAAAATGTCAAATGTAAAAATGATTTGAGCTTTACTTAAAGTGACGTTAAGTCACTTCCGCTCTCTATATTCCGCTCATTATCGAAATAGGCAACTTTTTTTTTAAATTTCCCATTAAAGAAAATAATTTAGCCAAAAATGTAAATAAAAAACAATTCACACTAATATATTTTCATACTTGCCCTATTGCATCATGACGTTCAAATTGTAAATATATAATAAAATACAATAAGACCTGAGGCCGGTCGTGGCGCAGTGGAACAGTGTCTGACTGTAAACACGATCGGTTGTGGGTTCGATCCCCACTCGGGTGAGTGGTTATATTTAAAATTATTTTCACTTCCTCGCTCTAGTAAAAAAGACAAAGTGCGGCGTTGATTTCCACCACTCAACACGCAATGTCTCGAATTCGGTGGAAAGCGAAGTACGGAGTGTCTTTAACACTAGGTACTTTCTGTCTACCCTGTTATGAGGGATAAAAGCGTGAAGCTAAAAAAAAATAAGATCTTTAGTTTAGTTTTAAAAATTATTAGTTTAATTTAAAAATTATATTTCAAGCACTTACATGAATGTATGGTCACAGGAACATTCTACTTAAGACTATATGTGTATGACATGTTAATATATACTTACTAAAGTCTTCAATCGCCACTGTATACGAAATGGTGATCCATATCGTAAGCCCGAGAACAACGAATGGCTTAAACATTTTCAAAATATCTTCTCAATTCCAAAAGAAACCGTTACACTTGTACCTGTTGATTGTTAATAGATTTTTAATTACACAGATATGATAAAAAATTAAGATAAAACTAATATCGTTTATATTATTATTTTATAAGCGATTTTATTTTAATATTTTTTTTTCAATGTACCGCTTTCAAGTTTTTATCCCGCACAATAGGGTAAACAGGAAGTACCTAGTGTCAAGACACTCCGTACTCCGCTTACCGCCGAATTTGGGACAATGCGTTTTGAGTGGCGGAACTGAACGCCGCATTTTATCTTACTTGACTGGAAAAATAATTTAAACATAGTCATAAAAATAATTTAAACATAATCATTCCCAAGTGAGAATCGAACCCACAATCGATCGCATTCACAATCAGACAATGTCATTGCGCCAAAACCGGCTAAATATTTATTTTAATTTTAATAAATGGTTTTTTTTTAACTTTGCATTCTTTTACGATATCAATATAATCTAAATATTAGAATGTATCCATAAAAAAAGTTACATTTAAAATAGCTCAGTATTTTTCATAAGAATTCATTTAAAATACATTAACATGAACAAAATACACTATTTTACCATTAAATTAGTAAGAATATGGAAACATATTAACCATAATTAATGGTCAATTTATCCCTATAGCTAGCTGTAAACATGTTTTATATGAAAATCCAATGAGTACCGTACTCATTGGATTTTCATAATAACTTTTGATTATATTAAGAATTAAATTTTTGTTTGTACTAGTTGTTTCCCATAGCTTCGTTTGCATGGATTTTAAAATCCTCGCTATACTATATCTAGTGATTTATATATTCATAATATTTTATAGAGTGATAACACTCGATGTTACTGCTTATGTTTGTCATATTTCAAGAAATTCCTATAAAAAAAGGAAATATTTTTTTGGTATATTGTTTCTTTAAAATTCAACTTTTAAAATCAAAATTGTACTAAAGTAGAATATTTTAAATAGATAGGCTTGCTTTTGCTTGTTCCCGGAGTAATTTCCGGAAATTCTACCTAACTCATCCCTAAATATGTAAACACTCAAACTCAAACAACACCTCAATACTGTACGTACTTGTATATATATATATATATATATATATATATATATATATATATATATATATATATATATATATACATTAGAACGTTTTTGTTTAACACGGACTAGCTAACTATCTTATTTAGACTATTGTCTTATAGATATCTAGTTTAAATCTGGGCATTCTATAGGACTGCCTATTCTATAAGGAAACGAGCGTGCGGCTCACTTAATGGTGAGTTATCACCAGCGCCCATGGCCTCATTTAACATTACAGGTAAGTTTAATTTCTCAATAAAATCCACGACAAATACTCATACAGCAATCATTTTATAAATTCGTTACATAAATGAAAACATCGAACATTTAAACTAATAGAAAATCAGCTCACCCGCAAAGGGAAATATTAATACATTTGGCTCGCATATATCCATTTGCTTATTAATATTTTAATCCTTCGTTTGTCGAATACACTGTTAATGTGAACATATATATATTTTTTAATCTGTACATACTTTATAGAAAAAAAAATATTAATAATAAAATATTGGTATCTGTGAAAACCTTCATTTGAGCTATTGAAGTGTTATTTTTTAAATAAACAAAATATCTACTTATTGAGTTTGTAAAAAATAAACAAAGGATTCTCATTATATATTTCTAAACTAATACATTAAGTAGCTAATCTATCTTATTATTTGCATAGACGTATAGTAGAAAATATCGCTTAGAAACATAATATTGTAAACCATAAAGTAACAATTTCGCTTTATATTGCATTCATTTTATGAAAGAAGGCTTTTGTATAAGAACTAAGTACGTTCTGAGATAAGCCTTATTAAGATGTTAATAAAAATATTGAAAAGAGACACAATTAAAAAATAATGGTAAAAAAATAACCTTCGCTGTAAAAAATCACAATTCAGTTAACATATTGTAAAACTATAAAATTTATATAAACACTATTTTACTTACAATTCGAAAAAAAACTTAATCGATATACACTAAACATTAATAAACTGTCAATTCCCCATAAAAAAAAAATAAACATCGAATCACAAAATCGATTTTACCGAATCCACTACCACAGTACAGACACATCACTAATACTTACTAGTTTCGCAGTCGACACAGTCAACAGTCTAAAATATTTATTTACATATATTTAATATACACATTTTCGATAACACAAAATTTATTCGGTGGCAGTCGCTTGACACTGCTAAGATTTCATTCTGTACACTGTTTCAAAGATATGAACGCTTGGCGTTTTTAAACAGATAATCATAATTGATAAGGCGTTGTCAACGATTAGTAATTTCAATTACGTACTATGTATATACATATATATATATATATATATATATATATATATATATATATATATATATATATTATATTTTGAACTAGTTGTTGCCCACTCCTTACGTTTACATTATGACCTTTTCCATAATATTTTCATATTTTTCCTGGAAAACGTATAATTTCCGGAAATCCTCCAAACTGAGTAAGAAACTTTCAAAGATGTGCACAAAATGGACGACGCTCAGTGGGCAGTAGTAGACCAAAGATCTGGTCACAGTCAGCGAAAAACGCTTGATACAAGAAATCTTCAAGTATCAAGCAGCGGGCATTATAAGGCTGAAACAACAACGAAAAGGGCCAATAACTTTAGCTAAGCGTTGTATGTCATTTATTGTCAATTAGTAACGGAAAAAATATTGATAACGTGAGGTGTTCTTACTTACTTGATCTAATTAATAAGAGATATATAAAATAAAAAATATTTTGTTCGTTTGTCTGATTTTGATGATTATTGATTATATATATCAACTCCACAATTTTGCGAAAAGCGAATTATAAAGCGCATATATATATATATATATATATATATATATATATATATATACATTCTGTATTTGTATGTGTTATATTAACTGATCTAAATAATACGTTTCCTACACATTTCACGTGTAATTGATTGTATTACTTTTCATGAAATCATTATATTTAAAATTTATTAACACTTCTCTACTCTTGCAATTAATGTCTGAATTTCGTAGAGCAGCCAACGGAGTGTCTAGTCACTAGGTTATCTCATACTATACTCCTGTGCGGGATAAAGCGTGCAACTATTTATTTATGATAAAATGAGAATGATCTACTTGAAATATCGTCATGAAAGGATAAATAGTGAATTAATAATTATGATAGAAGAAAAAGTATTACAATATCTTAAGATTGTATTCACATTTTCCTTCATGTATACATATTTTCTCTATGGAGGTATAGGCAAGATAAGGAATAACCGTCGCCACTTGAGGATTAACTTGGCACAATATTACATATAAAGTCATCTAAAATAATATCTAATTTCTACTACATAAGTTAAAAAAATAATATTAAAATGTCGTTTTACAAAACTACGAATTTGAATATGCTCTATTTGCACTCTCTAACTCTTGGAGAGTAATTACTTACCGCCATACTACATTTACAGTTATTTTTTAAAAGCACGAAGTAAATATATATATATATATATATATATATATATATATATATATATATATATATATATATATTTATAATTTTAAAATTAACAAAATCACATACGATTGCTTTCTAACGATTGACCATATCAGTATACTTAACTTATTTCGGTTTACTAGCTCCGCCGAAATCACGTGAAATCACGGCGTTAAATTCTGCCACTCAACGAGCAATGTCTCGAATTCGACGGAAAGCGGAGTACAGAGTGTCTTGACAGTAAATGCTTCCTGTCTCTAAAACTGTTAAGCTAAAAACTACTACTAACACTAATTATAATATTTCAATAACAATGTCTATAGTAAATTTTCCTGTATTTAAAGTGGCCTTAGTCGTAGAATGTGTTTCAATATATACCGTATAGTTTTTAATCACGATTTTACTATATAATTCAAACAACTCATGCATATATTACATATATATAAATACATATATTGTATCTGTTATATATATATATATATATATATATATATATATATATATATATATATATATATATATATAATAGTATCTTTACAAATAAATGAAGTAGGAGCGTCTGTTTGTAATATTAAAATAGCCGGGTTTTATTAAATGCATATACGGTACCTATACCAAAAAAATTTTTTTTTATAATTTTTGTCTGTTTTCACGCTTTTATCCCGCATAGCAGGGTAGACAGGAAGTACCTAATGTCAAGACACTCCGTACTCCGCTTTCCATCGTATTCAATTCTAATTGCGTGGCAGAACTAAACGCCGCTCTATGTTTTACCAGAGCGAGGAAATGAAATTAAATGAAATATATTGTATCAATTGACATGTTTACAGTCATATATTGTCCCACTGCATCACGACCGACCTCAATCTATTTGTCCAGAATAATCTCTAGATACGATTGCTGAAAAGCTGGAGCAGATTTTGACAAATATTGACTTTTAATGGCAGATTGGCAAATAGCTGATGTAATAAAAACTAAATTAGGCTTTTTATTTAAAAAATACAAAATTTAATATCCCGATATGTTAAACTCCATACGAAAAAAATCTAGCAGGTAGGTATAGTATAGTACCTGTTGTATTATTAGTTATTTTTTCTTTTGTTTTACAAAAGTGTAGTGAAAAACATTCTATTTTCCTCGTTTCGTTTAAATTACCGTAGTTTACTTGATAACAAAAAGAATAAATAATAAGATAGTTTGAACAAGAAACTATATAGAGCACTTTTCAAACTGTTTTCTAGAGATTATCCTGGTGTTGACAGGATATATTAGGTTCAAACAATGAATAACTCAATCAATGCTCAAATTTTGTAACAAATCAGATGGAAAATTGTTCTTACTTCGATAGATAGAAGATTAATAAATATAATTGAGATTTAAAAACAAGATTTAATAGAAACTTTTAATTCGGCATTTTCAGCGTTGAGTTCCGCCACTCAACGCGCAATGCACGCAAGTTCCTTCCTGGCTATGGCTATGCGGGATAAAAGCGTGATACTACAAAAAATATATATATTTTATCCGTCCCTATGTAGACTATGATATATAAAATCCGTTCAGTAAAGCAATGAGTAACAGAGTAAATTTATTATGCACGTTCCTTTGGGTGTGATCCGAACATTTAGAGAGGCTCTTCCAAAATGGCTACGGAATTGGAAAGATGTGATTCTGTGACCTTGGAGAGATGCGACCAGTTACAGGCAGTTACTATGTAATTATATATATATATACATATATATATATATATATATATATATATATGCATAACAAGACATTTTAATTAACACCATGGTAGTCGAAATTTTCATTGAAATAAAATTCAATTTAGCATTCAACAAAGGCTTTTTCGGTCTGATGAAGACCAAACGTCGAATAGGAGTTGCCATGAAAAGATCGAATGGCTTCAGCCAATACCTTTGTGTCGCCCATGTTCCACTGCAGGTAAATAACTGAAACACACGGTATTTAGCTAAAACCTCTAAATAGTGTATAGTTACAACTGAGATACGAGATTAATTCGTACACGCAAGTTAACTTGTTCGTTCGTTCGTTATAATAGAACGACGTCAGAATATTAACTGGATTGTTTATGCTTATTACCACCCAGTCGGTGAAATGATTTTATGTGAATTATTTTCTTTTTTGTGTAACTGGACAAATTGCGGCGTTGGGTTACGTCATCTAATTTAAATTGGAGTGTGTTCACACTACGTTCTCTCTGATTGACTAATATCAATAAATATTATGTAATATTTTAATTAGTTATTTATAATAAGTTAAATGTATTTATTATAAATCTTTGTCTAGTTTGTACTTCAATTACTAGGGTTCTTTGGTGACCTATATACATCATACACATATATATATATATATTTGATGACAGATTTTTAATGACAATAGTATATTCGCTTCACTGTCCGCCCGAATCCGAGATATTTCGTGTTGATTGGCGGAATTAAACACCGCAGTTTGTCATACCACTTTTGGTTCGATGACCTAGGCATCGTATATTTCTTATATAGTTTAAACTCATAACTTAAACGCTCTAAAACGCAATTATCTGTTAAGCGGTAGCACTAGCCCTCGTATTAGGTAATAGATTTAGGAGCCCGCGCGTCGCGCATCGCCGCCTCCCTAACTACAACATATCATGGTTTTATTGAATTTCCAAGACAATTTCCACGTGTAGGCAAAATAGAGGATAATGTGCAATTATATATTTATATAATGCACATTTTAGCTTAACGCTTTTATCCCGCATAGCAGGGTAGACTGGAAGTATCTAGTGTTAAGACACTCCATGCTCCGCTTTCCGAGGCATTGCATTAAGAATGACGGAAATCAACGGCGCACTATGTCCTTACTAAAGCGAGAAAGTGTAAATAATTTAAGATAATATTCCCAAGAACGAGATTGACACCCACAACCGACAGCGTTTACAGTCAGGCGCTGTCCCACTACGCCACGACTGGCCTCAACATTTACAATTTACATTTTATAAATTGAGAATACTTATAAATAAGAACTAAAGACTTGAAAAACAGGATTTTGAATATAAAAATCGAATTAAAACAATTAATTTAATTTAGAATATTTAAAAATAACAAATTTAATTTATTGCAATTATTATGGTAATAACATTATAAGCAGTGGTTAACGTTATAAGCGGGCTTGATTTCTGTTTGATAAATATATTTTTGTTTTTGTTCAATCTTGTTCTAACGAAGGTTGTCATTACAAAATTTGTAGACTTTGACTAAAAAAATCAGAAACTTTTAATATGTGAATAAAATGGCAATACCCCTACAATTTTCAGTTCTCTAATTCTATTTTTTTTATTCGGGAGAGAGATTATTACACAGAAATAGTTCTTATATAATATATTTCATTTTTTTTAGCTTCACGCTTTATCCCTTTTGGGGTAGTTAGAAAGAACGGAGCGCCAAACGCTATGGTATGCAGAGATGCATACCTCTCTAGCCTCGTCTACAGTTATTATCCTCTTCAAACATCGAAGGTCAACTGAGGTCTCTCCCGACCTCTCGTATCACTCACCTACTCAATATATTTCATTTAATTTTTTAACCACCTTTATTAATTTTTTAACTACGAATCAAATTTGTACTGCACTCACCTGGAAGTACCTATATGTGTTACATATATATCTTGCGCCATGGGTAACATTCTATATGTATTTTAGAATTAATTACTTTTAAATGTAATTTCATTCGACAAAAGCATGCGCTTCTGCTCGGTGGTTACAGTATTCTAGTAGGTAGTTTAATTTTGAGAACTTTAAGTTTTGTGAGGCAAATCGCAATGGGACAGCGTCTGACTGTAAACGCGATCGAACTACCTGTTGCCGTTTTTAATATCGAGCAAAAAAATACATTGGTTTTATGGAAACCACTAACATACTTGTTTTATTCTGTTTGTTTTCTAGTATTTATTGCCATAGTGGCAACAGAAGAATATACAGTAACTGAAAATTTCAAATAACAGACTGACGGGCTGTGAAGCCTCACTAAAAGGTTTCCCTCCGAGTCCGAAAGCCTAAAAGACGTCGTTCCTCTAAGCAGTACCAATGCATCTATCAAGGAATAGTAAGAGGCTATAGTGTTAATTATTTCACGTCAAAATCTCATGCATTAAGCCTTGCTCTGTTCCATGATTTATTCAGACACAGTACGCTCGTTCGACCTTAATAGTTTTAGACGTTGTAGATACTTATTTTTTTCTTTACGCTTTTATCCCCCATAGCAGGGTAGACAGAAAGTACCTAGTGTCAAGACACTCCGTACTTCGCTTTCCACCGAAGTCGAGAAATTGCGTGTTGAGTGGTGGAACTCAACGCCGCACTTTGTCTTTTTACCAGAGCGAGGAAGTGAAAATAATATAAATATATTCACTCTCCCAAGTGGAGATCGAACCCACAACCCCGGTCGCGTTTACAGTCAGACGCTGTCACACTGCGCCACGACCGGCCTCAACTACTTAGTTCTATGCGCTTTTAAATTAAACGTATATTAGTGATTCCATTATTTATATCGATTATCATACCCTCATTATCAATATCATAATTCTATTAAAATTATTAGATTTAAATAATCAATTATCGCTCAATAGCGCAGTAAACAACGTCTTATTGTAAGCTCGATTTGTTTTGGGTTCGACACCAACTCGGTGGAATGTTTATTTATGTTTTTTTACAGAAGAAAGCAAACAAGCAGAAAGGCCACCAGATGGTTAATGGTCACCTTAATCCACGAATAACTACAACATTAAAGTTGTGACTGGTTCCCGCCCTTAGATGAAAGAGAAAGGGGATAGTATAGATGCGTAACTCCCGGAACGCTAGGACCTCTGCACTCTGAGGCAAGAATGGGTGGGTAGAGGAAAGCTGGCTTACATGTTTATATTTAGAGTGTATTTCCGTATTTCCACTCTGATAAGACATAGTGCGGCGTTGAGCTACTCAACACGCAACATGGAGTGTCTAAACACTTTGTGGTTACTAATTGAAATGCTAGATTTTGGTAGAAGTCACTTAGTTGGTTGGCAAAACCTTGAAAGTGCCATTTAGTCCACTTTTTTTAGCTTTTAATATTATCTTATATTAATTTAAAGTAATTAAATGTATATTAATATAAGTTGGAAAAAAAATCAAAATCATATTATATTGTATAATAATGAAATTTATATTTGTAAGGCATTACCGGTATGGAGTAACGCCACGATTTGATAAAAAAAGGGACACGTCGTGTGGGACTACGTCTTATTGTAAACGCGACAGGTTGCGGGTTTGATTCCTACTCAGGGGAGTGATTATATTTAAAAATATTATCTCTTCCTCGCTCTGGTAAGACAAAAGTGCATCATTGCGTTCTACCACTCAACACGCAATGTTTCGGATTCAGCGGAAAGCAAAGTACGGAGTGTTTTGACACTAGGTACTTTCTACCTTCAGGATATAAGAGTGAAGCTAAAAAAAACAATTTCCCGATATATTCCACATAGAAGGATATTAAAAAAAATTAATACTTTTTCGCTTTCCGCCCGACTTCAAAAGATACAGGCTTAATTGCTGCTATCAGAGCAAATAACTATAATTTAAATAGAATCAATTCCCCCGAGTGAGAATCGAACCCACAACCAAACGTCTAAATTTGTACATAAATTATAATTTTCTAAGCAAAAGTAAATAAGAGTACATTTTTGTAAGAGGATAATAATTTAAATATTCCCAGCTAGAAAATGACAAAGAATTTAGATTTCTGTCATAATCTATGAGGAAAATTTTACATAGCTCTCGTTTTACTACAAGATTCTATGCTTCTTATAAAACTATTATAAGAGCATTGGTATCAAATACTTAAGTCTTTTTTAATTTAACCCTTCATATTGCACAATAAACAAGGTTATACAAACAAACATAATATATATATATATATATATATATATATATATATATATATATATATATATATATATATATATAATATGCGGAATATCTGCATTATGTATGAGATATTTAAATCAAAAAGCGCAGTGGAACACTATCTGCCCGTAAGTGCGATAGGTTGTACATTCGATTACCACTCAGAGATTATTATTTATTTTTTTTCATTTATCCACTCTGAAAGATAAAGTACGGCGTTAAGCTGCGCCACTCAACATGCAATGTCTCGATTTCAGTAATTAGTCATCGAATTGTCTTTATTGTAACTGCTTTAGTATATATATTTTTTTAGCTTCACGCTTTTATGCCGCATAGCAGGGTAGACAGAAAGTACCTAGTGTCAAGACACACCATACTTCGCTTTCCACTGAATTCGAGACATTGCGTGTTGAGTGGTGGAACCCAACGCCGCACCTTGTCGTTTACCAGAGCGAGGAAGTGAAAATTATCTAAATATAATCACTCTCCCGAGTAGGGATCGAACCCACAACCGATCGCGTTTACAGTCAGACGCTGTCACACTGCTCCACGACCGGCATGTTTGTATATATATATATGTATATATATATATATATATATATATATATATACGATTAAACATTTACGTTTTAAATTAGTGATCCATCAAATAATCGCTCGATAGTACATAACACTTTTAAGACAATATCAATTACATTTAATCAATTATCACTTGATTACAATGAAATTTAAAAAAAATAATTATATTATTAATGTAGTTCCGTATACGTGGCGACACGTGAATTTGATTTTTTTATTATATTTGATATATATATATATATATATATATATATATATATATATATATATATATATATATATATATATATATTTATACGTGTGGATCTAACACATGCTAATGTCTGTTACCTATATTATATTCATTTAATGCATTATTTTTAAATTGTTTTTATTTACAAATAAACTGCACGCTGCACTTATACTTTATATAAATGATAACTGTACCGATTTTTATGGATCTCCGGTAACGTAATTTTCGGTTTTTGCATAAAGCGAAGGGTTTAACCCTTACGTCGCATAGATTTCTTTACTATATTAATATACTTTTAATTTCACCACTCGATTAGGTTTTTAGGTTCCCCACGCAAAACATAATATCTGAATTCACGGGTAGAAAACAGACACTAGATTCCTCTCGTCTTAACAGCTAGACGATAAAATCGTAAAGTTGTCTTTGTTGCTTTTTTTTAAAATATAGTATATATATATATATATATATATATATATATATATATATATATATATAGATTATATATATATATATAGATTTATAGTAAATATATATATATATATATATATATATATATATATATATATATATATATATATTTACTATAAATCTATTCTAGTAGCTTCATGCTTTATCAAGGCAATAAGAGACAACCTAGTGTCAAGACATTTCGTTGACTGTTTTCCGTTCGAAGTCGAGACAGTTTGTTGTGTGACAAATTCCACGCCACACTTTGTCCTACCAGAGCGTAAAAATAAAAATATATTTTTTAATACAATCGTACCCCCGAGAGGAACCCGCAACTGTTCGCGTTTACAGCTCGACGGCTTCTATTGGCCATATCGGCCTCATTTTTTTCATAATAGCAATGATGTATTTCACATCTACAGTATTTCACTCAAACACCAAAACAACTTCACCACGTTGAAATGAAGTTGTCCATCCACGGTGAAGTTGAACCAGTTACAATGTGACCACGTTGAAATGAAGTTTCAGCAAAACTGGACACTAACTAATACGTGTAAGCCATTTACACCTCACGATTTTCGACCTGAACTATCTACGACCTGTGTAATACACAGGTAGGGTTAATGTAACTATTCTGCTATATAAAATATGTTTTTTATATAAAAAACAAACGTCAAATCCTCGAATTTAAATAGATTATTGTTGTATGTAACGCTTTTTTAAAGAAAAAAATACAATTTCAGAATAACTTTTGAAATATTCGTATTTATTTATTTATTTTACGCCAAAAGACAATGTTATCAAACAATCTTACCAGCGATTTTTTACATATATTTTATTGGGTTAGGAAATGTATTTCCTTATAGGTGATGTAAATATACAAATGTGTACAAGTATATGGAAGCGTAAGTGGGCTTTATAAAAATAATAATAGTATTTAATTCATTTTTTCATTAATATTACAGCAAAATTTTATGTTTTTAAAATTCAACTTGAAGCGCATGCTCTTGTCGAATGAAATTATATATAAAAGAAATTAATTCTAACCCACATTAGCATTGTAAGAGCGGTCTTGGCGCAGTGGGACAGCGTTTGACTGTAAACGCGATTGGTAGTGAGTTCGATCCCCACTCAAAGGAGTGATTATATTTAAATTATGTTCACTTCCTCGCTCTGGGAAAAGACAAAGTGCAGCGTTGAGTTCCACCACTCAATGTTCGAATTCAGTGGAAAGCGAGGTACGGAGTGTCTTGATCCTAGGTCAACCCTGCTATGCAAGATAGAAGCGTGAAGCTAAATAAATAAATAAATAAATATAGAATATTACCCGTGGCATAAACATATTTTACAATTCTACCAATGTTGATTAAGGGTTACTTGTACGGTTCTCACGCCACGAGCGAAAAAAAGTATCAACATCAATATATTTTTTATTCAAATAGGCTGTTACAAGCACTTTTGACAACGTCAAAAAGTTTACATAAATGTGACATTTCTGTCAACTTGATAAAATGACAATCGACAGAACTGTCTGGCTGAATGTCAATCAATAAATATTATATGAAGGCGAATCTCAGCATAACCATTGAATGGTTAGTTTACGAGTAATGTCTCGAGTATCTCAAACACGTGTTAGTGTGAGTTACATTTATTTTATTATTTTAAATTATTATTATAAAAATATATTAGCTTTTAAAATTTTAAGAGAACTTTAAATTAAGTATGTATATAAAATTTTATACTTTTCTGTCTGTATACATATTATCGGCATATTAATTATTGTTATATAAAATATGTAAAAAAAGCGAGCGAAAAGCTAGCTTTATATATATATATAAATTAAATGAAGTGATTACTTATATAGTAATTTTAATTCATCTATATGGGAAGGATAATTAAACTATTACTTGAATGCTTTAAGGTAATTTTCACATTCTTTTTTAAAGACTATTAAATATTGATTTTTAATGTTTTTCAAGACTTAGTGACTCATCTCTCTTATTGACATACGTTGACTTTGTACAAGTATAGAGTACTATTTGGTGAAAGCCATCGTTCTAAAGAAGCAGTTACATATCCATCATGTCACCCGTATACTCAGAGCCAACCTAGTGTCAAGACACTCCGCTGACTGTCTTTTGCCCGTATATGAAACATTGCGTAATGATTGGCAAACTGAACGCCGCGTTACAGACGTACAAAAGCGTAGAAATAAAAAATAAACCTATAAATGTCATTCACCTAAATGGAAATCGAATCCATCACCAATATATTCAGACTCTGGTACATTGCACCACTGTGCCTTCAACCCGTCTTTACGTAATTAAGTCGCGGAAATACCGCCGTAGTAAATATAGGTATTTTCCCAATCAGGTTTTAACGTGTTAAGTGCGCCGCGATGACATCAAGAAATAATGTTATGTACAAGGATATATAGACATATTTACTTCATATTAACATAAAATAATACCTTTTTAAAAATTTCATCAGTTTCTTGAAAGACAAAGAGCGGTGTTTAATTACGTCAGTCAACACCCAATGACTTGAATTGTGGCAGAAAGCAACGAACGGACTATTTCATGTTGTATCTGGCTACCCTTTTCTTTTTTTTAAGGTTGGGAAATAGCATTACGGATACCTGTCGGAATGAGGTTCAGGAAATTGAGAGAGGTTATGTGGGACTCCAGATTGGCAAATATAGGCCCCATTTACCCTCTAAAACCTCACGGTATTCCTCCTCTACCGCCACTGGCTGGGACCAGGGGTACGCCCCAATCCTTCCATAAGCCCCGGCGGGTATCTGACTACCCTGCTATGGAAGAATCATGGACCTAATAAAAACATACTACGTTTCTATTAGCTTATTTATTATATTATAAGTATAATAATAAAAATAATTAGTTACATAATATTAGATACGATGTTATGCAAGTCACAATAATTACATACTCATGTTACGATCACGATTGCGCATGCGCATGTATAAGTGGATATACACGCACATACACAAACATATGTATATATATATATATATATATATATATATATATATATATATATATATATATATATATATAACGCAACGTATCGAATTGGAATGAAGGTGTCTTGGAAGTAGGTAGAAGCGTGAAGCTAAAAACAAATTAATAATTACATCTTCTGATTTTCTGTTTGGTGAAATTAATTCAGTAGCAAGATTTTTTTATTGCGATTAAATCCGTTACTTAAGTACCGTTACTATAAGCTTGTTATGTACACAATTTAAGTTAGATATATATATATATATATATATATATATATATATATATATATATAATATATATATATATATATATATATATATATATATATATATATATCACATACAAATAGAAATCGGTCATGGGTTCCTCGCTCTACCACTCAACACACAATGTCTCGAACTCGGTGGAAAGCGAAGTACGGAGTGTGTCGACACTAGGTACTTTCTATATACTCTACTAAGCGGGATATAAAAAGCGTGAAACTACATACATATATTAAAAACAACTCTAATAATTAGTGATACAAGAAAAAAAAAACTTTAATATCATTATATCGACTCCATCATTAAAATTGCACAACTGAGTTCCAAGTACATTTCACCAATATGATGGTAATTCCATAGAGCGGGTTTTATGTAGATAATTCGTACAATAATGATTGAAATCTTAATTAAAATCCATATAATGCTATCTCAATAACAAGAGTATATCCCGAAAATTTATATATGAAAAGCTTTGTAAATTCCAGAAATTATGCATTCTCTGAACTATGATGAGGCCGGTCGTGGCATCGGGTGGTAGCATCTGACTGTAAACGTTATTGGTTTGGGGGTTCGATTCCCATTCGTGGTAATGATTATATTTAAACTATTTGCTCTGGTAAAACGAAACTCAGTGTTGTTATGTCTAGATTTCGGCGAAAAGCGAAATACGGAATGTCTTGACTATTGATATACAATATGCGTTGCCTTTGTATCGTTTGTCACGTGTACAAAAGTGTATGTCAAACACATAGCCGTGTGTATTTTTAATGACTATTTTTTAGTTTTACCTTGTTCATATAAATTTAATATTTTTTTTAGGTTCACGCTTTTCTCCTGCATAGTAAGGTAGACAAAAAGTACCTAGTGTCAAGACACTCCGTGCTTTGCTTTCCAACGAATTCGAGACATTACGTGTTGAGTGGTGGAACTCAACGCCGCATTTTGTCTTTTACCAGAGCGAGGAAGTGAAAATAATTGGTATACAGATAATGTACTTCATATGTACATAAATTTAGCCATTTCCATGTAGGTGTATATCTAAATAATTTCAAATTTCTAATATAAGTTTTATATATATATTTTTAACGTGCCTTATTAGATATTGACTATATAAAGATCCTTGTAAAATAACACATTACTCTCAACATTTTTGAAATGGTTTTTTTAACCCTAAGTGTGGAATAACACATAAAAAAAATAGAGAATTCTCAACTTTTCAACCATTAAGAATTATAACTTATTAAATTTAAAAAAAATATCAAGAAATAAGTTAATATTATATGTAATAACACATAAGTTGCAATTGCAATAGATTATAATATAATGACAGTCTTAACCGCGACAATTAGCACCCATCTCGTACCAATTTAGTTACCAACTAAGTAGATATGAAAAAAAATATTAAAAACAACGCTTTTTCTACTTACACCATGAAACCATTTAAATCTGTTATAAAAAAAGTCATGTTGAGGTATTTATATATCTAAAAAACATAAAAAAAGGGAAATTTGGCGGATCATTTTTGTCATAATACTGGTGGCGAGCCAGTCGGAGGGTTAACGTCCTACCACCAAATTACTAGGATACCCGCCTCTTACAGGACGCTACCCAACAAGGGAGGGGAATTGTATCTTACCCCGACTGGGAATCGAACCCATAACCGGACGCGTTGACAGTCAATCACTGTCCCACGGCACCACAATCGGCCACTTCTTATTTTCAATTAAATTATTTTGATTTTGCTATTGTAATTAAGTGAGCGGAATTAAATATTTTGAAGTATTATATAAAGTAATACATTATGTTATTAACAGGCTTATATAAACTTTACTATCGATCAATGTAAGGAAACATTGCAATTTTTTTTTATATACTTCTTGATAACTGTTCTGATAATAATCTATATATATAATAAAAATGTGTTTTATTTTTGTCTGTACATGAAGACATGAAATATTGGGGCCACTTATACGAATAAATGTAACTGTTTGTATATCTATTTGTCCGCTTGAGCACGCTATCTGGGAAACGGCTTAACTAAACACACACACGCAGACACACACACACATACAAAAGTCATATACATATATACATATATATATATATATATATATATATATATATATATATATATACATATATAAATATAAAGAGAATATAAAGAGACGATTGGCGTAAAACTACGCCGCGCTTTGTCTTACCAATGCAAAGAAATGAATATAACTTCACTTCAAAAAAAAACGACTTTTCAGGCAGATCAGGATACTCAGAAAGAATCTAGTCCCATTTTCGTTTACCTCTCTGATTTTGAGACATTGAGTTTTGACGAGAGTGGCGGGGCTCAACGCTGCATTTATCTTACCAAAACATTGAAGCTATACGACGAGGAACTGTTCCACAGGGCCGCAAAGGGCTATATATTATTAGCAAATATTTGTAGAACGTTCTCGATCGCTGTTTAATTTGAATTTTTATTAACAGAAATCAATATCGCGCTACATTCTTTTACTGTTTATTTTTACATTCGAGCTCGATATCGTCATATTAAAAACTACTTTGATACAGTTGGGAGGTTGTGTCCACGTGATGGTACTGTGTACAATCTAAAATTGAAAAAATCCGTATAAATACGCCAAGTAAAAACTTTGTACCCCTTTTTACAAAAATCGCTCGATTTTAGGAGTATGAAAATCAGCAGGGTTTATATGGAGGAGTGCAGAATGCTATTAATTCTTTTGAAATAATAAATAAAAATTTATTAAATAAATAAACTAAATGTAACACACACTACTATGTGTTTTACATACACGTTTATATAAAGTGACATACACGTTGCTAAGGCAACGCGTTGTTAACGCGCCAACGGGACATCCAGTTGTTATAATTGGGTACTGTGTACAACTAATCTACTCTACATTAGCTATATATGCAAGATTCTATATGCAATTGCAATTTTTTAAAGGTTACGCTAAAAATTCACTAAATTAATAAAACAAATATTACACGAACAGTTACGTTTTTGATACACACTTTTGTGTAATGCGATATGCGCGTTGCCAAGGTGACGCGTATTTAACTCTTCAATGGTGTTTCTTCTTCGTTTCTCGCGAAGTACAGTAAACTTAGGTACTTTCTATCTATCCTGTTATGTGGAATAAAAGAGCGTGAATTTTTAGTTTCTTTTAATTTATAGTTTTTTTTTCCTAACTAACCTAACAGAAAAGGTCTCGACTGCCATAAAAAGCCCTAGGGCCACCACATTCCCCCTCACCCCTATAAACCTCACACGGCCTCATTACCTACCCTAACCCATTCCACTGCGTCCTTCTCCAGCACCACTGTCCCACAGAAGGTGAAGAAGCTTACACTCTTGGAACTAATCTTTATTATAGGTAAGTCCATTTTAAAACATATTTTTTATTAAATTCTTCTTTTTACAGTTCTTCGTTTTACCCCACTCAGCAGGGTAGACAAAGAGAAACTAGAGTTTATATATTCTGTTCACGGCTTTCCTCTCAAAATCTATAAATGGCGTGTTTAGCGCGGAACTTAACGCCTCACTTTATCAAAGAGGAAAGGAACTTAACGCCTCACTTTATCAAAGAGGAAAAATGATAGTAATTTCAAATATAAACATTCCCCAGAGTGAAAATCGAAGACACAACCATTCGCAGACGCTATGCAGTCCCACTGCGCAAGGATATCCACTTGAGAAGAGTTCAGATGAGTTAAAAGTTCTACAGAAATATAAATCTATAAGTTTTATTAAATATAAAATAATTACGAAATATTGGGACTGCTGACTTTAGAGGAGATGAATTTCTCAAGGAATAATTTATGTGAGATATTTACTTCTATATATTATTCCTTGGTATATATATATATATATATATATATATATATATATATATATATATATATATATTTATTTTTAGTGTCATCATTCTTACCCTTGAAACATTTATAACTGACAATCTACTCTCTGTGAAATTTTAATTTGAATATTTATGAGTTCTCTATAATAATCTTCTTTGTTCCCTTCATTTAGAACACACAAATATCAACTGCTCAAAGAAATCACTGATTATTTCTACAATTTTTTCTTTTAGCTTCACGCTTTTATCCAGCATAGCAGCGTAGAAAGTACCTAGTGTCAAGACACTCCATACTTCGCTTTCTACCGAATCCGAGAAATTGCGTGTTGAGTAGTAGAAGTCAACGCCAAACTTTGTCCAACCAGAGCGAGAAAGTGAAAATAATTTAGATATGATCACTCCCGAATGGGAATCGAACCTACAACCGATCGCGTTTACAGTCAGACGCTGTTCCACTGCGCCACGACCGGCTTCAACATACGTTTTATAATCTATACACCTATTAATACAGTCTTAAACATCTCTTTTCGAAACTTAGGCGGAAATTTGTCATACAATTACAATTTACATAGATAAAAAAATGCTAAAGTCAATATAATTTATAATAGACTTTCAACGTTGCTAAGGGTACATGTATTTTACGCACCAATAAGGCCATAATTATTTTAATTGCATAACGTGTTTCAATAATAATCTATATTGTAATGAAGCCTACGGCATCGTGTGTAAATCCAGACGATGTTAACCTACCCACAGAACATAGTTATATATGTATGTCAATATTGGTATTTCGACGTACTCTGTTGAAGACACAGCAATATTGACATGTTCGAGTCTTTACCATACCAGCCTTTATACCATTAACAGAAATGTTAACATATAAAATAATTATATAAAGGATATAAAGTTTGCAAGGCACATTTTCACCTTATATTTTGGTTAACGCGTTAATGTATCTGTCATATATATATATATATATATATATATATATATATATATATATATATATATATATATATATATATATATATATATATATATATATATATATATATATTTATATACATATATATGCCAGATGTGGCGCAGTGGATTGGTTGTGGGTTCGATCCCCACTAGGGGGAGTAATTATTTAAAATATTTTCACTTCCTCGCTCTGGTAAAGACAGAGTGCGGCGTTGAGTTCCACCACTCAACATGCAATGGCCCCAATTCGGTGGACAGCGAAGTATGAAGTGTCTTGACATTAGAGTCTTTCTGTCTACCCTGCTTGAAATTGTTTATATATATATATATATATATATATATATATATATATATATATATATATATATATATATATATATATATATATATATAAACAATTTCCTGAATGGGGCTTATACAAACGTACATATCATACTTTCAACCTACCTGCATACACAATTACTTGATAAAAACTATGACGTTTTAAATATTAATTTATCATTGAAATGATCTTATGTTTTAAGTATAATCCCTTTTTATATCTAGGGTATATTAATTATTTTAATTTATCATTTCATGTCATTAGGATTCAATGGAGTAGATTCAAGAATTTTGAATGGATTTTTTTTATATTTGTTTGCGTAATTTATATATGAATAACATTAACATTAGATGTTAGTGCTTTATATTAGCAATAAAGGAGACGTCATTCGTTCTTAATATTTATATTTTAAAGAAAATCATTTGAATAATAATATTATTGCAAAACGCCTAATTCCCTTTTTAAGTATGATTTGCATTCCTTTGTTTGGTTCCTACATACATACATAAATCGGCAATCACTTGTTTACTTTTCAACAGTAGGTTGTGTTCTGTGATACCTACTTTGCTTATCCTGACGTATTTTAATATATTAATTATAAAAAAATCTTTAAACCCTTCAAAGACCAACGAGGCGCAGTGGAACTGTGCCTGACTGTACACGCTATTGGTTTTGGGTTCGAAAATAGATACTAAAAGACTTGAAATAATTTTTACATAATAATTATCTAGAGGCCGGTCGAGGCGCAGTGTGACAGCATCTGACTGTAAACGCGATCGGTTGTGGGTTCGATCCCCACTCGGGGGAGTGATTATATTTAAATTATTGTCACTTCCTCGCTTTGGTAAAGACAAAGAGTGGCGTTGAGTTCCACCACCCAACAGGCAATGTCTTGAATTCAGTGGAAAGCGAAGTACGGAGTGTCTTGACACTAGGTACTTTCTGTCTACCCCGCTATGCAGGATAAAAGCGTGAATATATATGATGTGAAGCTAAAAAAAATATCTAGTTTAATTTATATATAAAATAGTTTTTCTATCTATGTCAAAGGAAACGTTGCGCCAAACCTTATCTCATGCTTTTTACTTGACCTTCCGCCAGTATCATTAAAACTGTGTTTTGAAGGTCAACCGAAGTCTCCCCCGCTTTGCTTCATATACATATGTATTTCTCAAAATTATTGTATCTTAGTTATTATTATAATACTGTACTCACGCTTTCTATTCCGAAAACAGGGTAGACAGAAAGTACCTAGTGTCAAGACACTCTGTACTTCGCTTTCCACCGAATTCGAGACATTGCGTGTTGAGTGGTGGAACTCAACGCTGCACTTTGTATGACCATAAAATCTTATCAAGATTTCTAATAGATAAAAATTTTATGAAGGTACACAAATATATTGAAGTAACATATGCGTCACGTCGTACTATTACTGATTATTTGTAAAAAAACAGTAGTATCTCTATGATCTTTTCTTTTACTGTCAATACATACTTAAATAAACCTTTCATGGATATGTTTGTATCGTTAAACGAAACGCGGTGTTTAGATCTGCAATTCAAGAAGATATGTCATTTAAATAAGAAGAAAGTCCCTTAGAAAAAGCCAACTCAGCAAAATATTAATATTTATCGTAGATATTTTTATCTCATTAGACGAAGCGTGGCGTTTAGATCTGCAATTCTTAATCCTATCCTTCTTATATACTATGTAAAGGAAATATATAAATAAATTATTATTTAACAATAATTTCAAAAGCCAAAAGCCATATGTATGTAAGTCCCTTCTAACACCCTCCCAAAGCAAAGCTTACTTGTACGAGAGTTCTCAAAGAGCTAAATTCTATAAAGTAATATTTTGCAGTACAAACTCCATGTATATGTGTGTCTCCTCAACTGACCCTCAGCGATGTTTGTCAGTTCCACACAGCAAAGCTATTTAATAAATGAAAACTTCCAAGCTCACCGCCAGTGAGTTAGTTTCAATAAGAAAGTTCGTGGAACTCTATCAATGCTTGCTATAAGGATACTTAGATTAGTAAATTTATTACATTCACTTCATTTCCTCACCCTGATAAGATAAAGTGTGGCGTTGAGTTCCGCCACTCAACACGCAATGTCTCAAATTCAGCGGAACCTGACCGTGTATGTGATTGTGTGCTTGTGGGTTCCAACTCTGATAAGAAAAACCGCGGTTACATACCACACGTAATGTCTCGATTTCGGGTGGAAAGCAGTCAACGGAATGTCTTGACACTAGGTTGTCTCCAATCCTGCTGTACCGGAAACAGTATGAATCTAAAAAAATAGTAAATATATTACTTTCAATGTTTCCTTGTCAGTTCAAGCTAGATTTGTATCAGATGTCATATTGTAAGATTGCAAATACACGTGAAGTGTTAGTTGACTGATCAAATGATAAGGAAATACTGGAAAGGCTACAAACAATCTGTTTTATATCGTCTATATAGATTTATAGATTGACGAAACTCGATTAATACCTATTGATATAAATACTGTATTGACTCCTAATAGTTTAAAATATTATATTTGAATAAATATAATATGAAACACCTAAAGAAAATATTTATGAATATATATTAAATGTTTAAACCAGTAAAAGTATTTACGTTTAACAAATATTGAACACTTCCAGTTATTTTTTTTAGCTTCACGCTTTTATCCCGCATAGCAGGGTAGACGGAAAGTACCTAGTGCCAACACACTCCGTACTTCCAGCTTAATTCATCTACACAATTGTCCCACATGACAAGGCTGGCAGATATCACCTTTTGCAATAAAGAATAATTAAAATGTTTATTAGAATAATTATAAATAAGCATAATTTGTGCAATACAGAATATTTAAATAAATAAATAACCGTCACCATGCAGATACCCATCATGTACAAATATTGTGTTGTTGTATGGCGACCGCCTTTTTATAGATTCACGCTTTTATCCCGCATAGCAGGTAAACAGAAAGTACCTAGTGTCAAGGTACTTCGCTTTGCACCGTATTTCAGATATTGCGTGTTGAGTGACGGAAAGGAAGGTGAGGAGAGAATACAGAAAATCAAAACAATTTAAATATAATCATTCCCCAAGTGAGAATCGAACCCACAACCCATCGCGTTTACAGTCAGACGCGTTTACAGGCCTGACCGTGTATGTGATTGTGTGCTTGTGGGTGCCAACTCTGATAAGAAAAACCGCGGTTCCATACCACACGTAATGTCTCGATTTCGGGTGGAAAGCAGTCAACGGAATGTCTTGACACTAGTTTGTCTCCAACCCTGCTGTACCGGAAACAGTATGAATCTAAAAAAATAGTAAATATATTACTTTCGATGTTTCCTTGTCAGTTCAAGCTAGATTTGTATCAGATGTCATATTGTAAGATTGCAAATACACGTGAAGTGTTAGTTGACTGATCAAATGATAAGGAAATACTGGAAAGGCTACAAACAATCTGTTTTATATCGTCTATATAGATTTATAGATTGACGAAACTCGATTAATACCTATTGATATAAATACTGAATTGACTCCTTATAGCTTAAAATATTATATTTGAATAAATATAATATGAAACACCTAAAGAAAATATTTATGAATATATATTAAATGTTTAAACCAGTAAAAGTATTTACGTTTAACAAATATTGAACACTTCCAGTTATTTTTTTTAGCTTCACGCTTTTATCCCGCATAGCAGGGTAGACGGAAAGTACCTAGTGCCAACACACTCCGTACTTCCAGCTTAATTCATCTACACAATTGTCCCACATGACAAGGCTGGCAGATATCACCTTTTGCAATAAAGAATAATTAAAATGTTTATTAGAATAATTATAAATAAGCATAATTTGTGCAATACAGAATATTTAAATAAATAAATAACCGTCACCATGCAGATACCCATCATGTACAAATATTGTGTTGTTGTATGGCGACCGCCTTTTTATAGATTCACGCTTTTATCCCGCATAGCAGGTAAACAGAAAGTACCTAGTGCCAAGGTACTTCGCTTTGCACCGTATTTCAGATATTGCGTGTTGAGTGGCGGAAAGGAATGTGAGGAGAGAATACAGAAAATCAAAACAATTTAAATATAATCATTCCTCAAGTGAGAATCGAACCCACAACCGATCGCGTTTACGTCAGACGCGTTTACAGGCCTCTTGAATGATTAAATAAGTAAGCAAATAAATTACCAGAGCTTATGTGTTTATTTGTTACTAACTCATATTTCTGTTTGTATTCGATTCGGATTATTTCGTCTCCGTTCGAGCAAATTAATGAGATGTTTTAAAACTTCTTTGTTAAATAATAGTTAAATGTTTTAGTTTATTTTATTCTGGTATTATATATAGAGTTACTTTTAGTTTGATACTTTAAAACTCCCTTGTTCCCTTATAACGTCCACGCACCTGTAGCTCACCTGTTACACGGGCTCATGGTCCGCATGCTCGTTTTCCTTGCCCGTACCATGGAAAAATACAACTTTTAAATATTTACTTTAAGCTGAAAGTATACTTGATTTTTTTTTAGCTTCACGCTTCATCCCTGGCGGAGTAGTCAGAGAGTACGGAGCGCCAAACGCTACAATCCCTGCATACCTCCTTCGCCTCGTCCACAGTCATTATCCTCTTCATGCATGCCCTTCGGGGGGTCCTCACACTTTTTACGTGACCTTCCTCCAGTATTTTCGATACTGTGTTTTCGAAGGTCAACCGAGGTCTCCCCCGACCTCTCATACCCCTCACCTTGACTTCATAAATCTTTCTTACCATTCTTTCATCGTTCATTATATACTTATACATTATATAAGTATTATTCATTATACAAGTATACTTGATATATTTATTAATGTGAATTAATTACTATATTTTTCACTATTAACAATTCACTTCATAATTTTATTCGAATCAGCCTACATTCTAAATCTCCGCGCACAAAGTCACATGTGAAAGCTAGTATATAAATAAGTCTGATACTTATCAGACTAGAGAGTGTTTTGACACTACTGGTGAAAGAAGTAGCTGTACTATAAAAGGTATACTGAAAAGCACAGCTTAAAATTACGAAGAAAAGATTTGTGTGCTCTAGCAAACGATTCATGCCAAGTTGGACCTTCAACCCCCCACATTTATAGTGTAAAATTAATAAACCATGGGTGTCGTAGATGACAAACTTATTATTTTCGTTTAGTACAGTAGTCGCGTCTAGGAATCGAGGCGCAAAATTAAATTTGTATTTTAGTGTTTTAATACACAATACGATACACAAGTATAATTATACAAGTTTTAAGACAATCCAATCAGTAGTTTTTGCGTTATGCTTAAACAAATAGACAGACGGACAGATAAAATTATATTTAATAATATTTATTATATAGACTAGCCAAATGTTCGCAACTTAGTTAACGTATAATTTAATATCTTTTCTATCTATCTGAATCTTTACTAAATAATTATAATCAAAAGTGGCTAAAATTCTGAAAACTTCTTATTAAATCCTTTATCTGATGCTATCAGCAGTTCCAGAGATTAGCCGGCACAAACAGATAGACAAAAATTAATGGATAAAACAATTTGGATTATGTATACACGATGTGCATTTAGTTAAAAGTTTTTAATCTAATATTACAAAAAGATATACCAATTTTAATTATATCTATAACTATATTAAAACAAGGACAACCGGACTGAGCACTGATCAAAACTACTATTGCAACGGGAACGATTCTACGTACGTAATTAGAGAAAGCAGAAAGAAATATGTATTTATTACTTTATTGCGATGTAATTTCATAAGCCGTTATTAAATGTCTGATTTTAAATGTAATTAGCTGTTCGATGTCAACTCAGAACAATTATTATATAATACAGAACGGCGGTAAACTCCGTCACTCGACACGCAATATCTTGATTTCTAGTGATAACTAGAATACGGAGTGTTTTGACACTATGTTCTAATTCCACTTGTATTTAAATGCTATTGATAATTCTCCTGTTTCCTAGTATTTAATTTAGTTCAGTTAATTCAAAGGTTTTAACGGGATATTAATTAAGACCACCCTCAATCTGTTTTCAATTAAATAAAGTTATTGTATAAATTTTATATATATAATATTTCTTAAAATTATCACGTTTTTGTCTAAAAATTCTGCGCTTCGGTGACATTATTATTTTAGAGTATTAAATAAATTTTAAATATATTAGTTAAACTAAATAGTATTATTTAAATTATTTTCATTTCCTCACTATGAAAAAACATAACGCGTCGTTGAGCTCCGCAGCTAGACACGTAATGTCTTAGTAAAGTATGTGTCTTGTAATCGAATAAAAAAATCTAATAAGAAACGACGCACTTATGGACAGACAAACTAAGTTCATATATTTATGTATTACTATATTACTATATACCCATACATGTGTATCCATACTACGTTAACACTAAGATTGTGACCGTATACATATATATATATATATATATATATATATATATATATATATACATATATATATATATATTATATATATATATATATATATATATATATGTATATATATGTATCTCATATCAACATACTCAATGTCATGGCACAAAATCATGGCGTTGTATATAAACCTTAAATTTTGAATATAAACATTTCCCCAGGTCGAGCATCGAACCCACATGTAGTTCATGTTAAAAGTCAGACATTGTCCCATTGCACCACCATGGCTTTTTATTATTTTAAATATTTGACGGACGGTGTCATAGTCTCTTACACCACCCACTAAGATCGGTGGGTCGCTGGGAAAGGCCTTACCTCAGGCCTGTGTTGAAAAGGTGATTCGAAGTCCTAGGTAAGAGGATTTCTATTGGGGCAGTGGGACGCGATGCCTTGAGCTGCCTGGTTGGACGATCTTAAGGACCTAGAGCCTAGATCCAGAGACTGAGGTAGCGGCTCAACTCCTCCCTTACATAACAGATAGCTTAATAAGAACGTTAAGTTTAGTTTGTTTAGCGTTCGAAAGATTTCAAAATGCGCAGGTTCGAATCATGACGAGTTAAACGTTATCCTAAGGGTATTAAAATGTAGAAGAATTGACATATTATTAATATATCGAGATGAAGATTATAATATATGTTATTTGATATTTGATTCGAGGGTGATATGAGGTTTATATCATTGAAATTATGGTGGGACAAAGTCCCTATTGCATTTAAATAGTAATGGATTCGAATCCCAATCAAAGGAGAGATTATATTGAAATCATTTTCATCTTCCCATTCTGGTCAAGTTTTGGATTCCAGCCAATACTAAAATTAAAAGACACACAAAGAAAAATAAAAGACATAAATACCTGTTATGCTTATGTTTATTAAAATTGATATTCCCATTTATTCATCAAAGCTTTTAATGATTAGTCCAAAATTATACAATATATAACTTAATGTTATACCAAAATACATACTTTTCAAATTTTTGTCTGTTTGTTCCGGCTGATCTCTGGAACGGTTGCATCTATTTAGACGACATTTTCACTGGCAGAAAGCTGATGTCATAAGAAGTAACTTAGTTTAGAATAATCAAATAAAGATCCAAAGACGTTAAACTCCGCGCAGACGACGTCGCGGTTACAGCTAATTTTAAAATAACATTAAAAAAAACAAACTTTACTGACTTTATTTAATCGTTTCAGTATATTTATTTATTTACAATTATAATATATACAAATAAATATAATTGAAGAGTCTGTTTGTAATATTATAATTATTACTAAATGCATATGTATGTATATTCGGTATATATAACAAAATAATATTTTGTCAACAATTTTGTCTGTCGGTTCTGTAACGGCTACACCGATTTCGACAGGACTTTCACGGGCAAATAGCTGATGTAATCAGGAATAACTTAAGCTACTATTACTTTAGAATTGTAAAATCGAGAATAATATATAGAATAAGATCCGGTGATATTAAATTCCACGCTGACAAGGCCAGAGGAGCGGCTAGCTTAAAATAATATGGACCAAATATAATGTCCTTAACAAAATTAATAAAATGTATATATAAAAGTAATATAAATTAATATCGTATTTTAACATGTTTATCACTCTTGCTTTTCTTTGCTTGTCTCACCCAATTCTCATTTTTATGCTCTTCAACATTTATTATAAGTCCTTTGGGTTCATTTGAACGCTCGTCTACAAAGAACCTCGAGATAGAATCGTAAAGCACTCTCAATGTAAAAAATACCACGAAATCAAATCCGGATATTAGTGTGAAACCTAACATGAGGCTTAGCAGTCCACCGAAGGCGGCTGAAAAGAAAAAATAATTAAAAATATAATAATTATATTTTTTATCTGTACAAATAAATAAAATTGAAGTGTTTGTTTGTATGCATATGTATGTACACATGGTAAATTTAGTGAAATTACATTTTTACAATTTTTGTCGTCTGTTTGTCCGTTTGTTCCGGCTAATCTATGAAATTACCCTTAAAAAAATTTTCATTTAAAATGTGTAAAAATCGTTTTGTTTATACTTAAATATTATAATTTTACATTTAAAAATATCAAAATAGATAATTTTGCTTGGTATGTAACTAATGCTCTTAAATAAACAAGTAAATGACAATCCTTGCACACTGATTAGCCACTACAATAGAATTCTATGAAGAAGCCAACGTCGTGAAGTAAATGAGTTGAGAGCGCAACAAATATTTAGTTGTTTACATTACCTGTTAGTTGCGGAAAATTATTTATATTTAACGAATGTACATACATGCATATATCGCATTAATAATGGTATAGTGTTGTAACTTAAAATTTAACGAGTTTGACAAATGACATGATATATATGACATAAATCACACTATACAAATTTCAAATTTGGTAATTTAATTTGCTTAAACCATATATATTTTGATTCAAAAATAATATTATAAATCGTCTTAAATTTAAACAAGCAAATAAAAAACTTTTTATACCGCGTTGATAACGTAAAATTAAATTTTACGTATTCGATAAATTTTGAAGTTACAACTCTATTCTATTACTAGTGTAATATATGTTTATATAGAAGTAATTATTATCATACATAATTATTAAAATAATAATAAATCTAAGGTTTCCCCGCTTTTCCGTGATCAAATAAGGTACTTCCCAGTCCAAAACGAGAATTTGCATGTTGAGCGGCGGAACTCATCGCCGCGGTAATATAACTTCACACTTTATCCCATATAGCAGGGTGGGCCGAGGGAATTTAGTATCAGGACACTCTGTTCTCCGTTTTCTTCTTTGTGTTGAGTTGCGAAATTTAAATGCACGTTTTGTTTTACAAAAACGAAGAAATTTATATATTTTTTATATAATCATTCCTTTGAGAAGGAATTGAACCAACGACCATAGCATTTACAGTCAAACACTGTCGGATTTTTTTTTTGTAGCTTCACTCTTTTATTACGCATAGCAGGGTAGATAGAAAGTACCAGTACTTCCACCAAATTCGAGACATGGTGTTGAGTTATTTACATAATATAAATTCCCTCGAAGAAAAAAAAACACGTTACCAGTACTTATATCGGCGGTAAAAATCAAAAGTAGGTGTCTTTCGAATTTAAGTATAATATATTTTTTTAAATATTTATATGAACCTTTTTTTTAGTTTTGCACTTTGGCAAGACAACTTGCGGTGTTAAGTTATGCATCTCGAAATGTCCATTTTGAAACTATATTCCCGCTAATACCCGCCAATATGAAGCGTCAAACTTCTTTAGGTGGCAAATCTTAGTAGGCACTCAAATTTCTCGATAGATATTTTTTTATCATTCACCTTCTTCCATTCTTTCATTCATTTTAAATTTATTATTTACTATTTTCAAAGTGTTATTCCACACTTAGGATTAGAAAACATATTTACTATTTTTAAAGTATTATTCCACACTTAGGATTACACATCTTTGAAAAAAACGTATAAAAATTTATAAAAATGTTATATATATGATTTTTCAAAGATGATTAGAAAACATTTTAGAAAAAACGTATAAAAATTTGAACGCAGCGGGATTTGAACCTGCGCCTCTTGGATACCGTCCAAGAGGCGCAGGTTCGAATCCCGCTGCGTTCAAATTTTTATACGTTTTTTCTAAAATGTTTTTTAAATTTATTATTATAAATTCATTCATTTTAAATTTATTTTTCAAATTAATAGAACTCTATCATCATTTCAATTTCCTCAAATGGTAATCGAACCGACAACCACACACTGTGAAAATATATAATATACAACTACGTTAAGTTAAAGAGATTACAGTAATTTTATTTGTAAACTATAAAAATTTATACTACAATTATATACTTTAAATAAAACAACATATTTGACCAGATTTATTATCAAATATGGTACTATAGATCGTGGTCGCATAACAGGGTAGACAGAAAGTACCTAGTGTCAAGACACTCCATACTTCGCTTTCCACTGAACTTGAGACATTGAGTAGAGTGGTAGAGCTTAACGCTGCATTTTGTATTACTATTAATCAACCCTACAACCGATCATCATTTAAAGCCAAACGCTGTTCCACTACGCCACGTCCAGCCTCCAATCGGATGCAATAATTATATCAAACTACCGCCATCGATATCCTAATTATATGAGCGTACCACCCCGATGCAGTTAACCTACATTTATACATATTATCCAAAATGCATTTTCAAATAACAAAATATATTTTCTTTCTTTATACAAATCGCAATATCTAAAGATGTAGATACGATATAATTTTACAAGGACTTTCCAAGTCAGTTTCTCTCAAAGGTGCCTGACTTTGATGTATTTAAAGGAAGAAATTACAATGTTGAACTCAAGTTGCAATGGTACGGTGTACCGTCTTATGTGATATATATACAACTAGAGGCTCCATTGATGCGTAACCAGCTATTTATCCAAAAATATAAGAAAGACCGGTCATGGCGCAGTGATACGTCTGACTGTAAAAGCGGAGTTTGTGGGTTCGATTCCTACTCTGGGGAATGATTATATTACAAATTATTCCTATTTCTCCGTTCTGGTAAGACAAAGCGCGGCATTGAATTCCGCCACTAAGCACGCAATATCTCAAATTGGGCGAAAGTGGAATACGGAATATGTTGACATTATCTACATCCTGTCTACCCTGCTTCTTCTGTATCCGTCTAAAGGATTTTTTTAATTAAAAAAAACCTTTTAATTTTTAAAAAAAAAAACCTATTTCAGTCTAGATTTAGACAGACATCCCATAATTCCGTATTTTCCATTCCATAACAATAAACTATATAAGTATGGCTCTTTCATATAGATATGTGAAATTTTTGTTCTGAATACCTACATTACTATATCATATAGATGAGTAGAGAATACGTTAAAATATTATGAAATATTTTACAATCCTATAATGGCGGGCACTATTGTATTGCGAAAGATGGAATTTTAATAATGAAATTTTAAATATTTATGTTTGTATACATTGGGATATTTAAAGCCTTCCAAAATAATTAATAACAATACGTTTTAAATGAAACTATTTTAAACGATTGGTCGCAGATAGACCGCGGACTACTGTAAAGTGTACGAAACGTCAGATTACTAAAGATGTATTATCGAATACCAAAATATGCGCGATTAATCTCAATGGCTTAAAATAGTTTCATTTAAAATTTATAAAAATCACGATAATCAAACATCTTATTAAAAATAGTGTTATTCCTTTTTGTACAGCAGGGTAGTGTTTTGAGAATACTTACTTACTTTTAGATACTTAGCGGTACTTAACATCGCGTTTTGTCGGACAAATTGACTCTGGCATTATCGCGTTTACAGTCAGACGCTGTTCCACTGTATTGCGATATGCGGTTATAAATCAATATACTTTCTCTAACTTTAACGTTCTAACAGTTGAGGGAGAAGCAACTCAATGAAGAAATTATGCTATTTAAATTAGTTGAACACTTTAATTGGCTGTTGTTATAATATCGTTTTATTATTTATAGCTGCACGAGGAAGTACCTAGTCTCAAGACACTCCGTATTCCGCTTTCCGCCAGATTCGAGATTGTGTGTTGCACGGTGGAACTCAACGCCGCGCTTTGTCTTATGAGAGCGAGAAAATGAAAATAATTTGCATATAATTATTCCCAAGAGTGGGAATCGAAATCACAACCGATCGTGTTTACAGTCAGACGCTAATTCACTGCGATCGGCCTCAAATGCATGTATATGCATTTTAATTATTATTTATAAGATAAATTATAATAGTATAATAATATTCCTTATTAATAAACTGCTATTGTCTTACCTATTTCTTTATTTACGTAATCATAACCCGGTACTAAAACACATCAGACACCCTGAGTGGTGGACTTACCGTCCTTTCCTTATGCATTACCAGATTTTCAAATATAACAATCTTCTCTAAAATCAATACTTTGCACAGAGATATCAAATATTTTAATCAATTTGGATATATAAAAAAAGGAAAATTATAACAAAATCGCTCAACCACGGTAACACTAAATACTACCGGAGTGTATCGCAAAACAAATTTTACATAATACTTGTGTATTATATTATACGTACAAAGACATATTAATTGCAAATTATCTTAATTTTATTTCATAGTACATTATACGGCGTTGAGTTCCGCTAACACATACGTTTTGTTTACATTATTTTAATTATTCATTTAATTTATATTTCCTTTAAGTGTTAAATTTTATTTGCTCACATTATAAGTTATCCTTGGATTAGTTATAACTAGAAAATTTTCTATCCAAGCATAGCAGGTGAAGTTTAAACTGAAAGTTTGAAAAAGCGAGATGTAAATTAATTCAATCTCCGCTCGACATACTCGGATAATTAGGATAGAGTTTAGTTTAACTGGGTGAAGTATTGTAAGCACTTCTTATATAACATTTTACGCGCGTGTGAACTTTGATTTCTGTTATTTATGAAGTCGTTTTCATATATTTTTTGTAACTTCACGCTTTTATCCCGCATAGCAGGGTAGACAGAAAATAGTTAGAGTCAGGACACTCCGTACTACGCTTTTCACCTAATTCAAGACATTGGGTGTTGAGTGGTGGAACTCAACGCCGTGCTTTGTATTACCAGAGCAAAAAAGGTATGCAGGCATCTTGGCGTTTGGCGCTCCGTCCTTTTGTAACTTCCCCGAAAAGAATAAAGCGTGAACCTAAACAAAAGTGCATATATTCTATCCTATAACATGGCAATGCGTCTCCACAGTCTGTATCGCCACGCCAATAATCAGATTTATCTATAAACTCAGGCTCGTAATATCACATCAAAATTCTAGCCAAAAGTGATTTGAAGGATCAAATTTAGGTAAATGTTTCCTACATTAGGGAAACAAATGAAAAAAAAACAAACATTTTAGCACCTAACCAAGCGGGAGTCAAAAAAAATTAGTGTCAAGACACTCCGTTGACTGCTTACCGCCCGAAAACCGAGACATTGTGTTGAGTGGCGAGCTCATCGCCGCGCTTTTTTTACCGGAATTAATATAATCGTTTCCAACTAGTCATTCATAATGTAAAAACGAAACATTTTTAAAATGGCCATTTGGGACTCCAAACGGGCCATGTGGGTGTACGGACTCCAGATGTGTTCCGTACACTCACTAGCCGGGCTGCTGGAACCCCAATCTTCCGAGAGCCCGGCGGCTGGAGCTTCCAAAATTAAGCAAAGGATTTACATTTTCTTAGGTACCGACTACAAAAAAAATGCAGTATTAATATCTCCAGACCGGATAGCTTAGAAGAAAAACTATTTATTTTTGATTGCGACCGACGTTATCAATATCTCAAGATATTTTTTTTTCTTTGCGTTGGTAACTTTGTAAGTCTAAGAATGCCAGTTGAACGCACCAAATAACATGATACATTGTCACGTTCCGCTGCAAGCGAGAATGCAGAACAAGCGATAGAGGTACGACCGGCTTAAGCGTTAAGCTTGTGACATGTGTATATTTTAAGTAACAAAATTATAAAAAAATATATTAAACAATCGAAAACAATGTATGACGTGAATATCAATTTCAAAAAAATTTTTTTTTTCTGTAAACCAAGTTTACAACCTCTTTATTTTTTCGCTTATTGTATGACTTAGAGATATTACATACAAAGTAGCAGATTGTTAAAATAATAACTACATATTTTCCTTAAACTAGATAAATAATGATTTATTTCGAGATACATGTAAATGAAAGTTATACCGGTGATTCTATTTATCGTTTATTTAACAGCCGAGTGTTCCTAGAATACGATTCACGGTTAAAACTAAAACAAATTGAATTTTCAATTCACTAAATTCTGACCATAACATTTTACATATGTACTGTTTGTAGAAAACGTAACCAGGAAATCTCGTTTGAAGATTTTACTTAAATTAAATATTCCTTTTACTTGTATGAAGTAGGATAAGTATTGTTTTTGTAAATAACAATATTTATATTTATATATAATACGAATATAAGAAAAAAGCTTGAAAAGAGTGTCTTGACACTATCCGCTCTGACTACCTGTTATGCGGAAAATATTAAAATATATGCTTAAAAAAATGTAAATACGTATCCGGTCTTGAACTTGCGTTATCAAATCTATTATGAAATAAATAGTTTCACGATTGCGCCCAATATAACCAGCAAACCGGTGTTATCATATCTACAAGTATTTTTGAACGCCACTTCCCATCGTTTAACAACATCACACACGCGTTAGATAGAAATCATTCGAAAATCTGAAGCCCCGATACCGTCATACATTTCCTTTATCTAATAACAATTTACGCACGCAATGAATCATGTAAGATCGTTTGCGATATAAATAGATTATTTCAGTTTTTTTTTGTATTTTTATAGAAAAAGACGCTATAATGACGCAAGTGGTTTAGCTAGATTGAGCACTTCAGCTAGTAATGTATTCAATTCTTAGTCGAGATATTGTGTTTGTTTATGTTGGTGTATGTACCGTCTCACAAAAAGTAATGAATACTTAGGTAATCTGATACAGTGTAGTGTCAAGACACTAAGCTCTCTGTTTTCCGTCCAAACCCGAAACACGAAACACGCGGAGGGGAAAAATGAAAAAAAAAATCACCCTAATTAGGAATAGAATCCACGCCATAGAGAAGGGGAACAGCGTCTGACTGTAAACCTTTTTGTTATATATATATATATATATATATATATATATATATATATATATATATATATATATATATATATATATATATATTATATATATATATATATATATATATATAAAAGCAACTGCAGTCAGTACCGACCTAGTGTCAAAATCGAGACATTACGTGTTGAACCTGAAGGTAAGGTACGGTAATATTTACAAAATTATAGTTATAGATGCGTCATCGGCTTTGTAAGGTGGGAATAGGGAAAGCTAGTTTGCATGACATCGAACCGGATCACATCATCACATATGATCGTTTATATCAGCCAGTTGGAGGATTAAACTTCTACCACCAAATGACTGGGCTACCCGCCTCTTACGGGAGGCTACCCAGCAGCGGAGGGTTGTATTCTACCCCGTCCCCTCGCAGGTAAATAAATATACAAAAATTTGAAAAACACTCTCATTGTGTTGAGCAAAAAAATATTATTATTTTATAACAACAAACTGTAGGAAATTTCACATTCACCAAACATCCACACGCTCTACTGACGCCTAGGTGCGCGTATGAAAACAATTATACGTTCTACGAATTGAATTTTACTAATCAATTGTCATGCGAGTTATTTATAACACCTTTTGATATTTAAAACCGAATACAAGGGTTTTATGGTGGAGTAGGACAATTTGATTGTAAATGATTAGGTGTGGGTTCGATTTCCATTCAGGGAATAATTATAATTAGACGTTGAGTACCGCCAAATAGTTCATAATGTCTCAATTTCAAGCAGAAAGTGGAGCACGAGATATGTATCTCGAATATATGGTTTTTTTAAACTTCACGTTTTTATAGATAGGAAGTATCTTGTGTCAAGATGCTCCGTACTCGGCTATACGCCAAATTCGTTTTAATGTAAACATTCCCCGAAATGGGAATCGAACACACAACCGATCGCGTTTTCAGTCAAATTGGCCGCCGGTTTTTTCTTAGTTTAGTTAGAAAATCGCGATAGTATAATGAACAAAAGAACAACCATTACACTTCTAGTAAATTTAGTTTAAAAAGATTGTAAGCGTTCGCTCGTTGAGAAGTTCTGAAGTAAATAATAGAAGAGTAAAGTTCTAATTTCTTCGAATAGTCAGTTAAATATAGATTTTCCGTCAGTTTTGACAGTTAGTACTTTTGTTATCCGCCACAGATAGCAGTTTAAAAAAATCTGTATACGAATAGAATATTTAAAACTGAGTGCCTGGACTTGACTAATACTCTACTTTAATTTTAGATGCATTGATATATAGATATATATATATATATATATATATATATATATATATATATATATATATATATATATATATATATATATATATATATATATATATAACATAAAAAAACTATACTTTAACTATTTCAAATATTAATTAAAAGGAGATTAAAGGCCGTTCAATTGAGGACGTGCTGGAGAGCTCTTGGGACGCGCCCAACTACATACAACAGGTAAATTCAGTACGTGGAAATCTGAAATAGCCGATAGCCAAAACTAGTAGAGTAAAGCAAGTTCCATCATAGCATTACCAGCACGAAATGAAAACTGATATCTAGAAAATATCACTCTACGTTACATTTATTAAATATATGTACATACAGTGTTCTATTTTTGTTTATTTTGTAAGGCGGCTGGTAATAACTGCAGTTGTTATCGTTATTAGATGTTATAATTATACTGAGTAAAACGCAGTAAATTCACTGGCAAATGTTAGTTTTTTTATATGTTACCGGATATGAAACGATCTAAAAATTGTTTTTTTTTCTATGAAGGAGTGAAGAGTGCCAAGACACTGTTTTATTCTCTTCGTCTATTTTATTTATTTGTTACATAAAAGTGGAACTTGTTTTAGTACAGCTTGACCCGTTCAGCGTAGCAATGTCTAAACACTCAGCAAACTAATGTCAAGACACTCCATTCCTCATTTCCGGCCTAAAATTAAGACATTGAGATATTAAGTGGCGAAATTCAAGTCAACTCGACGATTTGTCTTATCAGAGCGATGATTTAGAAGTAAATGTAATTATTACTGCGTTGAGATCGCCATTCAAAACGCAACGTCTCTATTACGGACGGAAAGCCATTAATGGAGTGTCTTGACACTACGTTATCTTTGACAGAATGTAGTCACTGTGTTATAGAGGATAAAACGTAATGCCACTCTCCCACTGTCTCAAGGGGCGTCTAGTTGGAGATATTTTTTGATGTAATAATTCCTCGAGCTAGCAACAAAACTATATTTTTTTATTTTACTCTTTTTATGTAGATTTCATTCAAAGTCAAAGTCAAATATTTTTATTTATGAAACGAAAAGCGAAAAGTTACATGCTTCGTTATTTGAATGTCAAATAATTCACCACCAGTTCACTAAAGCTAACGCCTCAGACCTGAGAAGAACCGGCGCAAGAAAATCAGCGGAACTCTCTCTTATTTTTTAAATGCCATTAATTACAAATTTATAGTTTTAAAATTCATTTCGTTATTATGGTGATAAAATGGTTAACATCGCAATCTTATCATTTCACTTAGCAGGGTAGACAGAAAGTATCTAGTGTCAAGACACTCCATACTCCGCTTTTCACCGAATTCTATACATTGCGTGTTGATTGGTGGAACTCAACACCGCGCTTTGTTTTGCAAGAGCGAGGAAGTGAAAATATTTTTAAATATTCCTCCGGGTGAGGATTGAACCCACGACCAATCGCGTTTACAGTCAGAAGCTGTCACACTAAGCCACGATTGGCTTCATTTCACTAAGGGAATTAATGACGTGGGTATTACTATTCAATACCGGATGGTTTTGGCTAAGTACTAACTCTTATTAATCCCTCTGAAGACCTCACTCGGCTTAAAGTCACATGTTATATAAATATATAAACGCTTTAACGTTACGCGTAGCATATCGTAGTATAGAGGATGTTTCTTTAAATAACTAAAAATTGTTACTTAGATTTAATTTATTTTTTTGAATACCCATTTAACACTTATTGATGGAGTTTCGGGAATTGTGATTATTTTAATTTTGAAAAAATGACGTCTGGGTGTTGATGTTCTGAATATTTATTTACTTACTATATATATTTACTGTCCACACTGTCCCCACCGGTGGAGACGAAGTCCCAATTTCGGTACCAAACGATGCCAATAAGCCTGATCCGGACAGGCAAGTCCCCTACTACAAACGATGTACACAAGCCGAGGTTCGTGCCTCACAGGAGGGCGCCCTTGTGACACGGTATTTTAAGTTGATGGTTGACGTCAGAGCTCTCCTAGCTCGGCCTCCCCCAAAACCCGGTGACGCAGTCAAGGCCGATAGGCCCAACAACATACTACACAAATATTTTTTAGCTTCACGCTTTTTATGCCGCATAGCAAGGTAGACAGAAAGCACTAGTGTCAAGACACTCCGTACTTCGCTTTCCACCGAATTCGAGACATTGCGTGTTTAGTGATGGAGCTCAACGCCGCACTTTGTCTTTACCAGAGCGAGGAAGTGAAAATAATTTAAATATAATCACTCCCTCGAATGGCGATCGAACCCACAACCGATCGCGTTTACAGTCAGACACTGTCCCACTGCACCACGATCAGCCTCTTACTACACAATTGAAAATAAAAAAGCCGAATCGATTGTTGCAAGAATCGTCAAAATCAATCAACTCGTTTAGTCCTTCATAACATTAAACTCCTTTCCGTCCAACCAAGTCAAGTATATATAAATAAGATTTTACTTGCATTTTAAATGAAACTGTTATCACTATTGAAATTAATCGCGTATATTTAGATATTCCAAAATACGTTTATGGAAACCTGACGTTTCGAACACTTTACAGTAGTCCGTGGTCACAGGTAGACTGTACGTACATATGTACAAGTATATAAGCACAGGGCAAGCTTATAAGCTTGTTAATAATTTTAATAAAACGTTACACCTGCCCACACTAGCAAAATCAAAATTCCATATAAAATATTATGCATACAGTCCACTTGCTAGAACTATCACAGATAAACTATTAATTTTTCGGTGCAATCGCATTAAGCGCCATCAAAATTGACATAGCTTCGTGGAAAAAGGTCTGTTTTAATGTTTAATTTTAAAAGCATTTTGTCGGATTGACGTACGTATGTATTCAGTACGTATATTAATCGATTGCATTTTTACCACGTGTAAGATGTAATAAAATAAATAAAATATAAAGAAATAGATAAACACTTGAAATAAGCTAAAATAGTTGAATCAGCAAATAAGCTACGTTGTAATTCTTAAACAATATATTTATAAAAACATTTCCTTAGAGATATATATTTTTTAACAAAAATTTACTATTCTTAAAAGAGCGAATTAAAAAATCAAAAAATACTTAACTCACCTAATATATTCTGCCAGTTGAAATATGCGTCTCTTCTATATCTTGTCGCCACTAAGTCATTGAAGAAAACGTTTAGCACTGAACGATTCTCCAGGTCGATTAAATCACTGTTAACAAATTATTATATTATGTTTTTTACCACATTTTTCTCTCATAGTTAAGGAGTCAGAGAAGAGATAATATCAAGATACTCTATTCTCTTCTTTCCACTTTCCTCTCTATTCCTCTCTTCCTCCATCTTACCAGAGAGGAGAACCGACGGTAATTTATTATAACCACTCCTTTAAGTGGAATTTGCAACCGATCGCGTTTACAATCAGACGCTGGCCCATTGCATTAAAGTGGCTTCGAATTTCTTTTACATATCAAAACCTAGATATAGCCTAAAATAAAATAGTATCCAGAAAAGTAAAGTTAAACACAACAGTTTTATTACAGAGAGAATTCTAAATTTTTCTTTTTTTTTGTGTCGCGGTTAGAGAGAAATAATGGCTAAGACACTTAGATCCACAAACGTATATAGGTACATTTTTTATAAAAAAACATATATCTAAAATCCTATCTGCATCTCTTTACATTTGAAAAGATTGCTTGAATTGTATAAAACCAGTACAGTACTGTACTGTATTGTACTGTACAGTACATTATTGAGTGAATTTAATTGGATTTATTCTAGAATTACCGACAACAAAATTTCAATACACTGGAATTTGCTAATAGAATAGAAAATGTTTAAGCTTAAAATATTTAGTGCTTGCAAGCAATAAAAATTTACAATGAAAATAATTTCAGAACTATCTACATCAGCTCCTAGTCTCTCTATCAAAAACGCCCATTTCAAAATTAAACACCCTGTACATGTGAACTATACTGACTGACTAAAACATAATTTTTTTTGAGAACATATTAGTGAAATTATTGTGAGGATAATTTTCTCTTTACTTGGCCATTTTTTTTAGTTTCAAGCTTTATCCTGCATAGCTGGGTAGACAGGAAGTACCTAGTGTCATGACACCGTATTCCGCTTTCCGCTGAATTCCAGAAATTGCGAATTGAGTGGCGGAACTCAACGCCACGTTTTGTTTTACCAGAGTGAAAATAATTTTAATATATTGCATGATTGCATTTACAGTCAGATGGTATATTTAGACATTTTATGCTTAGCTTATATTAAGAAAATTAAAATATTCGATATATTACCAATAGTAAGAAGAAAGAATGAAATATTTTTACAACCGATATATTTTCCTCAACTTCTTACTTTTTCCCGAATAGAACGTAGTGTTAAGACACTTTGTTCATCACTTACCACCCAAAATCGTGACAGCGTGTTGAGTAGCGGAAATCAACGCCACGCTTTGTCTAATTCGAGCGGGAAAAATGAACAATGTCAATATAATCGAACCTGTAACCACACGTGCTCATAGTCACATGGCATCAGACCTCATTTGCAAAACAATGGATTAACTTTTAAATATATACTCTCTAGGCCAGCGAAAATATATTAAAAAATGTATAAAAACTTGAACGCAGAGGGATTCGAACCCGCTGTAACGAAAAACGCTGTAAATAAATTGTAACAAACGTATAAAAACTTCCACGCAGCCGGTAGTAAAATGTATGGCTTAGCGGTCAGAGCGCTTGGACGGTTTTCAAGAGACGCGGGTTCAAATCCCGCCGCGTTAAAATTTTTAAACGTTTTTTTTAATGTTTTCTAATCCTAAGTGTGGAATAACAGTTTAAAAGTAGAAAAATACCACTATTCATTCATTAAGCTCCGCAAGGATATCGACAGATACGCACGATTCAAATCTAATAACGTCGGCAGGTAAAACAAATATTACGTTACAATACTTCCATATTAAAATTGTAGTTCTCTTTTACATTTTTAAACGGCATCCCGAGCTAGTCATTTTAAAAAATTTCGTGTAATGTGAAGTGATCGAAACATCAGGTGTCCAAAAATGTATTTTCGAATACCAAAATATACGCGATTAATCCGATTAAAATAGTTTCATTTAAAATGTGTAAAAATCGCAAAAATCAAAGATCTTATTTTAGTTAGTTACCATAGTAATACGAGAGCCGGATGCTGCAATTAATTGGGCATATTCATATTTATAGATAGTAATTAATTTCTACTTACAAATGCTAATAATATTATAACCGAGAAAAATTAAGATAATATATATTAGTCAAAATTTTATCCAAAAATTGAACAAATCCAGATAAAACTTTTTACTAACATAGTTTAGTTATCAGAATAGCAAATACATAAATATATTAAAATTTACAAGAACGTTTTGTAAGCTTCTAATAATTATAACTTTAAATTAATTATAATTAGACTGGATTTGACTGGTTCTGACTGCTTTCAGCAAGATTAAATTGGTTTAAACTGGATTACATGACTGGATTATATTATATTTGAATACACTAGTTTGATCTGTATTAAATTGCATTAAGCTGTAATTAAATTTTAAATAAGATTAAAAAATCTCACAATAACGTTGTCCCAGTGACCGGCACACCGGCTGCCAGCTTGCCCATAGCTACCTCCAGCGGATAATCAAAGTGTTCACATTCAGGCATACATTGTATCAATTCCACATTGACATCTGTGTTTATACTGTCATTGCGCTCACGCTCGTCTATTATGTTAGGACCTAGAATAAGGGTAGAAAAATATTAGAAGGGGTAGTGAAAAAAAAACATATATATAGATATTTTAAATGATTTTTGATAACTATCCATCCAACTACCATATTTATTAATTATAAATACATATTTATATAAATAAATAAAATTAGAACGTCTGTTTGTAATATTAAAATAAACGTTTTCTACTAAATGTATTTTTTTTCTAATTTTGTCTGTCAGGTTAATCTTTGAAGGTGCTACACCGATTTCAACGGAACTTTCAATGTCATCTGGTAACTGATATAATAAAGAGTAACTTGGATACTTTTGTGTTAAAATTATAAAATAAATATTCGGAAATATTAAACTCCACAAATAAGTCGTGGTTACAACTAGTTCTATATATAAAAATATTTATTAAAAATATATTTACTCTGTGAAAAACAAGTAAATTGTAAATTCTTACCATATCGGCCCCATTAGTTTAAATATATTTCATTGAACAAAACCAAAAAAAGGAAATGGGAATCGAAGTCACACCCGTCGTATACAATCAGATACTAGACAGTTAAGCGATAACTATCTAAGTCATCAAAAATTAAAAAATATATATTTTAAAATTATAAAATATATATACTCACTAATAATTCTCTCCAAACACTCAATATCATGGAAATTACATATTCTATAGTAATCTGAAACAAATATAATTATATATATATATATATATATATATATATATATATATATATATATATATATAAAAATAGAATAAAAAGATAAATTATTGCCTATATAAATTTTAACTTAATATATAATACGTAGGCGTTTATTACATAAATCTAGTAATTCAGTACACTATTGGAATAGACAAAAAAAAAGAATTTCATAACGCTTTTATGATTATTTAAAAAAAACGTATATAATAATAAATTTCTGGTTTTCTCAATAATAATATATTTATGAAAAATTTATAACAAGAAAAATTAGACTTAGATGTATAATGTAAGTCAATTAATTCTAGTTTTGACTTTAACCAAATTTAATACGCATTGCTTACGGAAAAATGATCCAGTATCAGTTACCCGTTACACCGTCTGCATTAAAACAAAATACTGTATGTTTAAAATCAAAAGTTAATAGAATATGCACTATGCGCTAAACAACAGAAGGAAAGGAGTAGAAATTATTGCAGTTATAAATATATAATCGGCAGAAGCTAAACGCAAGTAAAATAGCAAGCGGGCGGTCAGATTCAGAAAAATAATCTGCCTAATTTCCTATACTGCTAGTCTTTGTCTTTACTATATACCATACAGATTTTCGATCACACTAGAGTCCGTATGTTAGTAAGAATTGCAAGATCATGGTCAGCATATTAAAATATATAAAGAATAAATAATAACATCAAAAATATTAACCTTTTTGAGGAAAATAAAACGGAATGCAGTCACATTCGTTTATCAATATTTGCGTCTTTTTCAACGCCATACAATTGTGGAACGAGTATTGGTGGAAGTTGGCGATTTTTAACTGAAACAAAACACAATACGTTACATTGACGACTACGTACAAAACGCAGCGTCGTGCATCGTGCGTCGTGCACGTGATGGTTATGTTAAATATTAAATATAAAAAGATTTCTAATAACTATACCATAATTAGATAGACCATCGCGACAGTCAGCCTTACCCTTATGCACTTCAAGAAACATATTACAAAATATGAAAAATAAAATAAGAAGATTAAGAAGTTATCTTAAGAAGGTTTTAAAAGAAAAATGCTTTTATTTTTCCGCTTTCACCGCTCTGATAAGACAAAGTGCGGCGTTTAGTTTCGTCTAAGCGATGGTCATGAGTTCAGTAATTAATCGGAGGAAAAAATATATATAGATTTTATTTCTATTTCTTCATACTGGTTAGACAAAGCGCAAATCGATTTTGCTATTCATTCTCACTAACATTTAAATTGCAATTTTTTTTTATATAGTATAGGCATCACATATTGACTATTATTTGTAAAAATACTCCACAATAGAATAGGAAGTATCAAGTCGAAGCCTGTCGTGGCGCAGTGGAACATCCGACTGTAAAAGCGTACGGTTGTGGGTTCGATTACCACTAGGCAGAGAGATTATAATTAAATTATTTTCATTACCTCGCTCTAGTAATACAAAATGCGGCGTTGAGTTCCAAGAAAGAGACCACGCAATGTCTCGAATTCGGTGAAAAGCGAAGTACGGAATATCTTTACACTAGATACTTTCTGTCTACCTTGCGATATAAAAACGGGTAGCGACTGAGGAGAGGTAACGAAATTCAAAATGTCTCTGATAACTATTTTAACGTTGCCTACCTAGCAAGCGACACCAGCACCTATCGTAAGCAACGCCGCAGGCAAAAGCTAGTACGTGTTAAATTATTTCTCATATAAGAAAGTGCCCTACAATTAAGTTTCTGTAAAAATGCATTTACGTCACGAGCGTAAATCTTTTTAGATTTAAGTATTAAAATTATCTGGCTAGATATATCTGTGTGTTTATCATTTCACTGACCTCCACACTTTGATAAACTTACATTGAAATTAAAAAAATCATATGCATTTGCAATACATGTGCACGTGATGGTTAGGTTATATATTTAATATGAAAAGGTTTTTATATTTACTATTTTTAAAGTGTTATTCCACACTTAGGATTAGAAAATATTTTTCAAAAATGTTTCCTAATCAAAAGGTTTATATTTATATTACTTTTATTTCTCCGATTCGATAAAATGTAATGCGGCGTTAAGTCCCGCTACCTATCAGAAAATATCTGAAACGGGAAATATAGAAAACGAAGTATCTTAATAATAGAGATGTTAAACTTCAGAGCTAAATATGATGTATATGTAAAACTACAGTGAACTCGAGAGAGTGATTATATTTAAATTATATTCAGTTCTCGCTCAAAGACAAAGTGCGGCGTTGAGTTCCATTAATCACCACACAATGTCTTGAATTCGGAAAGCGGAGCACGGAGTGTCTTTACACTAAGCACTTCCTGTCTAACCTATTAAGCGGGATGACAACGTGAAGCTATAAAATACAAATAACCTATTTCATCTCCATATAGGAAAAAATTTCCATTCTGACTCTGAAATCCATCCACTCAATATAATAAATGGAAAGCATCTATTGATAACTATCAAGGTACTTAGCGAGGGAGACGTAAAAGAATTTAAAAAATACAATATCAGGTTACAAAATATTCTTTTGCAAACCGAACCATACCTACAAGTATTAATCAATTAATTTATCTATCGACTTATCGACTATTTGTATAGGAATTTTAAAATCTTAACACCTTATACGCTGCCATTGTTAATTATGATAAATACGAAAATATACTGAGGCCGGTCGTGGCGCAGTGGGACAGTGTCTGACTGTGAACGCGATCGGTTGTGGGTTCGATCCCCACTCAAGGGAGTGATTATATTTCAATTATTTTCACTTTCTCGCTTCGGTAAAGACAAAGTGCGGCGTTGAGTCCCACCACTCAGCATTTAATGTCTCGAATTCGGTGGATAGCGAAGTACGAAGTGTCTTGACACTAGGTACTTTCTGTCTACTCTGTTATGAGGGATATAAAGCGTGAAGCTAAAAAAATTTATACTCAATAAAGCGTGTACATGTGACAGGAAAATGCATTTTCAAAATGCATTATCGATGCCACTATGACTTAATTGAGATGCATCTTCTAAATGCACTCAGACCAAACTAGATGTCCCTTTGAGACGTTGACGCGTTGCCTAGCAACGTGTACATCCCTATATATAAACATGTATGTCAAACACACGGTAGTGTGTGTTACATTTATTTTATTAATTTAATATGTTTTTATGCATTATATTTAAAAATATTAACTATAACTATAACTGTGCCAAATTCCATACTCCTCTGTTAGCGTAATTATCGTAAAACGGGATTAACAGATTTCGCTTTATATATTTATTCATATATAAATTTCTAAGATTAAGAAAGTAAATAATATGGAAAAAGAAATATATTTTTAAAACTGTACACAGTTGTTTACTTTTTAAGCCCTTTCAAGTGATATCTATATTGGACGGATTGTAAAAAAAATGGGTAATTCGCGAATTATGTTGCAGTTATTTCAGACTCCTAACAATACTAACTCAATCAATACAGATAAAATTGTATATGTTTGTAATATAAAAAATAATCGCTTTTTTCTATATGCATATGTATATGTACATAGTAAAAAGTATGTATATTTTTACATATAAAAAAATAACACTTTTTACCATTTTTGTTTGTCTGTTTGTTCTGGCTAGACTATAGGAACGGTTTAACTAATTTTGATGGGACTTTTAGTAACGGATAGCAGATATAATAAAGAGTAACTTAGGCTGCAATTTTTTTTTAGCTTCACGCTTTTATCCCGCATAGCAGGGTAGACAGAAAGTACCTAGTGTCAACACACTCCGTACTTCGCTTTCCAATGAATTCGAAACATTGCGTGTTGGGTGGTGGAACTCAACGCCGCTCTTTGCTCTTTGCTATATCCCCCGAGTGGGGATCGAACCCACAACGGATCGCGTTCACAGTCAGACGCTGTCACACTGCGCCACGACCGGCCTCTAGGCTGTACTTATTAAATAATTTTAAAATAAAGATCCATGGATGTTAAATTTAACGCAGATAAAGTCGCGGGCATATCTTGTATATATATAAAATCATTGTCATCAGAACTAAAGATGTAATTCAAATTTATTCGCAGATAAGGTACTTAAAGAGCAATAGTTTGGAATTTGCATAATTATAATTAAAAAAAAATATATATTTAAGATCCATAGTTTAATTACGTATTAAATATTTAAGTTACCAGCTTCACATTTTAGAGACAACCTAATGTCAAGACACTTCGTTGACTGCTTTCCGTTAGTAATATAGACATTCTGTGTTGAGTTGCGTTGTTCCCTCAATTTAGAGGTGGTGGGTTCAGTTTCGGCTTGAAACATGATATATGACGAACTAACACTACCAACATAAATATATACGACTTTTACAAACTAAAATAAATGTAATTATAATTATAAAATTATTTTCACTCTTCTTCAATACTTATATATTAAATGTGATAAGACAGAGTGCGGCGTTGAGTTCCACCATCCAACACGCAATGTCTCTAATTCGGTAGGAAGTTTCCTGTCTACCCTGCTATGCGGGATATATATGTATATATATATATATATATATATATATATATATATATATATATATATATATATTATTTTTATTACGTCGGCACATCGATACGTTTTGAAGATATGAAGATTAGTGGCTCTCGGTGTTTGCGTCAATGCCGCCGTTGAAGATATTACATGGAGATAGAATAGTCCAATTACGTACGTACGCTTGTCAGATTTCTTAACAATATATAATGTATTGTTCTGTATGAAATTATATTGGATTGTATGTTTGTTGGTTGTTGATTTTTTACTCTAGTTTGAAATTTACTATGTATTTTAATGAACATTAATATTGTAATGCTTAATCAGACATTAAGGGTTATAAATATTATTTTTTTAGCTTCACGCTTCGCAAGGTAGACAAAAGAAGCTAGTGTCAAGACACTCCGTATTCCTTCATTCCGCCGAATTCGATACATTGCACGTGAAACAGTGGACGTCAACGTACCAGAGCGAGGAAGTAACAATAATTTATAAAACCCTTCTCGCATGGGAATCGAATCCACAAACGATCGACGTTTACACTCAGATACTGTCCCACTGCCCCACGGCCGGCCATTTATATTTGTTTTGTATTTCAATCAATAGTTTTACATATTCATTTTTTTTAGCATCACTCTTTTTCTCCACAATCTTGATCGGAACAACTTAGTGTCAAAACACTTCGTTCTCATATTTTCGCTTGAATTCAAGATATGTTCGATTTGCGTCATCCAACATTTCGAGTTACAATGAGTTTACAAAAAACGATTATTAAATGAATGAAGTAAACAAGTAATATTATTAGCTATAAAAAAACGACATAAAAGGTTTAATTTAGAAAAATATATATATATATAGCAATGTAACAGAGAAGTTCAATAACACACTAGTTCTTATTTCCTCAATAAATGTTTTAATAAACTGATTACAGTATATGATAATGTCAGCCACAATGATTGCTATATTTTCTTGAAACAGACAAAATTTCATATTATATTATATTTTATAGCAAATGAAATACTTAAAAAAATAATAAGTGATATGTTATTTTTTTATAATATAAGCTTTTACGCTTTGTCCCATGGAGCTATATTCCATACATGGTAAACCCGAGGAAAGTCAGTGGACAGCTAGTGTCAGGACACTCCGTTTATAGAATTCGAGACGCGCGTCTAATATAAAGGTTTTAATTAGGTACACAAATAAAAATAATATTTTTTATGTACAATTCCACAATAAGAGTTAATGAACATTGTTTTTGAAAATGTATAAAATTCGGTACGCAGCGGAATTCAACCCCAGATCTCTTGGTAATCGTTCAAGCGTTCTGACCGCTAAACCATGCGTTGTACATCCGTCTGCGCTCAAATTTTCATACGTTGTCAAAAAAAGTTCCCTAATCCTTAGTGTGGAACTCTTTTAAAATAGTAAACTCTCTTGCCTAACAATTATTTTTTCTTTTGACACTAGGTACTTCCTGTCTAGGACAGATAGAAAGTACCCAGTATTAAGACACTCTGTATTCCGCTATTCGGAATAAAAACTTGAAGCTACAAACACCAAAACAAAAATAATTTTTAAGCCTACCACAAAGACAGACACCGAATTTGTATTATACAGATTCAATTCTAATTCGAAAAATAGGCATGCCAATTAGCTCATTAATTATTGTACCAATTTGATACATTTAACTACTTACATTTTAAGAAAGAAATCCTATTTTCAATTGAAAAAAAATATATATAAAATAATGTAATTAGCGAATGTTGTTTTTCTCGAGTTGATTAGCAAAAAATATATGAATGGAAATATATTTTATTTATTTGCTCGTTATTTTTTTATCTAATTTAAAAAAAAATAAAAGGACTTTTGTTTACAGCAAATAAAATAAAATCTTTGAATCAATTTGCAGTAGGATCACGATGAGATAAGGATAAAAATTAAGGACAAAAATCTTGTTTTATCCCACATAGCAGGGTAGTCGGAGACAATCTAGTGACAAGACACGTCGACTACGTTCCATCTGAAATCGAGACACTGCGTGACGAGTGGCGGAAGTCGTAACCGCGGTTTTTTCAACCAGAGCGAAGAATTAATATCACAACCAATAGCGTTTAAAGTGCCGTAAGATATAATTAAATAATTAAATAGGGAAATGAAATCTCAAGCCTTAGTTACTAATAGTTACTATTATAGTAACTACTGTCAGTTCTTAAAGGTGTCACTGATTTGAAATCAATCCAGACTGTATATGGGTCATGCTTGTTATAAAATATTGTAAAATATATAATAGGCTGGTAACTAATATATCTATCTTATCATATTTATCTTGCAATATTTAACTGAAACATACAAACAAACTTAAAATATTTTTCCTTATTTTTATAAAAAGTATTAATATAAAATATGAATTGGTATACTATCTGTTATAATATATTTTTTAGATACATTTGATTCCACGATTTGCCACACTGCGCCACGAATAATATCAAAGTGATTTTTTTTAGCTTCTCGCATAGCATAGTAGACAGAAAGTACTTAGTGTCAAGACACTCCGTACTTCGTTTTCCACCGAATTCGAGACATGGCGTGTTAAGTGGTGGAACTCAACGCCGCACTTAGTCTTACCAGAGCGAGGAAGTGACAATTATTAAAATAAATTTTACTAATATATATCTTTCAAGAAGAAATCAACTTATCATTCCTCACACACGATATATGTACCTTGTATAAAACTATATATTTTAATGACATTTTTTATCATTAATATATAAATAATAAATTCTAAAACTAAAACCCGCCTACTCATAATCGAGCTGTAAAAGTGATGAAACAAGATAATGAATAATATAGACGTAATACATTTATAGGAATAGATATATATATATATATAGTGTTTCTAGAGATAGATAAATTACAAATTATTTAAAGTATCTTAGAAGCCAAAGGGAAAGTTGAAATGGAAAGTCAAAATCACAAATCTTCAATCAAAAGGGAGATTACTATTTTATTTTAATAGTTTACTATTTTTAAAGCGTTATTCCACACTTAGGATTAGAATTAAAAAAATGTTATACGTTTTTTCAAAAATGTTCTCTAATTCTAGTGTGGGATAACACTTTAAAAATAGTAAACTATATATATTTTTGATTCAAAATTTAAGCCAGCTCTTGAATCGCATTTTCTAGTATAAAACCAGCTATTTCAGTTCGATTGAGTAACAAGCATTTAAATATAAAATAAATACTATATAATAATCCCACGTTCGTATAATCGCGAGCGAAAACTTTGATGCCATAGAAACAGGGCAGTAAAAAATACAAGCAAAATATTCGAAAACAAATTAGGTAGAAGAATTAGTATATGAAATCTTTAAAAAAAATGTTTCTAGCAAAATTTAGACAATATATAAAACATACAGGATCCCAAAATAAAAACAAAAGCAAAATTCCAGCATCAGAGATCCAAGCAGAGAGCGTGCTTAATAGTACCATTCAAAAACATTTCTCTATCTACATACAGGAGCTTGTATCGGGAAATAATTGGTAACATGAGAACGTTGAAATGCACAAACAGTCTGGACTATCGCAATTTTTTTTTAGCTTCACGCTTTCATCCCGCATAGCAGGGTAGACAGAATATACGCAGTGTCAAGGCACTCCGTACTTCGCTTTCCACCGAATTGGAGACATTGCGTGTTGAGTGTTGGAACTCAACGCCACACTTTGTCTTTACCAGAGCGAGGAAGTGAAAATAATTTAAATATAACTCACCCAAGTGGTGATCGAACCTACAACCGATCGCGTTTACAGTCAGACGCTGTCTCACTGCGCCACTGCGGATCTCAACCGCTAATGACTGCGAAATAAAGAAATTCAATACGTCAGATTCCAAAAAAAAATATTACGAAACTATCCGCCATAGTAACAAAGGGGCTGAGTCTGGCTGTAAATGCAATAGAATGTATATTTTAAAATTTTCTATCATTACTTGACATTAGTTAAACAAGTCGTGGTGTAGTACCGCATTTAAAAGAAACAGATGCCTCCTTCCTTCTATACTTTGGGGGACATATTGGTAATATTCCATGTTGGTTGGCGGAAACCAACGCAGTGTTTACCCAACGTTACTTGCCGAAGAATATTTTATATCAGACATACAGACAAGCATATGTGTGTATAAACTTGGGCTAGACCGATTCGCCTTATTTTTAATTTTGAAGCATTCATGTGCAAGGAAGATTTAAAAAGCGATACACAATTATGAAAATATTACAAAAATTATAAGAATAACAATCTTATTTTCCAATACAAACTAGCTTAGTTATCGTCTAGTCGTCGTTATAACAAAAAAAAAACATTTAAAAAAATCCCGCCCCCACCCCAAAATATTTGACAAAACACAAATATATCGCTTATTTTCAATATATATATACATATATATACATATATATATACATATATATATATATATATATATATATATATATATATATATATATATATATATAAATTTCCGAGGCGATACAAAATTTGTTAGAAAACATTATTGAAAAAACGTATAAAAATTTGAACGCAGTGGGATTCGAACACGCGCCTCTTGGAAACCGTCCAAGCGTTCTAATCACTACGCCATGCGTTCTGCTACAAACTGCGTCGAAATTCATATGCGTTTGTTACAACTCATTTATGTTGTAATCGCTGCGTTCAAATTTTTATACATTTTTTAAAAAAATATTAGAAAATCTTAAGTATGGAATAACACTATAAAAAAAGTAAACAACGGTTCAACTGGTACATACATAATAAAGTCCAGGCGTCAATTACTTAGAACAACGCACAGTTAGTAACATTAGCTCAGTTCGTCGTAGAAGCGTCAGTTCCCTTGTCAAATGAAATAACATAATGGCGTTCGACGTAAAACATCTCGCTCTGTATTTTTCTTATTTATAAATGATATCCATTTTAGAGTATATTTAATCTTACAATCGGTTTCGGTCGTAATTGGAGCATGCTGGGCTATGAAATATAATATTTCGTTATATTTCGTTAACACTACTATTGTTAGTTGAATACGTGAAAATATTTAAAATTATATAGAAATTATAAAGTGTTTTAAAGAGAATAAACTATAATTTTTAAAGAACATAGTATGAAGACACTCTGATTTCCTCTTTCCGGCCAAATTCATATTGAATGGTGGAATTCAACGCCGCACTTTGTTATACCAGAACAAATGAATAACAGTATATAAAATATGTATGACAAAACATTACATTTAATAGCTTAAAAGTAATAAAATAGGATTCTAGATAATCTACAAATATTAACAAAATTAACACAAAGTTTCATAAAAGTAAATATTTAGATATTACATATTTTTTAAATAATAAAGAATGTATATGAAAAGTTTTAATTCCATAGAAAGCTCTTTCCATAGAATACTCACAATCTGTACAGACGTTTTATTTTTTTTATAGAAAAAGAAGGCAAACGGGAAGAATGAAGAACTAGAGCCGACTTCGTCCATGAACATCTACAACGTTAGAGTTATAGCTGCATTGCCGGCTTTGGGATGGACGTGAAAGGGGATGAGGAAAAGGATGGAATAGGGAGAGCTGGCTTACATGATATTGGATGTTTTTGTCAGTGGTCGTGAGCCAGTCGTGGGATGATCCTCCTACCATCAAATGACTGGGCTACCCGCCTCTTACGGGATGCTACCCAACAGCGGAGGGGAATTGTATTCTACCCCGTCCCCTCACTAAAGTAATATATATTTTATTTATGTATATACAGTTTATTATACACCACAAAAAATATATAGTAGTTGAATAAAAGATGAAATAATAATGACAGTAAACAAGAAATTGAGTACAGGAGGCGGTCTCATCACTAATTAGCGATACCTACCTGACAACCCTTGGGTAAGACGTTATGAAAAAAAAATTATATATATATATATATATATATATATATATATATATATATATATATATATATATATATATATATATATATATATATATTTAAGCATGCAAGAGGCGACTTGGGTAGTATTTATTAATAAAACATATCAACAATATTAAGTTGTCAAAAAGAGCTATAACTTTAGACACACTACAGTACGTAGTAGAGCGGAACTCCACGCTGCACTTTGTCTTATTAACTGTATTTAAACACATAATTGATGTTACAAAATGATTTTTTACATTTGGACATAATATAGTGTTTTGCGGAACACTGCACCGCGCTATGTTTATTTGCGTTTTATCCAGTCTCATATCGAAGCTATTTATATATACATGCAACTCTTCCGTTACCTACTAAGGTTGACTAAGAGAAACATTTTCCACGAGGTATTGAATAAAACGTGATTTTGCTATATTAATTATATATTCATTAAAATATTTTTTTCATATATAGTTCACGCAGGTAAAATCGAAGGCTACAACTAGTATAAAATAATTGAGTAATTAAATATTTCATAAGCTAACAAAATATTGCGTTTACTTATTTTAACTTCGTGAATAACTTGTTAATACTATATTAAATGTAAATTACGAGATTATCTCTTGAATTCTTTCGTTTTTCATTTCAACACTGTTCGTACTGTTTTTAATACTGAAATTATTAGTAGATTAATCGATTAATTATTATTATTTATAAAAAAATATCGATTTCTTTAGTAAAATGGACCGCGGTATTAAATTCCACGATCATATTTACAAATGGAGTGTCTTAGCGCTATGTAATTTGACCTGGCATATAAAAAGGATGGGTATGGCTAAAGTTAGTTTTAATTAAAAATAGATATTTGAATTATCACTGTCAAGATAGACCACGGAGTTAAGTTCTGCGACAACTCACCTTTTAATATCTATGGAGTTTATTGATGCTGTATCGTTTCAGCTGAACCTAGTAATATTAATTAAAATTGACATTTTTGTTTTACTTACAAAAATATAGCTTTTTTCTGGATTGAAATATTTGCAATTAAAATTTTCACATATAATTTACATTAAACTATTTTAAACAGAATTGCCTATAGGCCGGACGTGGCGCAGTGGTATAGCGTCTGACTGTAAAAGCGATCGGATGTGGGTTCTATTTCCACTCGGAGAAATGATAATATTGAAATAATTTTCATTTCCTAGTAAGACAAAGCGCGTCGTTAAGTTCACCCACTCAACACGTAATATTTCGAATTCCGTGGAAAACAGAGTATGGCATACCTTGACAGGTATTTCCTATTTACCCTTCTATGCGGGAAAAAAGCGTAAAGCCAAAAAATATTGCCTATATTTTTAAATGTCAATTCACCAAGCTTGGCCAAAGAGCGAGATATAGTCAGCAAATACTCCCTGTATTTGGGTATCCCTGTATCAATGGTGGTAGTTTGTTATAATAACTTTTGTATCAATATCTGAAAGACGTACACCACCTCAGCCTATCTCAGACCATGGACTACTGTAAAGTGTTCGAAACGTCGAATTTTCAAAGATATATTTCCAAATACCCAAAACATAAGCGTATAATTCGTTTTAATAGTATAATTAAAAAATATAAAAATCAATACAAGCAAAGATCTGATTACTTTAACATGCAATTAGAGTTCTAACTGTTCATCACAACACTAGATAGAGATAGTATTATCATAAGTGTAATAAAATTTTAAACAATAATTTCATGTTATAAATTATAAAAGAATTTGATAAAAGCATTAATTTGCGATAGATAAATCACGCTAATGCGTCATGTTGATCATTATAAAGATATATATATATATATATATATATATATATATATATATATATATATATATATATATATATATATATATATATATATATATATATATATATATATTTGTTTTGTAGGTTTGATCCCCACTAAGGAGAGTGATTATATTTAAACTATTTTCACTTCCTCGCTCTTGCAAAAAGACAAAGTGTGGCGTTGAGTTCTACCTGTGTGGGGCAAGACACGCAATGTCCAATGTCGAATTCGCTGGAAAGCGAGGTACGGAGTGACTTGACACTAGGTACTTTCTGTCTACACTGCTAAGCGGGATAAAAGTGTGAAGCCAAAATATATATATATATATATATATATATATATATATATATATATATATATATATATATATATAAATAACTTAATGTAAAACATTTCATTGACTACTGTTAACCCGACAAGTAGCGAACTTAACACCGCACTCTGCCCAGATTATAGGCAGAAACAGAAAAAAATAGTGCTTTGACACTAGGGTATAGACTACACTGCGGGTACAATACGGGTATAAGATGCCTGTAGCGTATATGTAAAGCATTAATTTGAGTTACCAATACAAGTATGATAATGAATATATAAATATCATTCAACGATGTGTTTTTTTTTTCATTTACATTTCATGTATAATCATAAAGAAGGGGTAAAGTCTGTGAATCGTATTGTGATAATAAATAATTATGATAAACTCTTTTATTACTTACGTAGATTTAAAATGTATGATATAAAGACAATGGAAATGACACTGTCGTCTGCCTGTATGTAATATAAATCAGATATCATGTTTTTTATATAAGAATTTTTAATATAGGTATTTTCGCATTATTCATTGGAGAATCAAATTTGTAAAATAATACATCTATTACCGCTGAATGTAAAAAGTACTTCATTCATAATAAATTTTTTAGTATTTATAAAAAAACTCCACCCTTCGCCACTGATATACTTACCAGTTACAAAGGGTATTTACTCGTATATAGCAATCATATATATATATATATATATATATATATATATATATATATATATATATTAAAATTGTAGATGTGTTGCCGGCCTTGAGATGGAAGTAAAAGGAAATGATTAAAGAAATTTTAAAACGTTTTATTTATAATAAAAAACATATGGAGGATTACAATGACGCATATTTACTATTTATAAGTAACAGGCGATCAGAAGTCAATATATTTTATATTATAATGATAAGCCAATAAAATTAACGCTAAAATACTGCTACGATGCGTTTGTCATACACTTTTATATATAGGACAGTAAAACGGTACTTAGGCTTCATGTATTTCAAATTACTATACAATTTCTAGAAATTATTTTTTGACCTATCTTCCTTATATGCATCTTTGATATCATACATTATTTGCAAAAAATATATAACACTTAATACCATTTAAACAGCAAAAATGACATAAGCACAACTCCGTAATACCCGTTTGATAAGAATTTGCTTATCTACAGATTAGGATTACTTTTCCGCATAATCGATCGTCTCAAATAATTAACATCAAATAAATGACATAAGATGTTTAAAAGATTATTTGAAATCCTAAAATTTTTTTTATAGAAAAAGAAGGCAAACGAGCTGAAAGGCCATCCGATGGTAAGTGGTCACCTTCGCCCATGGATCTCACCTACAGCATTAGAATTGTGGATCCGCTGCCGGTCTTAGGATGGATGTGAGGAGATAGTGTAGTGGCATCTGCATCCAGAACTATCGGAACCATTACACACTGATGTGATGGGTGAGTATGGGGACGGCTGGCTTACGAGCCAGAACACATCATCAGTCATCATCAATTGGGATACCCGCCTCTTACGCCGGATACGGTACGCTACCTAGCAGAGGAGGGGCATTGTATTTTATCCTGGTTTCCACTATGAGGGGCACAAGGGAAAGCCCCATCCTCTCATAGGGACTAATATTATTTGCACAAATATTAGAAAAATATTAAGTAACATAGGCTATATTTTATATAAAAAATAGGGCATGTGCAGAAAATCAGATTATGTTAACCAAGGTGTGTATCCATTTAAAAAAATCCCTTATTTGAACTGCTTAAATGGTTATAGATAATACGAAATGATGTACTAACAAATTATAGGACTAAAAAATATCTAAAAAAACTCTGCAATAGGGTATCTATATCTAATAGCTAAGATATAAAAATCTTTTTAGTATTTAAAAAAATATTAAATGCTCTCTACAATATTTAGATCTATTTTTTGGTGATAGTACGAAGTAAGTCCTTATAAAATTAAAATATTTCATCAGTGAAATTATTTCAAGTAGATATTACTTTACCTTTAGATTATTAAACTTCATTGAACAGATATTATTATATTTTAAAGTAATCATCATGGGCTTAAAAATTTTATACACGAACTGTTTACGCTCGCCGCTATGTTCTTTTCTCTCTGGAGTGGTCGTTGACGCGTGGGCACCGTGACTTGATCGGCTCAGATAGACGGCTACAGACTTACCTGAGCGAGGAAATGACAGTAATTAAGTATAATCCCTGCCCCAAATGGGAATCGAACCCACAACCGATCACCTTTCAAAACAAATTCACGATTTCTTATATAGATTAATTTAATTATTTTATACTATACTTTCAAAGGAAAATCAAAGTCTGGTGTCTGATAATAAATGCTGCAACGTGTGCATGCTCTAGAGATAGATAAAATATAACATTGATTATATATTTCATAGAGATAGCCATAGAGGCGCAGAAGGCAACGTAAACGAGATGGTTATTCGTTCGATTCCCATTAATAGTGGATAAGAGGGGGAAGGAAGAGTATTATGAAAATAATTTTATTTTCATTCTCCTGCTCTGGTAAGACAAAGCGCGGCGTTAGGTTCCATCAGCCAACACGCAACGTCTTTAAGTCCTAACCCAATTATTTTTGCTCTGTTACACGATTACATTGCGGTACTATATTATGATTGGAAAGAAATTTATAAGTAACTTTTTTATTTTTTTTCCTATATTATCCTAAATAATCTAAAACTATCATATATGATTACCCTCCAAAAATCTGAACCTTATCTATCCAGTTGTTATCAGTATATTAAGTGATCAGTTTTTTGTTTCATAAAATCTATCTATATGTACTACGCTAAAATCAATTCTAGTAGTTTAGTAGTTTTACCGTAATCATCACAGAAAAGACAAACAGACACACAAAAATGTCTTGAGTATATTATATAGATACAAGGCCTTGGGCACAATTATTTAAAAAGGGCAATGTTTAAAGAGTGCAAGTATTTTTGAAAAAACGAATAAAAATTTGAACGCAGTGGGATTTGAACCCGTGCCTCTTGGATACCCGTCCAAGAGGCGTAGGTTCGAATACCGCTACGTTTTACGAACGAATTTTTACGAGGTTTTTTTCAAAAATGTTTTCCTACCTAAGTGTGGAATAACACTTTAAAGAATATTAAATATTAGAACGCAAGTATGTTTAATAAACAATAAACATATGGACAAACGATTATATAAAAATAAACTATCTCTGCTCATAATATATACAAGCATTATTGATTTTAAGATAACTAATAAACCCTTTTATTTCATGCAAAAGTAAATTCAAAATAAGTACAAAATATAGGTAAAAGAAAATAATTACGCACAAGTTATTGAAAATAATGTACAAATGTGAAAAGTTGCCTTGTTAGCTTGCATGAAACCGCCCTCCCCCCTCCCCTCTCAAGTGAAGGTGAAAGTCTCCTAAAGAGAAATCCATATGTCTCTATCCTGAGCTATTTGCGGCCAGCAGGTAGCTATTATCAAATCGTCTACCCATCTCGTGTGGGGTCTGCCTCTGAGACGTTTCCCAATTAGACCACCACATGTCCAGCCTAGCGTAGATTAGAGCATCGCCCGCTTTGGTTTTGGCTTCACGTTTTTCACGTTCTCGCATAGCAGGGTAGACAGGAAGTATCTAGTGTCAAGACACTCCGTACTTTGAAATCCACTTTGGTTCTTATTCTGATTTTTCTGTGACAATTTTTTTTCCATACATTTAATATTTAGCATATTTCGTACCATTCCACGTTACCAACTAACAAATTAACATTACATTAAAATGCATACGTATATGCACTTACACGTGACTGATTATTATATAAAAATACCGTAGCAATCTGATAATAGGAATTTACTGATAACGTGCCCATAATAAGACAAACGCGTACAAATAAGTACTCAATAATTTAAAGCTAAGTCCGCTCGGCTTTCACCTTCATTAGCTAAATTATACGGGGGACGCAAAAACGATGAGCCCTGTTGTGGCGCAGTGGGACAGCGTCTGACTGTAAGCACGATCGGTAGTGAGCTCGATCCCCATTGGAGAGAGTGACTTTATTTTATTATTCTCTTGTAAAAGATAAAAGTGCGGCGTTGAGTTGCACCACTCAACACGCAATGATTCGGTGAAAAGCGAAGTACGGAGTGTCTTGACACTAGGTACTTTCTGTCTACCGTATAAATAATAATAATAATATTTATTTATTATATTTTTTTGTACATAAATTTAATATTATATAACGATAAGAACAGCATTAGTTTGAAATCGAGTCGCAGTTACTCACGCTCGCCTCACAACCGTCTTACAACGGTGGAACAAAAATTATGCAAACAATATATAATTGTTTGCAAAAAACAAAATTTACAAAAAAAAATAGGAATATTTTAATCATAACCAATTTAAGTTAGGCTTATATGGAATGTGTTATTAATCTAGTCTACTATATACGAATCCGTGAAGCCAAATCTTGTACCCCTTTTTACGTAAATTACGCGAATTGAGTATGAAATTTGGCACAGTTATAGCTTGTATAGAGAGCAGAATGCTAAAAATAACGCATAAAATATATCAAATTAATAAAACGAACGTAACAGACACTACTATGTATTTGCGTACACGTTTATACCCGTTGCTACGGCAACGCGTTGTCAACGTGTCAACGGAATATTTTTTAAGACGTTTTTTCGATCATTTTAATTGAAAATTGATACTTATTATTTAACCCGTTTACAATTTGAGTTTTAATTAGACAATTCAAATTATGTTATTTAAACAACTCAAATTATTATTACCGATCTATTGATTCGCAAATAATAAATGAAATATAAAAACACTAAACCTGATTGCGGCTTCGCCTGTTTTTTCAAATATTTTAACTACATTTATATTTCTACAGAATATATTTCTATATAGAGATATATCGTTTTACTTTCCTCTATTTTTTTAGCTTCACGCTTTATTCCTTGCGGGGTAGTCAGAGAGTACGGAGCGCCAAACGCTATAGTCCCTGCATACCTCTTTCGCCTCGTCCACAGTCAAGGTCCTCTTCAATCGTTTTACTTTGTAATCTTAAATGCTCATTCAAACATGGGAGTGCTGTGTCATCACTGATAGTGACAAAAATACGTTCATAGATGTAATAAAGTATATCATCGATATATCAAGTGGCTATAACTTTGACTATATAAAACTATGACTTTATTGATAGTGTGAATCGGTCTTATTTTAAATATTCGACAATTCGAATTTTGCGATATATGTATGTTGTCGACCTGAAATCATTATTTTTTAAATTCTATTATTCAGGTAAGGTTTCAGTCTAGTATCACATATTCCTTACAAAATTAATAACATAGATTTTTCAGAAGCAGCCTTTGAAGCCATCTTAGATAGATTTTTTTATTGTGTATTTTTTTGTACTTTTTCAAATTTTTTATTCGACATCCTTGTATGATAAATTTTACAAAACACACATATCTTTTGGATTAATAACAATACTGAGTATGTATACCTTTATTGTTAGCTTTATCAGGCACTGGTAAATTGTATGTAGATCGATATACCTATAATGACCTTAATTTATTGAAAACCTTATTGGAACTAAGTTGTTTTGACACTAGGTTCTCAAGCTTAGCTGGGTAGCCAATAGGGAGGAAACGCGTGATTTTCTTTTTTTTTAATTTAAATTGATTGCACTACATACTAGGCATGTACCGTTTTTCCTTATCGTTATTTATATTATAGCCGGCTACTCAGAATTAAGGTCTATATTTGTACTTGAGCGATTTTTTAAGAAACAGATTATCTTAATTCTAATTAAATTATTATTAATATTAAACATGTAAAACTAAATTATTGATTGAATTTATATTTTGAGAAAAAAACTTCCTCTAGGTAAAGGTTCTTAAGGTAAAGTTCCTTACACATCTTTGAATATATTTTACAATTTTTTTTAACTAGCTCTTATCCTGTGACGCCTGTCCTACCTGTTATTATAATTCGAAATTAGCACATGCGTCCGGTTTTCGTGATGTACCTACAATAATTTCATAGCCGTTGTTCTTACGAGAAAATAGATAGAAATAAAATAATAATTATTATAGTTTATTATTTAAAAATTATAATAAAAAAATATTATAAAAAAAATATTAAAAAGAAATATAAATAAAATTATAAATAAAAATTATTAAAAAAAATACAAAAAAAAAAACCAAAAGATTATAATTATAATTTAATTTATAATTTTATAAATTAAATTTTAAAAATAAAAAAAAATGAAAAATAAAATTGTGACCCAAAATACAAAAATTATTTCGTATAATGTCGTATTATATTTAAAATGAAGGTAAACTTATTATAAATTTCCTTTGTTCAATTTATTTTCTCGTTTCCTCGAAGATCATGTTTCAATCTAACTGCACTTGTACTTTGAACATCGTATTTATTTAATTACTTTACGGTTTCACGCTTTTACTCGCATAGCAGGGTATTCCGAGATATTCCACGTGAAATCGAGAAATGCGTGTTGGCGGAATTCAACGCCGCGCCGTGTCGTCCCAGAGTGGGGATCGAACTCACAACTAATCCACATTTACCGTCAAGCGATAACTTTAACATCTCATTACAAGCTTTATTCTATAAACGTATATAAATGCATAATCACTTTCAGTTATTTCAATTCAAACAAAAAAAAAACATTTGTTATCAGTACAGGAAATCGAAGCCGCGACCTCCGACGAATACTCTGCTACCTCGCGATTTACAAACGAATTGTCTAATAGCTTGACCAAAACACATTTATTTGCGTTTATAAATATTACCGTAGACAAAAAAAAAACATTTTACGCATTAAACTCGTCGACGATATGTTTTATCAATATGATTAAATTGATTTTACATGCGAAAGATGTACTAAGAACAAATGACATGAATGAAACATATTTAAATATATATTTAAATTATATATGAATACACTTGTATTGTTTTATTCAAGCCTGAGGTTGGTCGTGGGACAGCGTCTGACTGTAAACTCGACCGGTTATGGGTTCTTCCGCCACGCAACACGCAATGTCTCGAATTCGGAGGGAAGAGTACAAAGTGTTTTGACACTAGGAACAGGAAGTATCCTGTCTAGCCTGCTTTGCGGGATAAACCCGTGAAGCTATTAAAATAACAAGCTGTACAGATGATTTTAACTGCTTGGAATTTAGCATACCCAGAACTTTGTTTTATAATTCTATAATGAAGGTAGCCTAAGTGACTCCATATAACATTTAGTCTCCTTATTATATTTACAGAGGTGAGCGTCATTACAAAAGGGTAAAAGGCATTTCAAAAGGGTAAAAGGAGCCTTAACTCATATTTTGCAAATACGAGGCACCACCTTTACCCGTTTAAGTTTACTGGTTAACAAATATTTCGAGAAATAGAAAGTAAAGATTTTCGATCATTTTTTAATTCATTCTTTTAATCCCGCACAACAGAGTAGACAGAAAAAAAATAGTGTCAAGACACTCCGTTCTCTTTTTCCACCGAATTCGACACACTGCGTTTTAAGTAACGGAACTCAACGCCGCGTCTAGTCTTACCAGAGCAGACACACAGCGTCACGACCGTCCTCAATTCTTAATAGAGCAATAATTTTTTTTATAAAATTAAATTTGCCTTATCTATATAAATTAATTAAATCGAAGTGTCTGTTAGTTTTGTTCAAATAACCGTAGTCATCGATGCTATCTTCATTGGTAATTTTATTAATTAAAGTTTTTGTTATGGATTACGATCGATTTTATATAATTTTAACAAATCATTTTATCAGATCAATTTCGTTGACTAAGTTGGAAAAAACGCTTTGCAAATCCTGTTTACTCAAGATCTGAAGATCAAGCGCGAGGCATTTAACGAAAAGATGAGAATCAGATGGTATTTGATATATTTATATTTTTATTAATAAAAAATAGAATGCTACCTCATTCTACTAGTACAGGAAAGTGATCGGGCTTTCAGTAATTTTTGAATATAAAAATATATACGCCATTAATCTGTTAACAATATTTTCATTTAAAATGGTTTTACCAAATTTCTATGGGGTAAAATGTGACTTTGAAAGTGTAAGCATTCTTGAATGTTCAGAACTTAAATCATTAAAATTCGTAACTTCTACGGAGAGGTTAGAAGTGAAAAACAAATATATCACCAATGAAGAGAAATATGTTAATCCTGAAAACATACATAATAATAAACATAGCTCGCGAGCGCCACGGACATGGGTATGATAAATATATATATATACATATATATATATATATATATATATATATATATATATATATATATATATATATATATATGTATAGGAGGCCTGTTTTGGCGCATAAGCGATCAGTTGTGTGTGATGGGGGAATGATGGGGAAGGACTGGTAAGACAAAGCACGGCGTTAAGTTCCGCCACTCAACACGCAATGTGTCAAATTCGGTGAAACGCGGAGTATGTAGTGTCTTGACACTAGGCACTTCCTGTCTACCATGCGATGCGGAGAAAAGCGTGGGGCTAAAAATATATTTTTGCACTTTCAAACATATTTCAGAGAAAGTTTCAAGATACTTCGTTGTCCGCTTTATGTTTTAGGTAGCGGAACACATCGCTGGACTTTATCTAACCAGAGATATAGAAAGAAAATAATTTAAATAAGATCATCATTCCACCAATTGCGATCAACCTACAGTCTTCGTGTTAGCACACCAACTGCGTCTTTATATTTAGAATTTTAAAGCAATAACAAAGTTAGTTTGTAATATAAATGGAAATGTACAGTCCACAGGAAAATTAAAAGTCAATAATAACGTTTTTTTTTTAAGTTTAAATGGCATAATAAATTATACCAATTCTCGTAAAAAAATATTAGCAACATAATTTTTACCGGTCATGGTACAGTGGGACCACGACAGACTGTAAACGCGATCGGTTATGGGTTTGATTCCCAGTCTGGTGGTAAAATTAAGCGCGGCGTTGCGTTCCGCCACTTAACACGCAATCGATGTGTCGACATTAAATACTTTATCTCTATCCTGCTATGCGGGATAAAGACAAAAAAAAACAAAAGTCATAGTATTTGACGTTGGAGTATTAAGAACAGCATAGGTTATAATTTCAAATTAAATTATAATAAAATAATTTTAAAATATTACAATTCTTCTTAACATAATAAAATATTGACAATCCTTTTGATAAAACAAATAAAAATACATGATAATACATGATAGCTGCGTAACTATGCAAATTATTTCCTTTATATAATTAAAGATTACTATGATATTCACAAACACATAAAGATGTATATGTATATATATATATATATATATATATATATATATATATATATATATATATATATACAAAATTAATAAAAAAAATAACTTTATAATTTTTTAGCTGAGTTTTAAGTTAGCAAATATTTTAGATCTTATTTCACCCATTTGTTTCTTTTTTCTTTCCATTGTCCTATTCAGAATAGCATCGAACCCATAACCATCGCGCTGACCGTCAGACGCTGTGCTGTTTGTTAAATTCAATATTTAATATTTTAACACATATTATTAAAATATAAAATACTTAATATAATAAAAGGCCGGTCGAGGCGCAGTGGGATAGCGTCTGACTGTAATCAGTTGTGGGTTCGATCCCCACTCGAGGAAGTGATTATTTTGTTTGATGTTTGAACAGGGTATTCTTGTTGATTCAACTCTAAATATAGCTATTCGTTAGTTATGTAAAGACGCCAATGCGATGGGCTGTGGGTTCAATTCTCACTCGGGGAATTCTTATTCGGTGATTATAATTAAAATCATTTTCCGCTCTGGTAACCCAAAACGCGACGTCGAGTTCACCCCTCAACAAAGTAATGTCTCGATTTCAGGCGGAAAACAGACAAGGGAGTGATATGACACTAGGTTACTTATGCGGAATAAAACGAGAAATTGTAAAAACAAGTACCTAATAATAGAAAAAAACTCTCACTCATAGAATTTTTCCTATTTGTAACCTTTCAAAAACATAATTTCTTTAGAATATAGCAAATTTGAAAGCTCTAGATATTATATATCTATATATTACCACCATCCAACCATCGTATTACAAAATTACTTAAATAATATAGTTTGGAAATTTCATTAAGAACCAATTTGGTTTCTATTGCAATACCGAGGTCGATAAAAGAATTTAATTTACGCAATAATTAATGATAAAAATCTTTAATTACGCAGATAAAGCTATAAGAAGTAAACAATTTGCAACTACGTTTTATCGTTAATATTAAAATATCTTTTATTTTCATCTTCACTGATATCTAGCATTTTGAGTTTAGTATTTACCACTTGTCTCAATGAAAAACTCCACACTGTTCTCACGCATACCAGGATAGACAGGACGTACATAGTGTCAAGACACTCCGTACTCCAGTTTCCACCAAATTCATTCAACTGCGTGCTGAGCGGCGGAACTCAACACCGTGCTTTTGTCTTACCAGAGCCAGGTAATGAAATTTAAATATGATCATTCCCTCCGGATGAAGATTGAACCCAAAACCGATCGCATTTACCGTCAGACAAAGATCTCAAAATAAAAACAACAGAAAGAAAAGTCAATTCGGGGTTAAAGGCGGAACTTAACACATAATTCTATTTAAAAATTTCAAAGACACGCCTTTTTTATGAAGAAAAATACATCATTACCTAATGTCATATTTATCACAATCATAATATTATCTGTTTTTTTTGTGTGTGATAAGCGTTTGTGTTTGACCACATCAAATTTAAAAGGGTTTTTTTTTTAAATTTACGTTTTTATCCCGCATAGCAGGGTAGACAGAAAGTACCTAGTGACGAAACACTCCGTATTTCGCTTTCCGCTGAATTTGGGACATTGTGTGTCGAGTGGTGGAACTCAACGAAGCGCTGGTGACTAAAACTTTATTTAAAAAAAAAACATTCTTAAATAAACTATAGAAATTTGAACGCAGCGCCTTTTTAAAGCCAGACCTCTACGGACGGTTTGCAAGAGACGTGGGTTCGAATCCCACGTTCAAATTTTTATACGTTATTAAAATGTGAAGTTGCTTTTATAAAAAAATATTCTCTTTAGTGAAATTCGTACGCAAAAGCAAAATCAGTCAGTTGTCAATCAACTATGTCATGGCGTCCTTTATAGATTGATCAATTAAAAATCAATTACATTTGTATCTGAAATTCTTATACAGAAATCCACACAATTATATCACTGGGATAATCACACGTGATTCGTCTCAAGATAACAATATCTTAAGATAAAGTTTTTTGAATAACTAGTTTTACGCATTGCTTTATTTTAAATTAAATATTTTCTTCTTCGATTGTTATATAAATATCTAGATTAATAGTCAATGTGTATTTAATCAACTTCACAATAACTTCCGTATAACAACAGAAAGAACCTAGAATCAAGACACTCCAATCCCAAAATCAATGTAGCATGTTAACTAGCGAAACTTAACGCCGCATTTATCAGAACTATGAAATAAAATAAAAATAACTAAAATCGTAGATTGAACTGACAACCATCGCGTTGCCACTTAGACAAACCTTATCGCACTGCGCAAGTAATCAACAAAACATCATGAAATAGAAATATATATAGAGGAGATACGCACATACCTACCACATAAAAAGTCTAATAAACAACACAAAAATATCATATTTTAAATATATACATATATATATATATATATATATATATATATATATATATATATATATATATATATATCACTTACCTCATCATTGTAATAACATTGCCTTTCGTTAGGCGGAAATGATTTGATGCCGGGCGTCGCGTAAGTCGCCTCCGCTGAGACGGCGATAAGGACTTCTGATCCCGGATTGACTAAACGCACTGGTGAATCTAAATCGGGCACATTGTATGCGCTATCTATGAATACCTGTAAAAAATAGTTTTTTATCATAAAACTGTGGAATGTCTAATTGTAAACGTGATCATCGCTTAGAAGAATAATTATATATTTATTGTTGTTAAATGCGCCCAGGTAATATAGCGCGGCGTTAAGTTACGCTTTCCTGCACACATAATTAAAAATGAAAGTGAAAAACGAAATGATTGTTTAGATACTTTTCTTTGACTATCCGGCAATACGGGAAAAAACGTGAAGCCAAATATATAATCTACATTAATAATACAAAGCAGAACAGTTTGTTTGTTTCTTTGAACGCGCTTATCTCAGGATCTACTGATTGGAATTTAAATATTCTTTCTGTGTTAAATATTCCATTTATTGAGGAAGGCTATAGGCAATGTAACATCATCTACGACTAATGAGCGTGAAGCAGTAATCATAAATATTGTGAAAATGTGTGTGCGCTTAAAAGCTTACCTTGCGTGCGCCGAGTAAACGGTGAAACTTACGCAAAAATTATATAGAACATAATTGTTGCCCTTTTAAAAGTATTAAAAAAAGTCCGCGGCAGCATATGTCTAGCTCTTACGGTTGACTCACTATAAGAATTTTTATGTAATTATTTTTGTTTTAAAAACATATATTATATCAGGTGTTTTTATAAACTAAATATTAATCCTTATCCAAATAAATTACTATAAGTAGTTATATATATATGTATATATGTTTGGTAATAAAGGTAAAAGTAAGTAGAAATAAACCCCAAGTATATTCTGAATCTTTGACATTAAAATAAAATTCTTTGACATTAAAATAAATTTGCAACGTACCAAAGAGCCGCGCGACGCAAAGCCTGTACTGTAATAGTCGTCGGGATCAGTCCTCACAATTACTGTAAGCGCCGTTTGATATCCACAAGATGCGACCCTCCGTGGCGTTGGGAAACGAAATAAACGCATTCTAAAATAAAATTGAGTTATATATACATTATTTTCACTTCCCCACTCTGGTAAGACAAAGTGTGGCGTTGAGTTCCTCCTCTCAACTAGCACTGTCTTGAAACTAGGTACTTTAGAATACCCTGCTTTGCGGAATAAAAGCGTGAAGCTATAAAAATATGTCTAAATCACGCTTTATCTATATAGCAGAGGAAAATCAATCTAAATACAATCCATTTTTCTACTACTATCGAGTTTTACGCTGCGGAACTCAACGCCGCGTTTCTCGAGCCAGAGAGAATACATAAAAATAATCTAGACATAGTAACTCCATCGAGTGAGAATCGAACCCACAATCTAATACGAGGGCAAACAAAATATATGTAATAAATTATCATATATATATATATATATATATATATATATATATATATATATATATATATATATATATATAGGTTATTTTGCATTTTATTTTACTTTGCTGTATTAATAAAATAAAATTATTTTACTAATGTCATTTAATTTTCTTCCCTCACTTTAATACAAGGTTTTAAATGGAAGTGTAGAACGTCACAATTTATTAAGCAACACTTTGGCTTTTCTCACCTTAAAACTGACCTGTTGAATGCATAAAGCTTACCGTATACTTTAACTGACTATATTGTAGGAAATGTAACATTTATATAAGCTGTTAAAAGAAACTCCAAGCGTAACTGGCGTAGCACACGGAAACGGACAGTTCTCCGCATTTCCAACTTCGCTTCTATATGTTGAGTGGCGGAACTCAACACAGTGTTTCAATTAAAACTATTACCGAAACGGGTAAATGAAAATAATTTTAATACAATCCTCTTAAAGGGGCATCGAACCCGTAACCTTCACGATTACAGTCAAACGCCGCCACTGCACTACGATGATCGTATATGAATATATTATAAAAAAAATAGGCCCACAACCCACAAATATATATATATATATATATATATATATATATATATCTATATATATATATATATATTTGTGGGCTGTGGGCCTATTTTATATATATATAAAAAGCTTACTCGTCCATACTGTCATCGACGGCGTAATAATTAAACGTGCAACACAAATTGATACCCGTGAAAATGTGTTGAAATAACTGTTCACATCGGTACAGTGTATTTTTCCACATACACCGTTCCACTAATTTCGCGCAAGCTGACGCCGGTGATAGCTGAAACGGTATTGTGTTTTTTTTGTAAAAGGCGCTTCTTTTTTTCAAATTAATAATTGTAAATAAAATATTTAAAGGTTCACTGAAAAGCAACGAAACTATTTCAAACGGATTAAACGCGTATATTTTGGTATTAGAAAATACATTGTTGAAAACCTGACGTTTCGAACACATTACAGTAGTCCGTGATTACAGGTAGAATGAGGTGGTCAGTCTACCTGTGACCACGGACTACTGTAGTTTCATTTAAAATGTGTAAATAGCGAAAAACAAAGATCTTATTATGTATTCAGTAATTTTAAATTAAGTATTTTAGTAAGTATGTTCTCATGTTCTACAAATTATCTTAAACATTTAATTTTATCTTAAACGTATAATTTTATATCTTATACGTATAATTAAGACGAAAAAGCAGTTTCACGCTTTTTCTTGGCAGAGGGCAGCCAGAGATTTCAAGCATAGCGGAACTAAACGAATTTGCTAACCAAAAGGGCTTAGTGAAAATAATTAAGCATATTTCTTTCCCCCGAGCGAAAATCGAACCCACAGCCAACGCATTCGAGTCCGCATTTCGCGTGTACAGTCATACTCTAACCCACTGGGAAAAGAAGGCATGTCTGGCAAATAAATATACACCGTTTCTTTGCAAGTTGTCATTTTCAAGTAAAATAAAAGTAGAATTTTCGAAAAAAAAGCAGAGAGCGCAGTCACTGTATTCTCTCTAATTTTAAAAACTGTGTCAAAATCTAAAAGTATTAAATAATACTAATAGAATAATCATGTATCGGTTTCAATCACCATACATTTAGTATACATGTCGCGTTGACAACGCGTTGCCTTAGCAACGTGTATGTCACTTTCTTCTATTTAATATTTAAAAAAAATATATTAGCATTTTGCTCTCCTTCTCTTCTAAATTTCATACAGCTAAGTTCGTGTTATTTCCGTCAAAATAGGTACATAGATTTTTCTACACATATCTATAATATGCGTGTAATAAGGCTGAAATGACAATTAAAGTGTATATAATAACTTCATATAAGAACTTGAGGCCGGTCGTGGCGCAGTGGAACAGCGTCTGTCTGTAAACGCGATCGATTGTGAGTTCAATTTCGTCTCGGGGGAGTGATTATATTTCTTCACTTCCTCGCTCTGGTAAGACAAAGTATAGCATTGAGTTACTACTACTCAAAATGCAATATCTTGAATTCTGTGAAAAGCGAAGAACGGAGTGTCTTGACACTAGATGATTTGTGTCTGTGTATATATATATATATATATATATATATATATATATATATATATATATAATTTCAATCTACAAGCAATTAAGGTATCAATTTAGTACAAAACGACTAATCACTCATTTCATTTTGTGCTAAATTTATATTACCTTTTGTATGTGTATTAAACAATTTTCATATAATAATCAGCATTTGATGTGTATGAAAGCATAAAATACGCATTTGGAGTTAAAACATTACGTTTATTGGTTAATATGTTGAAGGTATTTCCCTGTGACATTATGTAAAATTTGATTTGAGGCCATCATAGCGCAGTGGGACAGCGTATCGGTTGTGGATTCAATTCCCCTTCGGTGTAATGATTATATTTAAAAATATTTTTCTCTCACTCTACTATTATTCTTTTATACATTATCTTTTGAATGTATTATTGTCAGTGTCAGTAAGATATAATGCTGTCAGTGATTTAAATATTTTAAGCAAAAAGAAATATTTATACATTAAAATTTAAAAATATAGTTATCGCAGGTAAAACCGCGAGAAGGCCTGTGTATATATATATAATATAGGAACTTACTTGTCGAAAAAAGGACTCTATTGATATGTTATTAAGGTCCAAAACGTCTTGCAATATGTGAAGGTCCCTCTTCACGTCTGCATCAGCGACGGTCGTGGAATGTAGAAGAGGTGTCATTTTCAATGTTTTGAATATAAACTCTGATGTTACGTTGTCCGGTAGCGATCTGTTGATATGGTCCTGATATAAATCATTTAATATAATAATTATTAAAACGGCTACAGGTTTTAATTAGATAAAGTTAAATAGTACGTTTTGCATAACGTAACTCAACGCCGTGCTTTAACTTGCCTGAACGGGCAAACCAAAATAATTTAAATAATTTCACTAGAAAAATTTTAAATCTATTAATAAAGCTTTTTGTAGACAAGTCAGAATCATATGTTCTTTACTATTCACACAATGTTACGTGTTGTAATACAACGCCATGGTTTATCTAAACTGAGACTGGAGAATAGTGATAGATTGTGATGTTGTTTTTTCTATTAAAAAATATAAAACATATAAAGAAAAAAATCTTTGCAGCCAAACGTTTATTTCTTAATAATCTTTGGGAAGTTGTAAAACCTATAAGAATTTCGACGCATCTGGTGGTGGAACGCATGGCTTAGTGGTCAAAGCGCTTGCACGGTATCTGATAGGCGCGGGTTTAAACCCCGCTATGTTTACATTTTCATAGGTTTTTTAAAAATATTTTTTATATATTACAGATATTGCCATATAATCAAATCAATTCACTCATTTTATTTCAAGTGATAAATACATTAAAAAGCAAAGTGAAGAAAAGCACACCACTTGTCAACGGGACTATTATTTTTTTAGCTTCACGCTTTTATCCCGCGTAGCAGGGTAGGCAGAAAGTACCCAGTGTCAAGACACTCCGCTACTTCGCTTTCCACCGAATTCGAGGCATTGCGTGTTGAGTGGTGGAACTCAACGCCGCACTTTGTCTTACCAGAGCGAAGAAGTGAAAATAATTTAAAATATAATCACTCCCCCGAGTGGGGATCGAACCCACAACCGATCGCGTTACAGTCAGACGCTGTCCCATTGCGCCACGACCGGCCTCACGGCCGACGGGACTACTTCCTACTATTAATTAGTACAAACTTTCACCGAGCGAGAATAGAATCTACTACTGCGCCGCGTACTTAAATAAGCAGCTTCACTCTTTATCCCGGATAACAGAGTAGACAAACACAACCTAGTGTTTATGGAAATATATTAAATTATAAGCTAACACCTATGTAAATTATTTTTTATTAGTACATATATATATATATATATATATATATATATATATATATATATATATATATATATATACAAACAGAAAATAATTTGAAATCTGTCTATTAATTGTACATTGATCCTTAAAAGCATAATTTTATTGTCTAAGTAGACTTCATTCCTTTTCCGTTTTCAGTAAAAACAAGAGAATAATATAATGACACTTTTGCTACTTCGCATTTGCTTCGCCGTGGAGTGGACCAGGCGTGAAAATTGAACAGAGAACATGTGAAGGTGTGGGTTCGATTCCCACTCCTAATAATATTTAAAAAAGTTTTGTCATTTCGCGATTTGCTTAAACAAACAGTATAAGTAAAACAGTAAAAGCAATAATAAAATAGGAAATGAAGAACATGAAGTAGAAAACGGAAAATTAGCACTATTCTTTCTTGCTTCACAAATAACGATATATGGTTTATTGGTTTATATATATTTGACAATTTTAATATGATAAATATAGATCTTCTACGGAAACATATATTGTTGTAATAACATGAATATATATATATATATATATATATATATATATATATATATATATATATATATATATATATATATATTTTAAAACGGGAATATAATAGGTTGCGCAATTTTTTTAAATATTTCAGGATTTTAAAACATTTTTGAAATAGACAAAACAGACGTTGCAACACTGTGCGGAACTCAACGCTGCAGTTGTTTTTGGCTAATTTTAATAATTAATTTTTTTTTTTTCAATAATAATATTTTTTAGAGTATGTACTTCAAAAGAAACGATGAAAACTCTTCTAAAATAATTTTATATATTCTAGGTACATTCTAACTAATATAATAAATCGTACTTCTACGCGTTATTCTAACTGTTCTTGGTCGACGTCCCCGATAAGTCAAGACAGTACCGTCTAAGCTGAAATAAGTGCACGCTAATTTTATGGAACAATATCAATCAACATTGAATTTTTTCTAGCTTCACGCTTTTATCCCGCAAAGCAAGGTAAAGAGACAGTACCTCGTGCCACGACACTCCGTACTCCGCTTCCCACCAAATTCGAGAGATTGTGTGTTTAGTAGTGGAATTCAACGCCGCATTTTGTCCAAATTTGTATCTTTGTATTAAGACCCTGTTCTTCACTTTACAGCGTTTAATACTGCGGTTTCTTTATATTACTTTTTTGGCACTTTTGACAATGAATGTTTAAATTAAGGTTTTATATAAGGATCAGTACTCAAAAACAACAGAATTCAATAATTTATATTGAAGTCAATATACTCCTTAAAAAAAACAAAACATTGAGTGTAAAAGGCGGAACTGAACGCCACGCCTTGTCTCTCTGTTTCTCTCTCTACACCACTGTGAGCCAAAATTTAAATATAGAAATAAATATTTTTCATTCACGTAAACAAAGTCCGACGACAAAACTAGTACAGTATTGATACGTGTTTAAATTAAGATTTACCTCTTAGAAAATTGTGAATAGAATCTGTAACGAGAATTCCATTTCATATTTTCCATTATATACTAACACACCTTTTGTCATCTGATGAACATACTTATGTTAATATCGTATTTCATATTTCTATTTATAAAATATTTTATACTAACACGTTTGCTAGAGAAACCATCGACAGCGCTTTTGTTTTATTTATTTACTTAACATAATATAAAGTAAATATTAAAGATGAACAATATAAGCTCCTTTTACAAAAAAAAAGGTTTTCAAATTTTATATTCGCTGGTTTGAGCCGCCATTTTGATGCGGCGGCCATTTTGTTTTGACTACAATAGTTATTATGTATAATTGCAATGTTAGATGTATTTACATTTCAAATTACAACTCAATCGGGTACTGGGAAATCAAATTTGGCTTGAGAAATTTTACCCAAAACTAAGACACTAACGCGGCAAATTAAGTATTCTTTTTGTAAATTTTTGAAAAAAAAGTGATATTTAATCATGCAAACAACGATCGTTTAACTAGTAAGTCGATTTGATACATATATATATATATATATATATATATATATATATATATATATATATATATATATATATATATATATATCTTTTTAGTTTATCTTTTTAGAGTGGAGAAATGAAATAAAAATTTAAATATAATCATTTCCTCAAAGTGGAAGTCGAACCTACAGCCAATGGTATTTACAACAAAACGTGTTTCCTACCACAAAGGACTATAAAAGTCAAAAAACGAAACGAAGCCCATGCTGATAGCTGCTGACAGCTTAATCGATTTATCAAATTTTATTACGATATTTATCAGACATTTTTTAAGTGAAACTATTTTAATCGAGTTAAGCGCGAATATTGCGATATATGGTAGAGAATCCGATGTTTCGAACACATCACATTAATCCCTGGTTGCAAGTAGAATAATCCTGTTAAATTAGTTTCATTAGAATATTTATATTGCTATTATGCAGAAAATTTCCATTACAAGTTAGTATACTGTGTATTGTAATATATACAAATTATTTCAAAGTAATTTTCGAAATATTGCCAAAGAATTACAATTGCAGATCTATTATTAAATATTTAAATCCAAATTACTTTCATTTTATTCTTCTATCAAAAACAACGGCGTTGAGTTCCGCTACTAAATACCCAATGTTTCTAACTTCGGATAGAATTTTCTTTTCTGAATATCTCGCTATGAAAGATTGATCGGATTGGGCGCATTGAGCGAATTATTATAAATAAACACCTAGTTCCGGGTGACATAGTACAATAATAGATGATTCTGAATTCTATATATTAATCGGTCAGGTTCGAATAATATACAAATGAACTAAAAATATGTCGCTCTGTGACCCAGTTCTAATTCAAAAATAAACAAATTATTTAATAACATATTTACTATTTTTAAAGTGTTATTCCACACTTAGGATTAGAAAACATTTTTGAAAAAACGTATAAAAATTTGAACGCAGCGGGATTTGAACCCGCGCCTCTTGGATACCGTCCAAGCGCTTTGACCGCTAAGCCATGCGTTCTACTACCAGCTGCGTCGAAATTCTTATACGTTTTGTTACAGCTTATTTATGTTGTTAGCATCTCTGTAGAAAGATTTTTACAAATTTCTACTACTTAAAGATTATTAAGAAATAATCGTTTAACAAGAGAGATTGCTGTTTTATTATAATATTTACTATTTTTAAAATGTTATTCCACACTTAGGACTAGAAAACATTTTTGAAAAAACGTATAAAAACGACAAAGACACTGCACTCCGCTTTCCACCGAATTCGAGACATTGCGCGTTGAGTGGAACTCAACGCCGCACTTTGTTTTGCCAGAGCGGGGAAGTGACAATAAATTTCAATATAACCACTCCCACGAGTGGGAATCAAAGCGGGAATAGGTCAATAAACACAAATCCAAATTTCGAATACCCTCGAACCTGCTACCTGCACATACAAACCTCCATATAACTTCTGTTTTCATTAAAACGTCATTATTACAATTTTCTGTATAAAATATAAATTATTTAAATCCACTTTATAATATTTAGTTAAATTTCGTACTAACAAGTTGGTTGAGAAAGCTTTTGCCGCCCTTTTAGATATGACATTTAAATCGCAGACTGTCACGGCCGGAAATGGAATATCCCAAATAGCTCCTTGAGTGCATTCTACCACCTGAAATAAATATATTATTACGAACAAAATTAATTATTCACAGATTATATTCAATAATACTAAAACTATTTTGCCTGCGTGCGACAGTGTCTTATTGTAAACGTAATTGTCAGTTCCATCTCGATTCAGGGAAATAATTATTAAAATTACACTCATTTTCCCGCTCTAGTAAAACACGGTGCGGCGTTGAATTCCGCTATCCAACACACTATGCCTCCAAGTCTGGAGAAAACGTAGTTGAGACTAAATCTGCTTACGTTGCTACAAGAAAAAATATGAAAGGTTCTTTTTTCAATAAATAATAACTGGTAGCCATCATAGTAACAATGTAGCCTTTTTAGTATAATTATATGTAAATATTCTTTTTTTTTGTGAAAAAGAGAAAATGATTTAAATATAAATACTCCCCCGAGCGGGGATCGAACCCATTACCGGTCGTGCTTACTGTCAGACGCTGTCACACTGCGCTACGACCGACCTCATATGTAAATATTGAATAATATATTTAATATAAAAGCAAAACCAGTATTATTAGAATAATTACTTCGAATTATAATAAATGTTTTTGTGGGTTCGATTCTTGATCGGGTGAATTTTAAATTATTTTCACTTTCTAGCTCTGGTAAGACAAAGTGCGGCGTTGAGTTCTACCACCCAACACGCAATGTCTCGACGCTAGGTACTTTCTGTCTACGCTGCTATGCGGGATAAAAGCGTGAAGTTAAAAAAAATAAGTCTTTTGTTAAAAAAATACAAGCAGTTAGTTATATTACAAAGTATGGGAAATAATTTATTACAAATTTAAAAATAGTGAAAAATAAACAATTTACATAGCATTAACTATATAGTTTTGATTTTAAAATATAATTTATAAAGAAATTTTTATTGCGTAAAACTCATTCACCAATGTGGTTCTCAATAAAGTCATGTTAACCAGTTGCTTATACATGGACGCCTTCGCTCAATCTACATCACGCTTTATGAGCCTTTGTTTCCTTATTGCTTACTATTAAATGTATATTTTAAATTAGTTTTACAAATTACCCGCTTATAGAAAAAGGAAAGCAGAGTGATGGAACACAACGCCGCGCTTTGTTCCACGGCACGGAAGAGAAGCAAAATCATTCGAGCAGGGATCGAACCTATAGACATGACGTGTACAATTCGAAAAACAAAAACACCTATCTACTTTAAAATATATATATTTCTTTATGCAATAAATATTATATATTGAAAATGTCCGAATCATACATGATTAATCAGAAATAAATTATTAATACCCAACTTGCTAATCTGCATAAATGAATTCATTCTAATAGGATCTTAGATTTTCGCGATTTTTACACATTTAAAATGAAACTATTTCAAACGGATTAATCGTGTATATTTTGGTATTCAAAAATACATTTTTGGAAACCTGATGTTTTGAACACTTTACAGTAGTCCGTGGTCAAAGGTAGAATAAGGTGGCATTCGTCTGTCAGTTGATGCAAAAATCAACTCAATCAAAAAATAAATTAAAAAACAAATGGGGGTAGATTGATATAATTATTTTTTGTAATAACTATATCAATCTACCAAATACCAAAATACACGCGATAAATCAGTCTAAAATAGTTTCATTTTATTCATTTGAATTTAATTGATTGACAATTGATTAACTTTCATAAAATTACGTTTATTTTACATTGTGATTGTTATATATAAAGTTATATTAAACCTCCATTCAGGGTTATAATTATATTTCAATTATTTTCATTTACCCGCTCGGGAAGGAGCATAGTGCGGCGTTTAATTCCGCAACTCAATATGCCATGTCAATTACAAACGGGAAGTGAAGAATAGTGTCTTGATAATGGGTTTTTCCTACTACCCTGTTTTGCTGAGAAAAGCTTTAACCTGCCTTTTTATAATTGATTACTAGTTTAAATCGCACTGGTATTGCAAATTATGAGCTATAAACGGGCTAACTGTACATTGTCTAACATATAATGTCATTTGTATTTCCGGCAGACAAAGCGCTGCGTTAAATTCCGCAATTTAACATGTGAGTTTTCAAAAACATCCGGAGAATAGAGAACATAATGTCTTATCGCAAAATTCTTTGTCTATCACGCTGACTTTAAAAACTACTTGAAAATAAAAGAAAAAACAAAAGAAATTAAAAAAATATATGTATTTATACCATTCCGTATCGTTATGAGATATAAACGGGCAGAAACACATAAATAGGCTTCCTTGTAAAAACATTAAAGGCTAACTGTACATTGTCTAACATAATATGTCATTTGTATTTTAAGCAGACAAAGCGCTGCGTTAAATTCCGCAACTTAACATGGGATTTTTCAAAAAGAAATAAAAAAAAAATTATTTATTTATACCATTCCGTATCGTTATACGAATCCGTATCGTTATAGGAAGATAAACGAACACGTGAACAGCATTGTGAACGATTAAATAATTTGCGATTAGATTGTAATTATTAATTTTTATTATTCTTATGCAAGAAATAAGCGAATCCTTTTTGTATCTACATTTGCCCGATACAAATCTAAAACTTTTTCTTGAAATTTACACTTTATATATATATATGCAAAGAAATTCACATTAAGGCCGATCGTGGTGCAGTGTAACACCGTTTTAGCTGTAAACGCTACCGGTTGCGGGTTCGATTCCCACTCAGGGGAGTGATTATATTTAACTTATTGTCACTTCTTTTGATATGACAAATCGCGGCGTTGAGTTCCACCACTTAACACGCAATGTCTCGAATTCGGTGGAAAGCGTAGTACGGAGTGTCTTGACTCTAGGTACTTTCTGTCCACTCTGCTATGCGAAATGAAAAACGTGAAGCTAAAAAAATATCTATAAAATAGGATAATAATTTAAAGCTATTGACTTGACTTATTTATAATTAAATTATAACCTTTATGGTAAATAGGATTCGAACCCATAACTAATCGCAGTTAGTTAAACATTATCACTCATTAGGTATAACATTAAGTTACAAGAACGTTAGTACCAATCAACGCCATCTAGTGTTGAGTTACGTAACATGTGTTAGTTGTTTTAAACAGCGTTGGATGTTATATGTTTTTATACAATAAACAAAGTTCTGTAAAGTGAAGTTGGCATCGGAAGACTGAATGTTCACAGAATTAAGTTAAATTAATTCTAGTTGGACACGTGTATGCAAGCATTATCACAATGGTAGAGCGTCTGAATATAAAAGCGATGGTTATGTGTTCATATCTCAGTTGGGGTAAAAATTATTTAATATTTCTTTGAGCTTTAAGTTAGATAGTAGCTCAGTGGGACAGCGTCTGACTGTAAACGTGATCGGTTGTTGGTTCGATTCCCATTGTGAGAATAGTTCTATTTAAATTATTTCATTTCTTTGCTGTGGTAAGACAAAGCACGGCGTTGACTTACGCCACGCAACATGCAATGTATCGCGCAGAGAATGGAGAACGGAATGTCTTGAAAATAAATTCTCTTTTATAGGATTTATATATCTAAATTGCTTATAGTCCATTACTATATTTCTTTTCAATTTTACGCTTTTTATTCTGCAGAGTAGACAAGAAATACCGACTGTCAAGACACTCGGTACTTTTCCCGAATACATTCACTCCGTACTTTTCCCCAAATACATTCATTGCTTTGTCTTATCAGAGCGAGGAAATGAAAATCGAACCCACAACCTATCACGTTTGTAGTCAGACGCTGCCCCACTATGCCACGACCGTCCCGTCCCAACATTCTCATACCCTTGTGAAATGATAAAAAAACACGTGTAACATGCATTAAATCAATAAATAAGGGGATTAATTTTTTTGATGAAGCATTAAGCTTATGACGGTGCATCACGAGGCGCGCACTTAGACACGCTTTGTGTAGATTAGAGAAGACTGTACGTGTAATACGAAATAAAAAAAAATAGAGGCCGTTCGTGGCGTGGGACAGAGTACGACTGTAAACGCGATCACTTGTGGGTTCGATTCTGTTGAGTGATTATTTTTAAAATATCTATACTTCCTCGCTCTGGTAAGACTACGTGCGGCGTTGAGTTCCGCCACTCAACACGCAATGTCTCGATTTCGGCCGAAAGTGGAGTACGGCGTGTCTTGACACTAGTACTTGCTAGTATATATACACATATAGGGTTAAGAAGCTACATTTATTCGTTTGAACTTATCAGCGCCATCTAGTGTCGAATAGATATTACATTATTTGACACAAAACGAAAAATAAGAGAAATAATAAAAGGGATGAGGGAAGGAGGGGATTGACCTAAGAGAACATAATTCCGATGGGCATTTAAGAGGAAATTAATGAATAAAAAAAAATACTGTGTCTGAACGCTTCGTTCTATCGGTTCACTAACAATATAAATAGTTATGCTTAATACCAAATTGGATTAAATTTCAAAACATTTGTTAGTAGTCAAATACTAAATAAAAATAATTACACCCTCGCGCACAGTAGAGATGGCAAAAAAAGCTAGAGTTAAGACACTCTTCTTTCCACCCGATTTCAAGACACTGCTAGCCCAGTTACGGCGCATAACCGTGCTTTATCATACCATGATGATAAAATAAAAATCAAACTCACAACCCTCTTGGCTTAAAACTCATTATTTTCAAATTGCATCGTATCGACTGCCTTGTCTGCCATAAAAAAAAGTTCTGGTCTTAATTTTTGGCGCAAGAAAGAAAGAAATGTCTTTACTTTTTATATTATTTTTTTTATAAAAAGCAAAACAAACGAGAATGTGGGTCACTCGATGGTAAGTGATCTTAAGCCCTTGAGATGGGAGTAAGCGCGCTTTTTGAAGGTCGCATCGACCTGGAATCACGGTCGCAGTTGCGTGATACGTGGACAGGTTCCGGCCAAACCGCACAATAGTAGAGCGCTACGTATCCAGGTTGTATGGATGATATTTATGTTTTTTTACGTACTGTGAGGTTGGCGAATTCTAGAACACTCTCTGAGATATATGCGGTAGAGCACGCAACGAGAAAACTTTTCTATGCAACGCCAAAGTACCAAGTCTTTCACAGATTATTGGATCCCAAACGATTCAAGCGACTTATCTTGAATGCGATCAAATGTTTTTAACTGATATTGAGATTTACTACTCTAAAATGACGGGTATTCCCGAATTTAATATATTTTACATATAAAAATAAGTATAATATGTTTTTTTTTAGCTTCACGCTTTTATCCCGCATAGCAGGGTAGACAGAAAGTACCTAGTGTGAAAACACTCCGTACTTCGCTTTCCACCGGAGTCGAGACAGTTGAGTGGTGGAACTCAACGCCGCACTTTGTCTTTACCAGAGGGACGAAGTGATAATAATTTAATTTATTTACTCTTCTTCCTGTATAGAGATTCCGTTATTCGCTTTCCGACCTAATTCAGAACGTGACGAATGACGGAGCTAAACTCCAAATATTCACGATTAATTTCTTTAACAACAGTTTTATTTGGCATTGACAGGTAGTTTTGGTACATTAAGATAAACCTAACGAAAAGAAAAACTTTAACTCAAATATATTCTAAAAATAAACAAGCTTGTTTAAAACCATGCTTCAGAATGTCAACAGTAACGCCATTTATGTTTGTATGTACCTACAAAAATAACTTGCTATTTACAATATCATATTTTGTGTTATCAAATCTAATGTTATCGTAAATCGCAGAATTATCAAATAATAAAACTGTTTTTTTTTAACTATATTGCGCACTAAACGGTCAATGCCTTAGCAGATAACGCTCGTGTTGAAGCCAAGTCGCGACGCAGTAACGCGTAGTACGCCAACGTCTAATTGTAAAGATGTCGCTTTTGAATTCGTTCTCTATTATTTTAATTTTTTTCCACTTTGCCGCTCTGGTAACACAATTGGTGGCGTTGAGTTTTGCCACTTATTACGAAATGTCTCAACAACGGACGGAAAGCGGCGACTGAAATATCTTGACGATATGTTCGGTCTTTACTACCCTGCTATACGGGTGAGTCTATTCCGATAGACTCAACGATAGACTCACTCTTCCCAAACGATTATTTCTTAGAAATAATCTTTAGGTAGCAGAATTTGTAAAATCTTTTTACAGCTAACAACATAAATAAGTTGTAGCAAACCTATTAGGATTTCAACGCAGCCGGATGTAGAACGTATGACTTAGCGGTCAGAGCGCTTGGATGGTTTTCAAGCCGCAGTTTGAAAACCGCCGAGTTCAAATCCCGAAATGTTCAAAAATTTTTTAAGGTTTTCAAAATGTTTACGAATCCTAAGTGTGGAATAATTAAAAATAAGCTGAAGTTGAAGCCGGTCGGCCGGCGCAGTGGGCGCAGCGTCTGACCGTAAACGCGAACGGTTGTGGGTTGGGGGAGACAATTATATTTCAATTATTTTCATTTCCACGCCTCTAGTAAGACAAAGCGCGGCGTTGAGTTTCGCTACTTAACACGCAATAATAATAATCTTGAATTCGGCGGAAAGCAAAATACGGAGTGTCTTGACACTAGTTACTTCCTGTCTATCCTAGTAAACGGCATAACAGCATGAAGTTAAAAAAATGAATGAATGGTTAGGGAAGTCACGTCTTTCTAAACTACTATATCTAGTTTCACTTAGCGTTATTCAGTTATCCGTTATTCCGTTGCATACGAATGAAATTAGTTTATATCTCAATATATATAATAAAAAAATATTTATATACGGAGTACCGAGTGACCCTGCCATGCGGGATAAAAGCGTGAAGCTAAAAAGAATATTTAAACACTATACAATAGGAAAATAGTTAAATCCTTAAATATATTGTATATTAAATTTTCATTGGTACAAGAGGTCCGGGGAGACCTCGGTTGATCTTCGGAAACACAGTATTGAAGATACTGGAGGAAGGTCACGTAAAAAGCATGAGGACCCGCCGAAGGGCATGTATGAAGAGGATAATGACTGTGACAAAAATTCATATAGAAATCGTAGAGGCAAAATGGGGCAGCGCGTGATATCTCAACTACAAAATTATATTTAAATTATTATAGACTTTCCACTATGATTCTTTTGGAGAATTGTTGAAGAAAGATGAAGAAAGAAGAGAAAAAGTATTCATAGGGAGGGACACATATCAAGGACCGGACGTTTCGTAATTAAAACAGTTTGATAATTACAATAAGATTAAAAGAAACGAAATTGTGAGTGACGATCAGTTTACAGTATAGAAATTCCCTAACTGGCTATATTTAAACCGTGATGTTTCTTGACCATGCCTTCTCTACAGACCGTCTAAGATTACTTAGTGTTAGAAAGAAAACACGTTGGCCAATATTACTTTATGTTCTGTAGCTTCACGCTTTTATCCCGCATAGCAGGGTAGACAGAAAGTACCTAGTGTTAGGACACTCCGTACTTCACTTTCCACCAAATTCGAGACGTTACACGTGTTGATTGGTAGAACTCAACGCCACACTTTGTCTTTTTGCCAGAACGAGGAAGTGAAAATAATTTCAATATAATCACACATAAATAAACAAAATTAAAGTGTCTGTATGTATAATTAGAATAACTGACTTTTACTAAACTGTCTGTCAGTTTGTTTCGCCTAATCTCTGGAATGGCTAGATTGATTTTGACGGGACTTTCATTAGCAGATAGATGAATTAATTAATAAGGACTAACTTAGGCTATTTTTATTTGAGAATCAAAAGAGGCCGGTCATGTTGCAGTGTGACAGCGTCTGTAAGCGCGATCGGTATTGGGTTCTAATCGGACTAGGAATTTTTCTACGAATTTTATTTGAATTATTTTCACTTCCTCGCTCTGATAAGGTCTGCAACTCAACGCCACACGACGTTGAGTTCCGCCACTCAACAACAATATTGAATTTATATAATTTAATTGTTACTAGAACTGAAGTCGTAATTGCAATTACAACTCAACCAATACTGAGAAATGCGCATGGCAAATGAAACTTGCAAGATTTTAAATACACTTAACTATGACAATAACTAACTTATATATTTTTATATTTAACATATATTTTTATACTTATAACTAAAGCTAAAACTTGAGGCCGGTCATGGTGCAGTGAGACAGGGTCTGACTGTAAATCCGATCGGTCATTGGTTCGATTCCCTTGCGGGGAAATAACTATATTTAAATTATTTTCATTTCCTCACACTAGCAAGACAAAACGCGGCGTTGAGTTTTGCCACTCTCAGCTTGTATTGTCTCGAATTTGGTGTAAACTTATGGAGTGTCTTGACACTAGGTACTTACTGTCTAACCTGCTATGATAAAAGCGTTAAGCTAAAAAAAATAACTAAGGGCAATAAAATCATTAAGAACTTACCGTGACTATAGGATTTCTGGCATACCACTTGTAAGCTGTGATGACGAAAAACGTTGCACAAATCACACTGATAATAACTGCTACGCCCCACACGCTTCTATAAAAAAATATATTATATATATATATAATATATTCACGTGCATTTTTATACGGTACATATGCTAAAATATATATTTTTTACATTTTTTGTCTTTTTGTCCCAGTTAAACTCTGAAATGGCTAGATTTGACGGGATTTGACGGGACGAGGAACATTAAAAAATAAAAATGACAAATACCAAAAATATAAAAATCAAAGAATAACAATAAAAAATCTATACTTAAAGTATATCTTAAAATATATCAGGATTTACATAAAATATCGGAAGTATATGTCTTTTGAAAAATTAAGAGCGTAGTGAAGTTAAATACTCAAAGTTGCAAGTTTCAAATTTATATGAATTCTTAATAAAAAAATTTAAAAAATATACATCCATGTGAATACAGGCATATTACTGGCAACTTTTCACTTGATAAACCTTTCAAGAACAATTTTTAAATATAACCTCTTATTCTGACAAACGCAACAAAAGGGAAAAAAAATTACCCCTTTTTTGTTATTAAATATCCAAACTTAAAAATCTGTTGATCTTCATTATTTTAAAATACCTTTTATAAGTTCAATATGAAAAATAATTTACATAAATGTGTCAAGAATTTGCTTAGATTTAAAATAGATAGCTGTTAGTTAATTAGTTCTAAGTAGCTGATTATAATTTTATGTAAATTAAAAATAAATAATAATAAGGGAAAAAAGGTACAGACACAGTGTGTAGAGCATTCAATTTTATATTAAATAAAAAAAAATTTTAGCACTTCATTCCGCTTGCATCTATTTAAAAATTTATTTGTACAGTGGACTGTGTCAATAAATATTTCGTGTGATATCAAGTTGATTTTTTTAGCTTCACGCTTTTATCCCGCATAGCAGGATAGACAGAAAGTATCTAGTGTCAAGACACTCCGTACTTCGCTTTTCACCAAATTCGAGACATTGCGTGTTGAGTTGTGGAACACAACGCCGCATTTTGTCTTTTACCAGAGCGAGGAAGTGAAAATAATTTTAATATAACCACTTCCCCTAGTGGGGATCGAACTAACAACCGATCGCGTTTACAGTTAGACGCTGCCCCCCTGCGCCACGACCGGCCTCAATTGTCGATTAATTAATGATAAATGTACCCACCATGTTTAAACCCACTCTATTAACATCAAGTTTCAATTAAATATATATATATATATATATATATATATATATATATATATATATATATATATATATATGATAAAAATCTTAAATAAAAAAAAACCCAATAACAATTCCATACAAAAACAAACCTTTCAGTCACACTAAGATTCTCCATAGCGATATACTTGAAACCATGTAAATCAGTTCTTTTGCAAAACTGAAAGAACTTCATCGTGCAATACTTCCATCTGGATAGTCTGGCAGGAGGTTCATATAATTTCTTATTGTGATTCATCTTCGTCATCTTGGGCTGTCTGTAACGAACCATTGCGGGTTTTAACACCGTCAAACGTAACCCTACTCGGCGACGTGCTCAGAATGAAAAATTATAAGTCTAGTCACGATGAAAAATAGGTATAATATGTCATACGGACATATGTCGGTAATTATAAGGGTTGATCGAGTCGATAAGTGAGTAGAATGGGAGTCATGAAAATTTGAACACTGGCTGAATTATTGAAACGGTATAAGTATTTTATATAAATATATTTTAATACGTGCAAGAGTTTAATACGTCAGTTACTATGAATATTTGACTGGTAATTGTGTGCCATTGACAAATCACAGCGTTTAGTTCCGCCACGGTGTCTGTGAATCGTTTCTCCCCAAATGACGTTTGGAATGATATTGCAAATTTATTAATTAATTAATATTAGATGGTCATTGCGTTTAACTACTCAAATTGCAATGAACATAAGATTATATATTCATGTTTCTATTTTTACCAAGAGATTTATTATTTATATACATACATATATATATATATATATATATATACACATATATATATATATATATATATATATACATATATATATATACTACCAATAAATATTTTTTCATAAGAATCCGGAGCCAAAAATATATATTTAAAGCTGTATACCCTATATACATATATCATTCCGTATCGTGAACAATATGTACAGTTGATATCAATCATTTATTCATATCAAAGTATAATTCAAGTAAAAAACCATGGTCCGTGTAAATAAATAATTCATAAAAAGCACTTAATTTCATGAAATATCGCGTTTAGTTTTCACGGTTAACGTCGATAACAATATGATAAACAAAATTAATTATATTAATTTATTTGCGTTACCGCTTTTGATGGAAAAGCCAGCGAAATTGAGTCGTGGGTACAAATTGTTGGTATATTTTTAATATAATAATTGATTTAACATTACAAAATTATTATTTTTTTCAGAAAACCATCGTGACGCAATAGGACACCGTCTGACTGTAAATGTGATTGTTTGTGGGTTCGATTCCCACTAGGAAGAATGATTATAATTAACAAATATTTTCATTTATCCGCTCGTTTATTTTCATTGCTCCGGTGACACAAAGTGCGACGTTGAACTCACCACTCAACACGCAATATGTCGATTTCAACTCAATAGAATGTTTTGACACTACGTTGTCTCTGTCTATTCTTTACATGTTTAACCTAAGTTTCCCCAATCCGGTGTAGATTTTAAATGCGGTGTTAAGCTCCGCTCAACATTACATATGTAAATACCTACCTGAATAAATTTATAAATTATTAATTAATTACGTAAATATTATAAAATTAAAAAAATATATACATACATACATTTTAAACAAAAGCTTTCACTATACGTTTAAAAGCACAACTACCTTCAAATCGCGATGGGGTCATTATGAATATATAGGTCTTCACATTGTACACAGAAGGCCGCGTAAACCGGTTCAATACTGTTCAAGGTATATGAAAACTATATTTAATTATAAATTTTTCAGTCATTAATAAAAAAAAATTAGTTAGACAAAGTCGAAGCCAAAAGTGTAGTTTATAGAACTATGAAAATTATATAAATAAATTATTGTATGATAATAAGTTTTTTTAACGGTATTTTTTGAGCTTTATGCTTTTCTCCCGCATCACGGGTTAGATAGGAAGTAACGAAGTGTTCAAAGTAAAAAGTTACATAATATTATAGTTCGTCCTTTATATGATGGTTTCCTCATAGTCTCCCGCTACATTAATGTTCAGTGTTTGTTAATGTTTGGATTTAGTCGCTGTAAATATTATTATAATTAAATATATATATATATATATATATATATATATATATATATATATATATATATATATTTATATATATATATATATATATATATATTGGTGAGCTCGGAGCGCCATATATGGGCCAATAAGAACGATATGTTTTGAAATTATAAAACATGTAATATATGTTCGAATTTCGTGTTCAATGGCTATATTTGATAGCAAATTTATGCTATTTATGATTTAAACAAAATATTGTTTAAATGAACTGAACTGAACTGTTCTGGTGAATACGATCGGTCCAATTTTCGATGACTCGGTGCAGCATTTCGGCTGGTATAGCCGCTATAGTCGCTCGAATTTTGCGTTCAAGGTCTTGAATCGTAGCTGGTTACATATACACTTGAGATTTAACATACCCCCACAAAAAATAGTCCAAGGGTGTTAAATCGCATGATCGTGGTGGAAAATTGTGAGGACCGTTGCGAGAAATAACCGACTCACCAACCTTATCACGCAATAAATCCATTGTGACGGTCGCAGTGTGGCATGTTGCACCATCTTGTTGAAAATAAATGTCGTCCGCATCGATTTCATACACTTCAGGAAAAAAAATCGTTCAACATGTCACGATAACGGTCGCCATTGACAGTAACAGTACAGCTTTCGTCGTTTTTGAAAAAGTAAGGGCCAATGATTCCACCGTACCATAATCCGCACCAAACAGTCAATTTTTCAGGATGTAATGGTGTTTCATGAACCACTCTTGGATTTGACTCACTTCAGTAACGACAATTCTGTTTGTTCACATAACCATTGAGCCAAAAGTGAGCCTAATCTGAAAACATAATTTTCCTATGAAATCCTGTCCGTTTCCATTATTTCAAGCGCCCAATCAGCAAATTTACGACGTAATCGATGGTCTGTTGGCTTGAGTTCTTATGCCAACACAATCTTGTATGGATGTAGGCCAAGATCCATACGTAAAATTCGCCAGGTTGTCATTCTGGATAAGCCCAATTCTTGTGCACGACGTGGAACGGAAACATTTTGATTTTCTTCGACACTGGCTGATACGGCGGCAATATTTTCTTCACTACGGCCTGTCCGTTTTCGTGTTGGTGGTCTACTATCGTGCAAAGAATATTCACTTTCCAGTTTTTGGATTATGCGACGTATTCAGCGAGCTCGACGACCATATTTAGCACGAAATGCTCTTTGAGTAGAAACAATACTTCTCGAATTTTGATACATTGAGGTAAGGTGAACTTGTTCATGATTAAATGGCAAACATTATTGAACACAAAACAACACAAATGTCAAATGTTAAACAACCAAGATGGCGGCTGTGAGCTATCAAAATCCTATCATCCCTATTGGGAAACACTGTATAAAGAACAGAATAAAAGAAGTTACATGTTTAATTTTTTGAACGTCAAATAATTTACTCACACCTGAGAAAAACCGGGGCAAGAAACTCAGCAAGAAAATCGTTAATTTTTTTCTAATTATAAATTACATGAGACCAGTCGTGGCGCAGTGGGTCAGCGTCTGACTGTCCCCACTCGGGTGAGTGATTATTTAAATTATTTTCACTTCCTCGCTCTGGTAAAGACAAAGTGCGGCATTGAGTTCCACCACTCAACACGCAATGTGTCGAATTCGGTGGAAAGCTAACTACGGAGTGTCTTGACACTAGGTACTTTCTCTCTACCCTGCTTAAAGCTAAAAAAAAATAACTAGAGCAAAGATGTATTAAGATGCAACAATCAATACATTAATTTCCTTAAATTTTTGCCTCAAGGAATCTTTAGGACTTAATTTATAGATTGCGCTAGTAGCCCGCTTGTGCGGGACTAATATTGATGTGCGGGACTAATATACTAATATTGTCCGGAGTGTCTTGACACTAGGTACTTTCTGTCTACCCTGCCATGCTGGATAAAAGCGTGAAGCAAAAAAAAATACCCTAAAGTAATACCATATGACAAAATACTATGAAAGTAAGAGGCGAGCCATTTCCAGTCGATCCCAGTATAATCTAATTTTTTTAACAAGTCAAGGAGCTCAGAGAGTTAGGCAATATGAGGGCCCCACTGTAATTTCGAGTCAATAGTGATACCGGGAAATACCGTAGAAATAACAGGATCCACACCTTCAAGAGTGTACTCTTCAACAGTTCTGGTGTGGGTGGGTGTTCTAAATTCAATTCGCTTTCACCGCTCAATTTTGCAAAATGCGAAATTCAACGCCGCGCTTTGTCTGACGCAGTTGGAATAGATAAATGAAAATAATTTAAATATGATTATGTCCTTATGTGTGACACGATATCAGAATTTAATAGAAATCGGTACACCATTTCTTCATTTCGTCCCTACAAAAACAAGTGAAACAACAAGTGACGTCATAAACTCTTGGCACTAGCAGCTTCCTACTAATAGAACAAGAACCAAACCCTCGTTGTTTGATAAAAATTGGAATTTCCCACTAGAGAAAGAACGATAAAGAATGATATTTGGCTTGTAATTACTTCCCGATACGTATCAATATAAATTAGTACCTCAAATTCTTGAATTTTTTTTATGGGACAGGCAAGACACACAAGCGTGCGGGTCACGTGATAACGTATTAAACTCAGTTTTTTTTTTTGTATTTTCTTTATAATAATATTAGAAAAAACGTCGTCCTTTGCAAGATGCTAAGAACTATCAACCTGACATATAAATTCGTTATATTACACTAAAGAAACGCATTACTCCCACAATTAAAATGGGGTATAGATATTCAATATGATTATACTTGCAACTGACTAAGACCGACTGGAAGCGTTACTTAATTTAATATTTTTATTTATTAGTACAAATGTATTATATTTTAGTAACAACTATGTAGTCGAAGAAAACTAAGTGTATAAAACACAGGATTTCGAGTAATTACATGTTGATTGACGTAACTTAACGCTGTTCGTATACAAAAAAACTTTTATACTATATTATATAATATACTAAGGTGGGTATCACATCAAAATGAAAACCGCGCTCTGTCTTATATTTATTCTGGTGTAGTTAGAATTATATAATCAATTTATTTATGACCATTTACAATTAATTGTAAATTTATTTTGAAATTATTTTTCAATAATGTTTTCTAATCCTAAGTGTGGAATAACACTTTAAAAATAGTAAATATTAAAATAAAATTGCAATCTCTCTTGTTAAACGATTATTTCTTAATAATCTTTAAGTTGTAGAAATTTGTAAAAATCTCTCTACTGATGATAAGATGCTAACAACATAAATAAGCTGTAACAAAACGTATAAGAATTTCGACGCAGCTGGTAGTAGAACGCATGGCTTAGCGGCCAGAGCACTTGGACGATATCCAAGAGGCGCGGGTTCGAATACCGCTGCGTTTAAATTATTATACGTTTTTTCAAAAATGTAATATAAGTTATTTTAGAAACTGACACCAATTATAAGAAAATCCACAAATATTGTATTATCAATTGAAAATGGAAAGAAATACAAAAAAACACACCAAAATTCTCAAGTGGCACATTTTAATACAAATATCATTAACAATAAATGCAAATGTACATATATTATTATAGAATTGGAAAACAAATACGAAAATATATATACAAAACTGGGGAATCCCCATTTGGTTGAACGCAACGAGTAAAACTGTATGAAATATATTATCTATTTATTTACAATATATTCTAAACAATAAATTTATATGTATATATATAAAATACAATATTTGGATAAATGGAACACAATATGTCATAAAATAAATTTTGTATAACTATAAATTTCGTATATATTTTTTTATTTAAAATCAAATTATTTTTTAATCTATTATATAATAAATATTTATTATATAATAGATTAAAAATTAATTTGATTTTAAATAATATTTGAGCAATATTACGTATTTATTTCATATAAAAATAGCACCATACATCATTTCTATACTTATTTAAAGGCACTAAGTTAAAATTAATTCAGTATATCTATCTATATATAAATCTAAATAACCAAAACCACAATAACAACAATTTCAAAAAAAACGTAATTTATTTACATATATAAAATTGAGGAAAAATGCTAATAAACTAGTAATAAAACATATAGCATGACTATTTATTATCTAAGACTTGAATCTATGGTAGTAAAAAAAAAATTAAAAATACTTTGTGAAAAAGAGTATGTATACTGTACAATTAAATGCGCTACATTAATATAATACAATTTAAATTATTATTAACTAATAAAAGTTAATATTTATACGGAATGACATAAAATTAAATATATCAAGCAATTCCTCTAACGAAAATAAATACAATTTTCTATATTTTTTTAACTAATATAGATAATAAAACATTAATATATACAATAATTTTTAAGGCAGCCATTTTATAAAACAAAAAACAAACCAGCAAATAAACCAATTAAGTATTATATATGGATAAATCGTTAAAATTCGATATAGTCAAAACAAAAACGATTAAAAATGTAATATAAATACAAATAAACACTTATTAGAAACACAAATCAAGCTCACCTAGTGCATATTGTCCATTGAAACTCATTTTCTTCGTTAATTTCTATATAACACAATAAAAATTAAATTAGCTGCAAACATTCTTTCCATTTAAGCGAACAGATCGTCAATCATTGGCGAGCACACATTCAAACCGCTCTGCCATATCGCGGGACATGCCATACTGGTTAATACACCATCGACGCCATTGTGACTCAGTGGGACAGTTATTTACTGTACATTATGATATTGAAGTCGATTCTTATTTCGTACTTTTTAATTGTCAGCGTTGAGTTCCGCCACTTACTGGATAACACCTATATATATAATACAAAATAAAGAACGGCTAATTTAAACACTACACTTTCTATATACCTTAAGTGTATAATTGTATAATCTAACTATATATGTATGTATGTTTGTTCTCGCTCAGTCAAAAAACTACCTAACACACGTATAGAAATCAATTAATCAATTCAAATAATCAAAAAGCTAACTTAATACGCCATAAGTAACATCTCTTTGAAATGTGTAATTCTGGAAAAACAAATGAATTATTGTAATATTAGTCTAAATCTAGTTCGTATTTTCGTACTAAGGAACTAAAACAAGTAGATTTACATGAAGAACTTGGCTTCTCGTAATATGTTTTGCTTAACTTATATTATCGAATTAATTATTAATAACTAACTAATATATATAATATATTCGAAAAATAATTAAAAAATATTCAAATCTATGTAACTTGGAATGTTATTTATAATGTATATTCATTATTGATTACTTTAAGTTACAAATATTTAAAATATATTACTAACAAAATTTATTTATACAATTCGATAGGTAGTCAGAGAGAAATGAATCAGGACCCACCGTTCTCCGCTCTCCGACCGACATTGCGTGTTAAACGGAACTCAACGCCGCAAAACCTATAAAAATTAATACCTTTTATCATGTAATCATAAAAAAGGATAATTTCAAACGAATATTCAACACGTATTGTATTACACGTGTCTACAAAACGTATCAAGGACACAACCATTTTGTGTTATTATTACCCTTTTAAACTATCATTCACGTACATTGAAATGATGAAGTAATTATGCTTTTCAATTTATTTGAACAACATTTGATTTTTATATTAGTTTTTTAAAAATACTTATTATACAGACAGATACCAATCAACATATTATACGCTTGGCGGAACTCAACGCCGCGCTTTGTTGATACAAATCGTTGTGACTAAATATAGAAGTTCTAAAACGAGATATATATATATATATATATATATATATATATATATATATATATATATATATATATATATATATGTGTGTATATACATAAAAGTTACTATTCTTATTAATTATAATTTACAGCTAAGCTCGATAGTTCCATATTTAAACTATTCTACACAATAAAATACAGTACTTAGTTAAACAGCATTACAAAAGTACATGAAAAAAGATATGTATATATTTCTATAAATATATTTATAAAATAAAATACTTTTTTAAATTAAAAAAAAACAGACAGGTTATAAATTCGTAATTAATTGAAAAACATCAACAAAACAACAAAACACGTTCTGTCTCTTTCTAGCATAACAAAATGACACGTGACGTCATCATTTCTTTAATTAAAAACTTAACTCCAAATTAGCCATTACCAAACCCCGTAATCGATTAACGCCACGATTGTACTCCTTAATCGATTTCCAAATTTAAAAAATATTTTATATCGATAATAAAAAAGCAATACGACATACATATAACGTTAAAAAAAATATATCAATTGACACTATGATCATAAAACGCCGTTTCATACAACACTATGATTGGCACGCGGCTTTCGTTCTATCGATTCGACCTAGTGAGCTTTATTTAACACTAGTCAGTGTAATTAGTATAACACGTGTAAACGAGTGTACGGCGCATGCGCAAATCGATTTCTAGGCATTGGGTATTTTATAGATATACGTGTTAAATTTGCGTTTTTAATGTTGTTAAACGAATTTTTAAAGAGGTGATATTAAAAAATAAGTTTTTTTTTCAATTTGGCACAATGCTGTAATGTATTCAGACATTTACGTTTGTAATAATATTATTTATTATTGTTTTCAAATAGAATATTCGTCCTGATTGTTACTAGCGGTTTTATTAAAAAAAAAAAGGTTTTATTATTTTTTTAATTTGTAACAAAGTCGTATTAGATTCAGCCAATTGAATTCGTAATAACATCTTTATAGAAATAAAGTTAGCTTTGACAATATCGATACCAATTCACGTAATATGAATAATAATAAATAAAACTTCTCAATTACAAAATAATTTGAAATGATCCAGATGCCATTAATCGTCCGATTATTCAAAAGACATTTTTTTATAAAATATAACGTCCGGTCTGTGTGCGATCGGTTGTTGGTTCGATCCCCACTCGGGGGAGTGATTATATTAGTTATTTTCACTTCTTCGCTGTGATAAAGACAAAGTGCAGCATTGAGTACCACCACTCAACACGCAATGTCTCGAATTCGATGGAAAGCGAAATACGGAGTGTCTTAACACTCTTCTCGTCTTGGCACTTCCTGTCTACCATGCCATGCAAGATGAAATGCGTGAAGCGTAAAATAAAAATATAATGTAAGTTCCATCTATTTTTTTCTTAATTTTCAAATGTCACACGGGCTATTGCTTTTCGTATAAGAATATATGTTTTTTTATACAAATTATCTTCTTTTCTGTGTTCATTAATTAGCAAACGGTTTGAATATAACCTGTCACTATTTCATGTTTAAATTAACATATAAAATAATTTAATATATGATAATTTCTTTAATACATTTCTTTGTTCATGTATTCATAAATGTTTTCTAATATTATAATTATTTATTTAATTTATTATTTTTTATCTAATACAAAACATTTGTAACCTATTAGTCTAAAACTATCATAAAAATATTCATTTACACATAAAAAATGTACATGTACTGTGTACAATATCTTAGTATACATTGTGTTTTATACATATGCCTTAATACAATTTTTAATACAAAAAGTTAATATAAATACTTTAGAATATATATATTTCGTTACAGTTTGCAATTAATTGGAATCATCAAAAAAGGTAAAATAAGACAAATATGTCATATAAAACTCTCCACTATCTATATATTGTACTAAAACGTTAAAAATCATATTATTTCATATACTTCTTTTTTCTTAGCTTCGGTTAGACAGAAAGTATCTAGCATCAAAACATTCCGTACCACGCTTTCCACCGAATTCGAGACATTGCGTGTTGATTGGTGGAACTCAACGCCACATTATGTCTTACCAGAGCGAGTAAGTAAAAATAATTTAAATATCACTTCTTAAATATCACATACCACTTCCCCGAATGGGGATCGAACCCACAACTGATCGCATTTACAATCAGACGCTGTGTCACTGCGCCACGACCAGCCATATAATTCAATAATTACAAAAATATTTCATATACTTTAATAATTACAAAAATACCTTTATTTAAAAAACAATACTCAGTCTGTTAAAAAAACAATACTGTAATCAAAAAAAGGTTCTAAGCTTTTTTTCCGTATACTGTATACATATGATCACTATGTACAAATGTATACAGTATATTACACATTGTGAATTTAATAATAAAAATATGGATTTAAAAAATGAGATTAAAATTTAACAATTAATATATAAAAAATTGACGTCAAATAATTTTTTCCACATTTTTAAAAATAAATTATATTAATTTTAATTATTTTTAATTATGATTTTAATTATTTATTTTTATTATTAAATTCAAAATACATTTTACTTAAAAAATATAAATAAATATAACAAAAGTAGCCTTTTGTTTCTTTTTATGCTGTACAGATTGACAATTTTAATCAAAACGTAGTGTGAATTTAAAATGAATTAAAAATTTAACTCAAAAATATAAATATAATAAAAAATGTATAATATTTCTAAAGAAAACATTTATCATATTTAATACAAATTCAAAATTTAATACATCAAATGTATTAAATTACTCAAAGGTAACGAGTTCAAATACTACTCAAGTACATATTTATAAGACAACATGCATGGATGAAGGTGACTTTTTCTCAAATTTGAACATCGAGTTAATTAAATTATATTTTTTTGGCTCAAAACAACAATTTAAACTGTAATATTATATAAATATTTTATTATATTTATGAAAAAATAAATTAAATGTAAACCAATATGTCATCTGTATTCATTCATCCACACATATCTTCATTTCTACATTGAAATTCATTAAATAAATCTAATTATACCAAAATAAATAAAATATTAAGAACTGAAAGACAAGTCAGTTAGTCAGTCAGCTATTTACAATAATCGAAATTATTTTTTTTTAATTATCAAATATATATATATATATATATATATATATATATATATATATATATATGTATATATATATATATATATATATATATATATATATATATATATATATATATATATATATGAATTATATTAATTATATAAATATTAATTACAATTATATTAATTACATAAACCTTAAAATAGTTATTATTACATACATATATAACAATATTGAAAAAAAAACTACTCAACCTCTGGGCACCAACGCGGTTAAATCAGTTACATTGTTAACAAAATGAGGCCATTTTTTGATAATATTGTAGACCTTATCACCTGGACTTAAGGTCGAAATTAGTTGTCTGTGCGCAAACAATTTATAGTCGAGCGGCAGTTTGCCCAACGAGACGCCGAGACTGAGCAATTCCTTGCAGGCTTCAACTTGTTTGCTGGTCGGTGATTCTATATTAAATGTGCCTATGAAAGCTATTCCCATACTAAAATTATTATAGGTTTTTGTATGGGCACCCACATAGTCCCATCCTCTGCCGTAGTACACGGCGCCATCGCCCCCCACTAAGAAATTGTAACCAATGTCCGACCAACCTCGGGATTCTATGTGGAACATCTGGATAAGACGCACTCGGTACACGCATTGGCTCTGAAATTATGAATGAATAAATAAATAATATAATATTATATGTATATAAAAGGGCGGTTATGGCGCAGTAGGACAGCGTCTGACTGTAAACGCGATCGGTTGTGGGTTCCGTTCCCGCTCAGGAGAGTGGTTATATTTATATTGTTGTCACTTCCTCGCTCTGGTAAGACAAAGCGCGGCGTTTAGTTCCACCACTCAACACTCAATATCTCAAATTCAAAATGGTATGTAAAACTAAATATAAAATTTAAAAATGTAACATTTCTTAAACTTAATGATTACGTGTTTCATAACCGAACCTAACATTATGTTCTTTCAAAGCAGTTCGTTACATATAAACTTAAAATATTTATATTATTCTTCATTTCATACTCTTCAAACCCTTTGATACCCACATTAGATGGATTGTACAAAAATGTGCAATCCGCCATTTTGTTGCGGCGGCCATTTTGTTGTTAAAACAATATTTATAGCATATAATTGCATTATAATCAGAACTAATTCAAATTTCAGCTCTAAATGACACTAACAAGTTAGGCATACGCTTGCTAGATTAGACAAATTTAACTATCGGTGAAGTTATTCGCGACGCATTGAATTAGCGACTATAATGGTTGTAAGTACGATTCCCGCTCGGGGTAATGATTATATTTAAATTATTTTCATTTTTTCGCACTGGTGAGACAAAATGTGGCGTTAAGTTCCACCATTCAACATGCAATATATCGAATTCGGCGCAAAGCTGTGTACGAAATGCCTTGGCACTATGTATCCAGCTACGCGGGATCCAAGCGTGAAGTTATATAATAAAATATAACTATCGTTAGTTATCAAATCTACAACGTTAGCCATTAAAAAAATATTTAATTTTTACATATTTTTTTCTCTACATATCTCTCATACTCTAATATGTGGTAGTCAGAGAGAAGTTAGTGTGAAGACACTCCGTTTTGCTCCGCTTATCCCCCGATTTCGTGTAATTGCGTATCAAATAGCTCAATTTATATTATACACAACACCCGAACATAACAGAAAATATCTGTGTCAAGCGTGAATAAATATACGGTGAACAAGGTTCGATCCCACTCGGGGGTGAAATTTAAATTATTAAATATATGACTGATAAGACAAAGTGCGGAGTTGAGTTCCACCACCCAACACGCAATGTCTCCAATTCCGTGGAAAGCGAAGTACGGAGTGTCTTGACACTAGGTACTTTCTGTTTACCCTGCTAAAATCCAGGATAAAATCGTAAAGCTAATAAAAGAAAAATATAAAATCTATTTTATTCCTAAAACAAATTAAATGGCTGCCGTGAAAAGTTAATATTTTTAATTTATCAACTTATTCACGCTAGGTATATTAAAACAGACGGGGAATTACAAAGGGGGACGTTTTTGTAGGATTTTATAATAATTCAAATAAATATATATACATTTTGATAAAAAATGAGTAATTAATTGTAAATCATTTTACAGTAGATAAGAGAATATCCAGTCACGCTGATACGAGTATCGTTTGGACAAATGGCGTGAACAGCTTTTTGGGTTATAGATAATTTTTTTCGCGTTGATATGAAGTTCGATTCTCGTTTGAGGTAATATTTTAAAATATTAAAGTATTACTATATTGACATATGCAGAAACTAGAAGAAATCTTAGATATTTCTAACCACTCGTTATATTTTACAGATAAATACTTTCAGAAATATATCACTCAATCATATATTAGGACGTAAAAATCTTCCATAACTCAAACAAAAAAGAATTATCAAAAAAATAAACTGTAACTATAAATCTATAAATAAATCAATAGTAATACAAAATCAAACGAAAAAAATTCATCAAAAAATATCCAACTTGCCTGGGTAAAACAACTTTCGGTGGCGGTATGAGTTATAATAACCCATGGTACGGGTTGTTTTATTTTAGTCAATTCACCCTCAACGGGTTGAGCCAGCCAATCAGACCTTGACACTATCCTGAGGTGGCCCGACGTTGTTATGTTGAACGAATCATCTGAAATGTTGTAAAAGCAAATATTTTACCATTCACGTTCCCGTGAGAATTTAGGGAAATCTCTTATTACTTCTCTACTCCCTATACGCTCCCTCTCTCTCTCTCTCCTTCTCTTTCTCCCTCTTTTTACGTAATTCATTATTTTGGGTTATGCGTTGTCGGAAAAATGTTATATATATATATATATATATATATATATATATATATATATATATATATATATATATATATATATATATATATATGGGCGTTTATTTCTGTATAGCAGGATAGTCGGCGTTTATGTGTCATCAGAACGGAGAAGGAACTGAGAGGAGTCGAATCCACAACCAATTGCGTTATCCCACAGTCCAACGCTATCCCATTGTGACACGACGTTCTTAATAATATGTATTTCATAAAAAATATTATATTAACTAAGAAGTATTTATTCTATTTGAAAATTAATTTTCTAGTTTGACTTTTTAGACCACATAATAAACAATTACGTAAAAAAAACAATTACGTAAATTATTCAACATTATTAGATAAATTATCAAACTCATTACTTATAAAAAAATTAAGATTTTAAGTAACCAGTCTCCCAAAATGACTCATAGAGCCAGCCATTTTGCCTTCTTATTTACAGGTAGAAGACACGAATGGATACAACTAATTTTCTATGAAAGTGCATATAAATAATTACAAAAGTAAAATCCCATTTTTTTTTCATATTCTATTAATTTAATCAATAAATTGAATAAATAGTTATTATTATTTAAAAGAAGTTAAAATCATCATTCTTCATAAATGCATATCTTCTAATAAATATAAGAATATGTATACATATTATTACACTTTAAACATAAACATTCATACCTCTAGAAAAATTATGACCAACGTTTGGATCCCTTAAAACCATAGTGCCGACACTGTCGCGTGTTAGTAATGAAATACATAATACCAATGTTAAAAGCAAAACTATCATTGACATGATGATGACTTGATTATTTTGTGTACAAAATCCCACCACCGGTGTGTTAGCTGAAATAAATTGTATCTATAAATAAAATAAATTATACATCTCCACGCTAAGACGCCGCCATCTTTATTGATTTTCGAGATATTTTTTTTTAAATGAAATTGTTTAAAAATGTAAAAATAATTATTATTATTAAATAAAAAAAATATATATATTTAAAATATACGCGATTAATGCGTATTAAAATAGTTTCATTTAAAATACATTAATTACCATGTAAATAAAAAGAGATTCATTGGTAGTTTATTTTTGACTTAAGGTTTGGTTTAACTTCAACTAAAATACTAAGCAAAATATGTAGTAATTTTTTTTTCAAGATGTTGGCTCAAGATTGCATAACTAAATGAAATTGTTTTTAAACATAAATAAATGAAATTGTTATTTTTTTTACATATTTAAATTTTTTCTTTAGGTGCTTTAGATGGTTTAGCTTATACAATAAAGAAAAAGACTTCAAAACATTTAGAATTTTAATCAATAACTGAACAAAATTGTTAAAATATATTCCGACTCCACTACCAAGGCTAACTGTTATTAATAGTTATTTGGATAATCGGAAATGCGGGTACAAAACGTATGCTACAATGATAGCCTACTTTTTTTACTTCACGCTTCTATGCCGCAGCATAACAGGGTAGACAGAAGGTAGAGTTAAGACATTCCGTATTTCGTTTTCCACCGAATTCTAGACATTGCGTGTTGAGTGTTGGAATTCAACGAAGCATTTTGTTTTACCAGAGCGAGGAAGTGAAAAAAATTAAAAAATATAATCACAACCCCGAGTGGGAATCGAGCACACGACCGATCGCGTTTAGAGATAGACGCTGTCCCACTACGCCAGAATCGGCTACCATCCTAATTCAAAATGGGAAGTAAGTATTAAAAACAAAAAAAATAGTGTATTAAAAAATATTATGAGACGATACATTTTCTAAGATATTGCAGCTTTTATTGTATATGTTTAATGTTATATTGTTCGGAGACGATAATCCGGATAATCGCGTAACCGAGAGCCGGATAATCAAGTTTCTACAATATTTATAATTTAACAATTTTGTTCAATCTGTACATATATTAAAATAAGAGACACTGTTATATAGTTTTAATTACCTAATTTGTATATGTTTATTTTTTTTAATTCTATATTTGTTTTGAGTTACAGTAACTGCACCTTGGATATATATATTTTAAAATTTAACTTTAACTATTAAAATTAAACAATTCCAATCAATTATTCCAGAAATTATTCCTTTAAAGTATTTTAAAATCACATTTAATTAATTAACACAAATTTTGATAATAATTAAAATTTGAAAATAAAATAAAATTGTTAGTTATAAATTAAATAGTGAATAAATTACAATAGTTACATGAAAAACATTTAGTTTAAACATTAAATAATTTTTTATAAAATATTTAAATTACATTTATATCCATGTTTTTCATATAACTTCATTTAACTGTAAAAGAAAATGGAATAAACAAACTACTTACAACTTGTAAACGTTTCAAAGTCTGGTTGAGAGTCATGTTGCTGACTTTTATATGGTAAGAGGATCACAATGGCAATTATACTTCCAATTATAGCTATACACACCGTGGAAAATGTTATTTTATGCCATAATAAAATTGGTATTTTAGTTCCAGCTAAAAATTGATAGAATTCATTAGTACTGGTGGAACTATATATAATATTTCATACCAGGGCAAAAAAATCGATTTTGGTATACATCAAAAAAATGTTCTCTTCTATTGCATATTGGGATTTTCTAACATTGACAAATACAAATTAAAAGAGATACAAATTGAATCAATATAACTTTATATATGCCACCATTCAAATATATATCTGCAAACAATGTGTTACACCTTAATACATATAGTATAGTATTATAAGTATATATAGTATTATACATAATGAAATTTTGTAATAAATATTATCTTTATGACTGTCTACAATTGTTTACTCTAACAAGTTTAAAAAAATTTTTCCTTAGTACTTTAATGCATTAGCATTTTTTATTGTGAGAGAGAACTGTACCTTTTCTGCTAATTTCATGATCAGCAGAAAAGGTACAGTTCTCTCTAAATGAATGGAATTCATAATAATATGTCAAATCCATATTTCAGTAATAAAATTAAACAAAATAATAACTATTACAGTTAAAAGTCTAAGAATATTATTTAACTACTAAAAACAATTTTCCTTTAATATAATACATATTAAAGGAAAAATTATTCCTAGAGTGATTAAACAAAGTTTAAACCTTCCAATAAGAATATACTTGTAAAGCATTACTAACTAGGAAATATTGTAGAGAGAATTTGGTTGTTTGTATGTGGAAACAATCCAGAAATCTTGAGTTATATTGTTGATAAGCTGAGCAAAAGATATCTGAAAATTCATAATAATACAGCCATGTTCTTTATCTGTCTATATGGTTTGGTACTGAATTAATTTTTTCAAATTTATTTAATTAAATTATTGAGGAAAAAAAAATCATGATAAGATTACAATAGACATAGCAATCGCTTGACCTATGTCCATTGACACTTATTTGAGATGAGCTTGATTGCATAAAATTATCCTTTTAAGTACCTTAGAACATTTATGGCAACTTAGAGAGCAAATAGAACATATCAGATAAAGATTATTTTGAGAAATTAATTAACATTGTGTATCAAATAAGAGTTAATTTATTGGTCATGTATATCAGTTTCGTTTATAACTTTATATATAATAAAAATAATTGAGAGGGCTTGATATTCATTTATTTTATTTTAATTTTACGCTTTGAAACTTTTCAATTTAATGTATATTGTAAAAAAGAATAGAACTACAAAATTGAATATAATCAGTTAACTGCAATTACAATACAGTATGTCATACTTAAAATTAATAAGATAAATGTACAAACTAAAATCGAAATAAAGTTTGAATTTTACAACTCCAGAAGAGGTTTAAAAATACTCTTACTAGCAATATTTTACCAGTTCCAATACATATTTTCATACAAAATTATTATTTTTTAAATTTTAAATCAATCTACTAAACAAAAAAAAATCTTACTCTTGGCAACTTTTTCTTTGTGGGTAGGGTGATGATCACAAATATCTTCATCCGTATCCTTAACGTAGCTGGAGTTGTCTATACCAGATTTATTTTGAATAACTTGTTTAATAGTAACAGGTCCATTGAAATATGTGTTATTACCGAATTGTACATGGTCAGAGTTTGCTACTGTAACTTTACTAAAAACTGGTGCAGTGTTCTGAATTAAACTTGGAGGAATATTAGGTTTATTATTGAACGTCCGTAAAACATTATGTTTATGATTTGGTTTCTCGTTTTCAGAATCACTTTCCTCAATCACTTGTAAATCACCCAAGTCACCTTCGATTTTAATACCAACATTATAGTTTGTATCATGTTCATCTATATTTAATGCCATTTTATTATTGTTTTCTCACATTTTTAATATGATATTACCTAAAACTTTGTTTTCATCGAATATAGATAACGTATCATCTATCAATTAGCACAGATTAAAATTTATATTATATTATTTATACAGACTAATAATGATTATTTATAGTTGTACTGAATATTATATAAGTACATATATAAAAAATAAACAAATTTCAAGGCTGTGGTGCCATATTTCAATTTAAATTTTTATTTTTGAGTAAGTCAAAAATTTTAACAATTCTGATAGAAAAATAATTTCAGTACTTTATATTATCAGAAATAATGAGACTTTTTATTTATGAATATGTTATTTTTGTTTAAAACCGTTTTTAGTAAGCGAAACTATTAAATTTGGTGAATGGCAACATTATAAAATATTAATCAATACCAATAATCAATAAATATTCTATGTGGAGATCGTGGATATCCAAGTAAGTTTAGTATTATGGTTAAAACTAATATTTAATTTTATTAAAAAATGTGTTTTATTAAACATAAACTTTGAAATCTATAACATTATCTTAAGAAAATATAACATTCATAATTCAAATATGTATTAAGTATGTTGTTCACTATTATCTCACAGTTTAACTATAATAATAGAACAAAATATTTTGTACTTGTTTTGAATAATATGATTTCAGTATTAAATAACTAAATATAATTAACTAAAGAATCGCTCAACCACAATCATATTGACATTTTTGTAAAGTTAAAGCCAGATTTAGATTTTAAGTAATAATTATAATTAAAGCTTAAAATAACGTGTACAGTAAAATATTACCTGTAACTGTTCCAAATACCTGAGTCTGTATTTTATTCTTCAATTCTTACCTTTGATATTATATTATTTTTAACCACCACCGGTCACCAATATGAATTTAATATAAATAAAACATTGGAATTTCCAAATAGGAATTCTATTAACTAGGAAAGGGAACAATAAATAACTTTGTCATACATAATTACAACTTACCCAATTAAATTTATTTTATTTTGTTAACAAAACAAATAAGTATCTCCAAACTAAATAATCTTTAACAATCTATTTATTACTGTTACATACATATACATGACAGTATATAGATGTACAGTTAAGATAATTTAATAAGATAAATATCTCTTAAATACAAATTTATAAATTAGAACCTCAATATTGTTAAAAATACAAAACTCATTTTTTTAACAATTTCTTCATAATAACATTAGAAAACACATTGTCTTTTACCTGACACTTAGGCCGGTCTGAATTCCCTGCCTGCCAGTTACCTGTAAAGTTTAAAAATATATAATTATATTTATATACTAGTATAATAAAAAACTTAAATTTATATATGTAACTTAAGAGCTCATAAAAAGATTTTACCCTCTAAGTCAGACATTCTTGATGGGTTTTTCTTGCCAGACATAGAAAGCCTGGTATAGTTGCTACAGGTGAAAATGTGAAGTGACAACTATTATTGAGTATGCGAGTGAGAGCAATTGCCATATTGTGATTATTAAATTCTAATAAAGAATTTTTTTGCTATGTACTTTAATATTACATTAAAACTCTTTTACTCTATACAGAAGAATAGACATGTTTTATTTTTTTTACATATAAAATTAGTTTTTTTTTATAAAAATTATATCTATTTTATAGTAAAATGAAAATAATAAATTAAAAAAATTATGTTTATAATAATATATTTTTTACTTTACAAACACCTTTTCTATTGAAATTAATAAAAGTATGCCCATTGCTCTGTCTCACTTGCACTTGCATGAATAATTATCACCTTGCATTCGCACCTATAGCATCCATAGTAAATTTACTTTTCAAAGTCTAGAAACTATCAAAAGTGTCTTAAAAGTAACATATATAAATTTCAGCTTTTATATTATACTATAATGTAAGTATAATTATATATATTTAAAGTTTAGACATGACTGACTGGTTGCAGCCGTTCTAAGTGTTTTGCAATGAACAATGTGATTTTTAATGTTATTAAAGGAAAATGTAAAAAAATTGAGCTTTATAGTTTAACGAATTTGAGATACTTATGTATACACCCATATAACTTGGAATACTATATAAGTAATCATGACCCAAATCCCATGCTTGCTGTTTGTTCCTACCTCTAATGGGGGTGATAAACACAGATAAATTTTCAGCTTTTTAAAAATAAACAAAAGTGTAGCCGTCGCTGGCCCTTGCTCTACTAGTTGTTATGTTTACAGAAATAATAGATTTCTAATCAGAGATCTTTAGTGTACTTAAAGATTTTATAATTTATTTGAATTTTTAGATGTTCCACATTATAAAGCACAATAATAATACTACATATTGAATGGTATACTAAAATACACTAGCCATGGACGGAGATAGAGACATTGAAGAAATCGATCTAATAGAGTCATCACGGAGGAATGAACCGGAAAGAAATGATTCTACGGAACATTCAATCTTATTTACAGAAAGGTATAATAATGGGGAAGAAAATATATATGTAAAATCACCAGGTAATTAATGTTTTATATTAACAGTTTAATTTTTTAGTGTCTTAGCACTAAGTTATCGAGTTAAACTGTTTTGTGAGGGAGAAGGGAAATATAAAAAAAGTATAATAAAAACTGTAATTTTAGCGATTTTTATACATTTGATGAAAATGCTTTAAAGGGATTAATTGCGTATATTTTGGTATTTGAACATACATTTTTGGAAAACTGACCTTTCGAACACTACTAGTCTGTGGTCACAGGTAGACTGCTTAATAATATACGTATTAATGTATTACGTGTTGAGTAGCGAAACGGCGACATTGCGTGTTATGTGGTGGAACTCAACGCCGCGCTTTGTCTTATCAGAGAGAGTGAATGAAAATAATTTAAGTATAATCATTCCCCCGGATGGCAATCGAACCCACAACCGATCTCGTTTATAGTCAGACACGCTCCCACCGCGCTACGACCAGCCTCTAGAAATCAAAAAAATAAATCTACACTTAACAGATAAAATTTAAAATTTTCCTGTAAAAAATAATTTATTTTTCAGGGCAGTCCAACGTCACAGCGGTGAGGAGCAAAGAAAACACAGATATCATAGGAGGGTTTTTTGGTAAAATTTTTTTGCCTCGCGGATATCCGCTGAGTGTAAGCAAGGACTACAGAAACTATCAAATATGGGACACTGTCCAAGCTTTTTGCAGTACATTTACTGGTGAGTTAGTTACTTATAAAGTGAGTGAGTGAGTGAGTTATAAAGGTGAGTTAGTTATAAAAGTGTTAATTATATTTTAACACCACCGACGTTCAGTAGATGTGTCTGATTGTACCCACAATGGTTATTGGTTCGATATGCAATGTCTCTCATATTAATTGAAATAAGAAAAAGTGGTGTCATAATACTAGGCGGAAGAAAACGTGTTGAGCAAAAATAACTGTATCTGCCATACATTTATCTATTGTGTTACAAAGAATCTGAGACTTGTCTTATTTGGAACTCAAGGTTTTTATTAGCTTCACTCATTCATCCCGCATAGCAAGCTAGACAGGAAGTACTTAGTGTCAAGACACCGTGTACTCCGTTTTCCACCGAATTCGAGACATTGGGTCTACCGCCATTTTGCTGACATAATTTAGAAATTATAACCTTTATATTCATTATTGGAACATTCATCTGATATGTTTAAAGATCGGTTCTTGATATTGTTATTTTTTTAGCTTTACGGTTTAACCTCGCATAACATGACACTCTGTACTTTGCTTTAGTTTGGTGGAACTCAACGCCGCACTTGTCCTACCCGAGCAAGGAAGTGAAAATAAAATTTAAATATAATCACTTCCGCGTGTGGGAATCGAACCCACAACCGATCGCGTTCACAGTCAAACGCTGTCCCACTGCGCCACGACCGCCCTCCATGGTCCATTTTGATCATTTTTTTTATAGGTGTAGCCGCTACGCAGGAAGTCCTTAAGGGTCTGGGTGTAGGAGATATGTATGCGACATCATACGGGGCAACTGTGACATGGATATTGAAATCTGTTAGCGGGCAATTGGGAGGAATTGCGTTTGCTTTTAGCTACGGGTCAGTAATGAAAAAAGAGATTCTTTTTTAATATGCCTTTTTTATTGACAATGACGTAATAGTGTCAGTATTGTCAGTCCCACAAACTGCCATCTTTGTTGGAAGACACTTCTGGTGGAAAAGTGAGAATTACACTAGGCGCTTTTTTCTAATATATTTTTGCATAATGTTACCAACTATAATAAACAAAACTACTTTAAACGGATCAATCGCGTGTATTTTGGTAATTTATAACACATTTACAAAAAGCCAATGTTTCGAACGATTTAGAATTTTTACAATTGTTAATTCTAAAATTGCAGTATTATACAATATATGTAAGCGGAGTACAAAAATAAAATGCTATTTTATTTAGTAGGAGAAATTTACATTAAGTAAGTTGTAATTAGCATTCAAGAAGCACCCTGATATAGAACGCTTGGATGGGAGCCATGAGGCGCGGGTTCGAATCACGCTGAGATTATTTTTTATTAGAAAACTATATGATGAATTTATTTGATTTAACTAACTTAAGAGGCCGGCCGTGGCGCAGTTAAACAGTGTCTGACTGTAAACACGATCGGTTGTGGATTCGATCCCCACTCGGGGGAGTGATTATATTTAAATTATTTTCATTTCCTCGCTGTGGTAAACACAAAGTGCGGCGTTGAGATCCGCCAATCAACAAGCAATGTCTCAAATTCGGTGGAAAGCGAAGTACGGAGTGTGTTGACACTAGGCACTTTCTGTCTACCCTGCTATGCGGGATGAAAGCGTAAAACTAAAAGAATACTAACATAAATATAATTATAATATTTTATTAATAAGAACATATGTTCCGCAGGTCATTTTTAGACGCGTATAGCAAAAAATGGCGGCTAATCGCCGATATATTTAACGATTTAGCACTGTGCTTGGAATTGGCTTTGCCGTTATACACATCCTTTACTCCGCTTGTTTTATGTTTGACTAATGCTATGAAAGCGGTTGTGGGAATTGCAGGTTTGTGAAATGTTATATAATTATTAATTTTTAATATATTAATATTGATTTGTATGATATTTATTTGTATTGAACTTGTTTGAAATTAATAGATTATTAATCATAAAAACGGTTTTTGTTTATTTATTTCATTTAAATATATCTTATTATCAAGTGAGATAAGATTTAATACCGCCATAATAATACGTATAACTTTAAAATAAAGATGGAGCTCAACTCAATATAATTCGAATTTGACATAGTGCTGTATTCAAACACAACATTTGAATATTAAAATGTCAAATTGATGATATATTTTGAGTTGATTCACTAATTCTAAAGGCGAGGGGTACCCTCGAAAAACACATGTTGAGGCACACGAACACTTAGTTGCGAAGACGACTTGAAACTGGAGAAGTGGCTCCTAGTGGATATAGGGGGGGTGGGGGGTCATTGTATTTTTTAAATTTAGAATCAAATTTTAGAATTTATAAACGCATGTGTGTGTGTGTGTGTGTGTATGTATGTATGTGTGTGTGCGTTCTTATTATTACTTTTATGCAATGCAATTTATTCATATTGTAAACATCTATTAAATTATAATTTAAAAACAATATATAATAAAATTCGTTTGTACTTTTTGTTTTAAAAATAAACATATTTTCGTTAATATTTTTAAGAATTGTTTAATTTAATTAATATAATAGAATCTTACTCTATTTATCTAAAACTGTATTAAGGTGGCGCCACGAAATCCGCCATGATCCACCACCACGCAATCAGAGGCAATGCCGCCGATGTGTCAGCCAAGGACTCGGCCCAGGAAACTGCTGTTAATTTGATGTCCTCTGTCATTGCTGTTGCACTTTTACCTATTTTACCGTAAGTGTTGAAATTTAAAAAAAATAATTATCTGTAAATATATATTAATTAAATAAAAAGAAACAGTTTTGACGCTTTATCCCGCATATCAGATTAGTCAAGAGATCGCAGCGTCAATTCACTCCATTGATTGCTATGCTTGTTGAGTTGCGGAACTCAACGCGGCGCTTTGGCTTACCAGAGCGGAAAAATGACAATACATTTTATTTTGGGAATTGAACCTACAACCGATCGCGTATACAGTAGAACTTTTGCCTTGATGACTCCATCTGAATTTGCATTCTGTATTTAATTTTAATATTGTTTTAAAAGTAACAATGTTTTTTTGCTAGTGAACAGTAATACAGATATCTAAAAAAAAAATTAAATATCTAATTGTATGGCATTGATCCCGCTTTGCTCGTAATCGGTATAATAAGACATGATATTAATGTAGCTTTTCGCTTTTCCCGCATAGCACGAAAGACAGGAAGTACGTAGTGTCGAAACACTCCGTGCTCCGCTTTCCGTGGAATTCGAGACGTTGCGTGTCGAGTGGCGGAACTCAACGCCGCGCAATGTCCACTTTGCTATGCGGCTTAAAAACGTGAAGCGAGGAAAAATAATAAATAATAAATTAATATTTTTCGCAGATTCCCCACTTTCACGTTCTTATCCATGCTGGTCTTCCACATTGTATCTAACTATATGGCAGTGCGCTCGCTCTGCCTCAAGACTTTTAATGAGACGAGATTTTTGCAAGTCATTGACATGTTTCTGAGGGAGCGAGTGGTATTGAGTCCGGACGTTGTTAATGCGAAGGAGCCTTTGAATTTGTTTGAGCTCGGTGTTCCCAAATGTGGTATGTTTTATTTTGTTTATTTTTTCTATTAATTATATATTAAATTAAAAAAAATTTTTAAATATATGAAACTCTATATTATGTTTGGTATCTGTTAGTGAAAGTCCCATCGAAATATATCCATCCGTTCCAGAGATTATACGGAACAAATAGAGGGACGGACAAAATTAGTAAAAAATATACTGTTTTTTTTTAATTTTAACGTTATGAAGTCTATATTAATACACTTTTATTAATTTATAATATGCACACTCGATGCTATTTTGATTTTTACTAAAGGAAAGTTACTATCAAAATTTGCTGCGTTTTAATTAACGTTTTAAACTAACTCACGAATGTAAAAAAAAATCATTTCAATCATTACACACGTCTCACCTAAATTATATATATATATATATATATATATATATATATATATATATATATATATATATATATATATATATATATATATACAATTCAATATTCATTATTAAATATGTTTATTATTCCCTTCTAGATTTAGAATTGTGCGGATTCAAAATAATAATCGGTAAATCAATGGACGGTATTGCCAGCAACAACGCCAAGGAGGCGAACCACTGGATGATCGTGAAAAGTGTTTACAGCGACAAAAAGTATATCCTGTTTCCCGATAGACAGAAGAAAACAATGTATCTATACATAAAAGATGGTATATGTGTGGAGGAACTGCTCTATGGCTATTTCCATGCTGTCACGCTGTCTGTTGTTATTTCCGCTGTTAATGATCAGAATTTGGTAAGTGTGTGTGTGTGTTAGTAAGTATGCGCGTTGGTATATGTGTGTGTGTGTTAGTATGTGCGTTGGCATGTGTGTGAGTGTGTTAGTATGTGCGTTGGTATGTGTGTGAGTGTGTTAGTATGTGCGTTGGTATGTGTGTGTGTGTGTGTGTTAGTATGTGCGTTAGTATGTGTGTGTGTGTGTCAGTATTTGCGTTGGTATGTGTGTGTGTGTGTTAGTAAGTGTGGGTGTGTGTATATATTTTTAATAACTACGTTTGAAACGCTTTACAGTAGTTTTTGGTCACAGTCGTTTAGGTAAATACTAAAACATGCGCGATTAGATAAATGTGTAAAATTCGCAGTAATCCGTTTTTTTTCTTGTTGTTTGAGATATTATTTTAATTTTCAATTTAAATAATTATTACATTATCACTAATTTTAAAATGATTTTTTTTATACTATAATCTGTTTTTTAGGAAATACTCAACAAAACTAAGAATCGCAAGCCATTTTTACATATCTGCCAGCTGTTAAAGAACACCGAGTGGACAAAAACATTTGAAATGAATGAGCCGTCGTACAGCGTGTTGAAGTATGTGTGCAATATGGTGGAGCGGGATTGGCAGATCCTGCGCGCTGGGCTCGAGGAAAACGGTAACCGCTTATAAAATATATTAGCAAACCCCATGAATTTGTGTAAATTGTGAAATTAAAACAGTTTTAAGTTATATTTGATTACATTAGCTATCTCACAGTGAAAGTCCCGTCAAAATTGGTGCAGCAGTTCCAGATATTAGCCGGAACAGATAGACAGACAAACATTGTATTAGTTAGGTATATGTTATTTGTGTTTCTTATACATAGGTTATATAATATTACAAACGGACACACCAATTATATTTATTTGTATAGTATTATATTTATTGATAGATTGTATTTACTTTTCACTGTAAGATATTGTTGTCGACACTTTCCTATTAAAATAAAATAAAATGTTATTTTTTTTAATATTTACTTGTAATTTATTTTAAAGCTATATGGAAATGGATGATATTCTTAATATTAAATATATTTTCGGCCAAATTGAAAATAATAAAAAGAAATTCAATACTGTTTTTTATCTCCTAACTACTAACTAAAGTCAATAAGATGAAAATGTTTACTTCTAATAAAGTAATGCGTAAACGCGTAAATGCGTTCCCTCAACAACTTGTATCACCTTTATGAAAACCTCACTAGCGTATGTCAAACATATGCCAGTGAATAAATACATTACCATATAATTATTAACTTGTATGAAATATTAAAAAAAAGGCCGGTCTTGGTGCAGTGGGACAGCGTCCGACTTTAAACGCGATCGGTTGTGGGTTCGATCCCCAATCTGGGGTGTGATTATATTTAAATTGTGCGGCGTTGAGTTCCATCAATTCGGTGGAAAGCGAAGTACGGAGTGTCTTGACTACTGAGGTACTTTCTGTTTATCCTGCTATGCGGGATAAAAGCGTAAAGCTAAGAGAATATTAGAATTTTTCACTCTTCTTTATAAAGTATAACTATGACAAATATCATACTGCTCCGTCCGCGTAGTTTTCGTATGAATGGGTACAAAGTCCAGAGATTTAGTCGGAACTAACAGACAAACATTGTATATTATTTATTTTAAAAATATATATTATATATTAATTATTTAAAAAAATTATATTATATATTATTTATTTTAATATTACAAACAGACACTTCAATTTTTTTTACTTGTATAGATGATTGTTTTTCTTTATTCATTATGATTTATTTCAATAAGATCTTTGATTTTCGCAATTTTTACACATGTTAAATGAAACTATTTTAAATACTTTACAGTGGTCCGTGGTCACAAGTGGACTGACCACCTCAGTCTACCTGTGACCACAGACTACTGTACTGTACTGTCAGGTTTCTAAAAATGTATCTTCTAATACCAATATATACATGATTAATCCGTTTAAAATGATTTATTTTGTTTTGTTAATAATTAATCAAGCGATTTTATAACCAACATCAATATTCATATTATTTCAGGTTGGAATTTAGACAAACATCTCCTTATTGTGGACGAATGGAGGATCTGCAATACGCATACGAACGATACGCCTGACGAATCAGAGGAAGAGTAGAGAAAAAAATATTAAATAAATTATTTAATATTTTTTTAAAATATCTCTATTAATTATTTTTTTTATTTCGAAGAGAAATGGTAAAGGACAGACTGTAAACACGATTGTGAGTTTGATTTCTACTAGGGAAAACGATTATATGTACAATATTATTGATTCTTCGCCCCGTTGAGACAAGGCGCGGCGTTGAGTTACGTCATTAAACGCGTAATGTTTCTATTGTATATTGTAGAGGTGCTAAACGCTCCAGGAACGTTCAAGGTTTTTTTTATGTATATAATATTTTATAGTCGAATATTTACATGTTTAATATATATTAAGTTTTAACTCTAATAGTTAATTGTCTTTAAGGACGTTAATCCAAAAGGAAGTAAAGAATATTTAATAAAAAATATTATCAATATTTTAAATCATATATACTTATAATAAGATGATACGTGATGTTTATAAAAGGAGTAGCATTTTTTTTTCCAATATACCTATTAGAAAATGCATTTAAATATATTTCTAGATTATTTATTTTGTAGAAAGACCATATTTCGGTCACTGTGTAGTTATTAGAAACATATAGAATATTAAACTAAGAATATTAAATGTACCATTTCTAAAAGTCTATTCTATTGTACAATAATTAATATTAAATAAAAAAAAAAATATCTATAAATAGACAGTGATCTCTTACATATGTATGTTAAAATTAATAAACTACTGTTTGTCTGTTTGTTTGTTTTATATACCTTACTACTTTTATTATGTATTTTTTAAAATGTTTGTTCCTATAGTATTTTTTTTAAAATATATATATATATATATATATATATATATATATATATATATATATATATATATATATATATGTATATATATATTATATATATTATATATTTAAAATGGTATCTTGAAATAAATACATTCCAATATCAATCAATGTTCGATTATTTATTTATATTCATCAATTTGTTATAATATGTATGTAATGAATGAAGCAGTGCGAATATATTATATTAGCTCCTACAGAAAGAAAAATATATAAAAAATAGTTGAAAGAAAAACATAATTTAAACGTTGTGGGTTTCGAATCTGGTGCCATGGAAACCATTCAATGGTGTTCCCACCACCATGTCAATAATATGACAATAATGAATAAATAATTAAAATAAAATTTAAAATTATCCCCCATTTTTGTTATATTATTTGATGCAAGCGACTTGGTAATGGCTGAGCGTGCTATATTATAAAAAGTAAAGTACTATATTTTTACTATATGGAGAATGGAATGTCTTGACACAAAATTCTCTCTGAGTTTTTGCTACGCGATAAAAAACGTAATGTTATTATTCTCTATATCAATATAGAATATTTATAACGCGAATTACTTTGATTGACGCGAACAATATATTAAATGGCGAAATATTAATAAGACAGTGCGGCGTTCAGTTCCGCCGCTTAACACGCAATGTCTCGAATTCGGTGGAAAGCGGAGTACGGAGTGTCTTGACACTAGGTACTTTCTGTGTACCCTGCTATGCGGGATAAAAGTGTGAAGTTAAAAAAAAATAGACACGACAGGCCCCAATTTTTCATTTCTTTTTAACTTGCTCCAGCAACCTTAGACTCAATTCTTATATTTTTTCCAATAATATAATATTATTTTCTTGCTTTTGCGGTATACAATTACGTTTCTCTCCCAAAAGCGTCCATAGAACGACTCTAGTATTACGACTAACGGGCATTCACTACGGTCTCTCTATATTTTCTAATTTTTAAACCTTATGTTACGTGTAGTGTATCATTTTACTTTATTATATTACAAGATATTACATATTTACAAATAAACTAAATATTTACCCAGCGATGTCAGCTCCTTCTATATCAATTTCATTGACTATAATTTACATTTTTCTAGTTCCTATTTTCTAGTTTATGCGCAGTGTGACAGCGTCTGACTGTAAACGCGATCGGTTGTGAGTTCAATCCCCACTCGGGGGAGTGATTATATTTAAATTATTTTCACTTCCTCACTCTGGTAAAGACAAAGAGCGGCGTTGAGTTCCACCACCTAACACGCAATCTCTCGAATTCGGTTCAAAGCGAAGTACGGAGTGTCTTGACACTAGGTACTTTCTGCCTACCCTGCTATGCGGGATAAAAGCGTGAAGCTAAATAAAAAAAAATATGCTATGTTATATTATTTCGACTTTCTTGTATATTTGCTTTAATAATAGCTGTACGTGATTTTTTCATATTCTTCTTAAAATTGGTGAAATAATAATATAAGAACAAGTATGAGGCTCAAAGACCACGCTCTAGACAATGAGTCTGACAGCTCACGTTTCTTTTTTGTTTTATTATTTTTTACGTAATGTTCGTTACACACCAATTTTATCATACTTATCATGACATGTTCATTTTTGTACGTTTTACAATTAAGATATTAGATTAAGTAAAAACAGTAGTATACTATTTTAAATAAACTCAAACAATAAATATGAAAAATCATTATAATTAAGTAAGCAAAGCGGTATGTACGTTGATATAATGTATCCACGCTACCCACAGGACTTACCCAACTTCTGATGAGTATGACTGGAAATAGTCACCGGTCTACTACTCACAATCTCACGCACACTTCAACCGATTGGCTTGTTGGGAATGAAAAAAAGTAGGGAAATCACCCCACACAAACCTATCACGTGATCTATAAATAGTGTACACGGATTCTTATTATAAGTGTTATCTGTTAGTAAATAAATTCCATAAGCTTTTATATTGTAATATTTTGAGAATGACATCCTAAGTCTCCTTTTTCTCCTACTCTCTTTCCTTTACGTTAATTTCACCTTCAAATTCTCTTTGCGTTTGCTTCTCGGTTGTTTTTGCAATCCAACTTTTTTTTAACGTGAGGAAATATAAAGGAATACCCATCTGATTGAGGACTCGGGGCAGGTTATGTGGGACTTCGGTTTGGCAGATTTAGATCGCCCCGTTTACCCTCTAAAACGTCACGGTACTCCTCAACCGCCACTAGCCGATACCTCGGGTACAAACTGAGCCTTCCGTAAGCCCTGGAGGCGTTTGCAATCTTTTTTCTTAATATTTTGCCTCTGTTTACTTTTATTGTTTCAAAAGCGACAATTGGCATTTGCAATATCAAATAAGTTATTAATGATATGATTTTTAATGTACGCAGATAATTTTTCTAGGAATTCTTGCATAATTTACTTATTTTAAAGTGTTATTCCACACTTAGTATTAGAAAAAAACGAAAAAAATGAACTCTTTCTTTTCCCTAAATATACTACACTTTTCTTTGAGTCAGATTTTTTTAGCTCCACGCTTTTATCCCGCATAGCCGGGTAGACAGACAGTACTTAGTGTTAAGACACTCCGTACTTTACTTTCCACCGAATTCGAGACATTGCGTGTTTAGTGGTGGAAATGAACGCCAAACTTTATCCGTATTACAGCGATAAAATCCCCCCTCACTCCTCACTCACATGATCGAAGCCACAACCGATCGCGTTTACCGCGTCCGGCCTGTGTGTGATATAAGACAAAACAAATAAAAAATTGTCTAATGGATGCTTATTTTGCACCATTTGTTTTGGCTGTCTGATGAGGTTTTTTATTTTATATGACCAGCTTCTTGCCTTAACCCGCACAACAGTCGGTTAGTCTGGAAAAACTTAGGCCCATGACACTCCAGTCCGGTCAAATCCAGCAAAGGCATTTTATCTAACCAGAGCGAAGAAAATATTTTAAATATCCCTCAATGTAGAAATCGAACCCACAACCAATCGTTTAGTTTAATAGATACCAAGTACCAATACAACTTTGTATAAAAAAGTTTCAAATGCAAGTCGGCACGAAACTCGCTATAAGTTATTTCTAGACAATATTCTGTTTTAATAAGGTATTTGTATAGATATATCAAAATGAAATTTTAAAGGCCAACCTAACATAACACATTTTTTTAGCTTCACGCTAATATCCCACATAGCAGTGTAGACAGAACATTACCCAGTGTAAAGACACTGCGTACTTCGCTTTTCACTGAATTAGACATTGCGTGTTATATTACGGAACTCAACGCCGCTCTTAGTCTTACCAGAGTGAAGAAATGCAAATATTATAAATATATTCATCCCTCGGAGGCGAAAACGACTCCACAACGCTTTAAAGTCACACGCTGATCCACTACGCAACGATCGTCCTCATAATTAATTTTAAAATGTAAAATTAATAATATAAGAGATATTATTAATTTTCTATAAAATTATTTTAAATATGTATTTTAAATATTTAAATATAATTTACGTACTTTATTTTAAAGGTGAGAAATACAAATAATTTAAAAAAAAATTTTCTACTCAATATAATCTCAAACATCACCTTATACAGGATATAATATTTTCTTATGCAATATGGGTTTGGTTATTTATCAGGCCCTTTTTCATTTTCAATGCATTCATTCATTTCTGGATCTGTGTGGAATAAATTATAATTATTATTTAATCGATAAATAAAGAAATAAAAATCGATTACGTTTAATACGTAATCGATCAAAAATATATATAAAAAATGCATAATTTTTTCAAGTTATTGACGATTGAAGATATGTTTCTATAGCGATGGTATAAAGTTAGTTAAAAATTCGCAAAATAGGGATTTATTAGAGGAACGGGAGGAAACGGGATTTTACCGTTAATACTTTTTTTAGCTTCACGCTTTTATCCTGCATAGCAGGGCAGACAGAAGGTACCTAGTGTCAAGACACTCCGTACTCCGTTATCCACCGAATTAGAGACGTTGTGTGTTGAGTGCCGGAAGTCAACACCGTTCGTCTTACCAGAGGGAGAAAATGAAAATAATTTTAAATATAACCATTCCCTCAGGTGGGGATCGAACCCACATATTAATAATATTATTTAATTAATTTTCAATTGACAATACAATTCATATTCTATCAATTCAGTAGTAATTTTGCTTTAATGCTTCAGTTGAATTATAAGGTAAATAATCTATGTTAATAAATTAGCTTCACGCTTATATCCCGCATAGCAGGGTAGACAGAAAGTACCTAGTGTCAAGACACTCCGTACTCCCCTTTCCACCGAATTCGAGACATTGCGTGTTGAGTGGTGGAACTCAACGCCGCACTTTGTCTTTTACCAGAGCGAGAAAGTGAAATAATTTAAATATAATCACTCCCCCTATTGGGGATTGAACCCACAACCGATCGCGTTTACAGTCAGACGCTGTCCCACTGCGCCACGACCGGCCTCATCCAATTTATGTTTATAAATACTTGTAACATCTTAAAACAACTAAAAAACATTGTACATATAAAATAAATATAGGGATGTATTGCAATTCTAATACGATCAATGACAATCAAATTAAAACTGCAAAATTAATAAAAAAAAAACAATAATACACTACACCGTACCAATTTATTTTAAATATTGTCAAATTTATGTTTTCACCGCCATATCTGATGTCACACAACGATTTTACAATAAACATTCACAATTTCATACTAACTCCACAACAGCTATGTGTAACGTTACAAAGTATAGTATAATATAGTATAGTATAGTATAGTATAGTATAGTATAGTATAGTATAGTATAGTATAGAATACAATATTATTTAGCAACGTACATACATATATTGTGTGTAGTAATATCTAGTATTAAACTTAAAACATAACGAAACAGTTATACAGCGGTTCGAAATAAATTACATCAATACTTTGGTAACTTCAAATTAAATTATAGTTAAACTAAGTTATTTTGGAGTATGGCGAATAAATAAATTAAGGAACTGTTGGACATTTTAATTGTGTTCAATGAAAATACTGAGTGTTTTTTTTTTCTAGAACAATATATAGTCGAAAAAGTGTTCTTGTTTCCGTGTGTGCACAGCACACACAAACATTTTGATATTGAACAATAAAACTATTTAGCTAATAAAAAAAACAGCTATCACACGACCAAGTCAATTTAAAGCCAAAATTAATAATTTACCAATCGTCCATTATAATGTAAAACGGGGTTAAATATAAAACAATATACGATCACAGATAAGAACAAACATCTATATAGAATAAATAAAAACAATTATAAAAAAAAACAAACATTTACTTACAATCTAAATACTAAAGGGGAAACATAATAAATATTAATTTTGTTGTATAAATTATTACATGAGAAATTGACTATAGGTTGTTTGTGTGACGCTGTTGTCTGTGACATGCAAACTGACTTGACTGAACACAATCCGACTAATCATGTCAGTGTGGAATTGAATAGGGCTGTGAAAATAATAATGCAAATATTCGCATGTCACTTTGAAATTACACTGAATATGAGTTTTTATAGTGAACTAATTTGGCCGTTCCATTGTATATTGACTTCATGATTACACTACATTAAGTTCATCATACTTCTATACTACATTCGATTTCTAAAATCTAATACAAATATTGAAACTGTCAAATTACATTAATAAGTACCAATAATTTAATTTAAAATCAAATTTCTAAACAATAAGAACAGCCAAATGTAATGTACGATACATTACAATACATTTTATGTTGCACACATCAACGAGTCCTACGTACACTGGACAAATTAAATTAAATCCAAAAGAAAAATTAAAATATTATTATGAATTAAATTTGAAATTTATTGTTTAATTATTAAATAATTGTGTTCAGTACTAACTTATTCAATTAATTAAAACCCACCATTGTTATTTGAGTAGCTTTAGATGAAAGATGCCAAAGTAAATTTATAGCAGTTTACGTAGAACACATAGATATGTGTGGTTATTTATTAAATTACTTGCCGAGTTGTTTAATAAGTAATTCGGTGCTCAAAGATTTAGGGCGTTCAATGGGGAGGCCTAGGGCTCGCGACCATATCAGCTGAGCCAGGACTCCTAAAGCGCGGGACACTCCGAACATTACTGTATAATAGTTCATCTCCTTCAGTCCGTAATACTGTGAAGGGAAAGTTTTTTCATTATTGTATACAGTTTACGGGGCGGCAATTTTAAGTTTCAATTTTTGGTGTAGTTAAAGACTTAGTGAATTATTAAAATAAAATAATTTATTTGTATTAATCTAAAATTCCTTAAAATATTCCAAATTAACAATAATTTATAACAATTAATTATCTGTGACTGACTTAATTAAAAAATATATTTTTAAAAACAAGTTTTTTCTCAGTGTCTTTATTGTATTCTACATCTAGCCCTATCTTTTAATAATGTACAAATAATTAAAAACGGCCATTTTGTTACAGCCATGCCATTTTAGTTTAACAATAATATTGATATGTAATTGTTAATTGTCATCAAGACTGAAGTGGTAATGCAAATTTCATCTTAAACGGAAACTGCGAAATGGGTGAAATTGATTCCAAAATTTTACACACACACTAACTAACTAACACGGCGAGTTGAATAAAATCCAAATACCTACCAACTCAACTTTACACTAAAATTAAAAAAAATGAATCCCCATACCTGCAAAAGCACACCAGAATGCGAATCCACATTGGGCCATGGGTTCTTTACTTTGCCGAGCTCAGTCAGAATGGGGGGTACCACTTTGTATACAGCCGCCACCAACTTGAACAGCGGGTCGTTTGGCAAGTGCTTGAGTGCGAACTCGCGTTGGCAGGTGTATCTAAATAAATAAATAAATAAATAAATAAATAAATATTATATTATTTCAAATATTATTGTATGAATTTATGATCTATTAAAATATATTGATCGATTGAAATCGACTCGTCGACCGGTGTATAGACCGGGTTTTATGGAAACCGCGGTACGCACTCATCGCGTAATAGGAGGGCTGACTATATTTATTTTAATTTAAAATCACTAATTTTTACGTGTAATAATTTAAAAAAAAACATGAATTTACCTGGGATCAGTCTTCCTGAGCACAGCGTGTCCGTATCCAGGTACAACTTGTCCCGATTTCAATGTCTTCCAAATGAATTCCTTCAGACCGTCCTCGGTGAAGTCATCGCCCACTTGCTTGCGCAGTTTCTCCAACCAGATGAGTACCTATTTACAAAGATCATTTTAAAAAATATAAATTTAAAAATAATTTAGTTGGCAAATTATATATATAAAAACTCACGTAAAGTTTCACTGTAAACGCGAAAAAAATGATCGGTTGTGGATTCGATTCCCTCTCGGTGGAGTGATTATATTTAATGGTTTTCACTTTCTCGCTCTGTTAAACACAAAGGGCGGCGGAAATCGAAGTACAAAGGGTCTTGATACTAGGCACTTTTTGTATACCCTGATATGCGGGAAGCAAGTAGATAGAGAAAACTAAAGAATGAAAACACTTCAATAACCACTTTTCACTCGAACTTCAAACATAACGTGTTAAATTCGAAACAGTTGCGGAACTCAACGCCGGCGATTTATCTTAACAGTGACGGAAAACGAACAACGGAAAAATAGTTTATAGATCAGTTTCAACTTGCACATACATATGTATGTTTACGAGAAGCGTTAGTGTATTTCAACAGTGTAAAGCTAAGTGTCCTTTGTTTGTGAAGGTGTTTTCTTTGAAATTACACGTTTATTACCACATAGACACGAACAAGCAGTGTTTGGATCTCATTAAAATTACAATCGTTTCATTTTTCCTGTTACAAAAGCTAACAGGGTAATATATTTTTACGTCTTGCTTATATTTAGATAATAAAAAACTTATATACATTTTTCATGCTTTATCCCTTAACTATAAGGGGTAAAGTAAGAAAAATAATCAAAAAAGGTGGTCAGCGGGAACCTAGTGTCAAGACTCGAGTCGACTAAAATCGATACATAGCCTGTTGGGTGGCGGTACTAAACTCAATATGATAAAATTAACAATTTCGTCATAAATGGGAATCACATTCGTAATCAATCTTGTTAAGTCACTATGCTTATACGCTTTTAATATAAGCTAGCATCGCCGTTGACGCGTTAACAACGCGTTGCCTTGGCAACATGTATGTCACCTTACTTAAATGTGTACGTCAAACACATGGTAGTGTGTGTTACGTGTATTTTACTAATTTAATGGACTTTTTATGGATTGTTCTTTAAATATTATTAACATTCCTACTCTATATAAACTGTGTGAAAATTCATATGGGTTAGTTCAATTTTCTTAAAAAAATGGTACAAACCTTTTGCTTCCCATATTTATACATATAGATGAATTAATAAAATAAAAAAAATATCAGGAGCTTTCTCTAGCTTAATTATATAACATGAAAAAGAACTCATATATACACGCAAAATATGATCAATATAATATATTATTAGGAATAATATGAAAACAGAAGCCACGCGTAAACACCAGCTAAGTAGGAGATAGCTCGATACAGACGATTACATAACTACGTTGTTAATCGACTGCAAAAATATTTAGATATGATAACGTTATCAATATCAATCATTTGCGTAAATCAACGCATTGATGCCTTTTCACCATATTTCAGGGCCGTGATATATTAGACACGATAAAAGTATTTAGGGAGGAATTAAATGTATTACTGGTATACAATTTTAAAAGTAGGGCACGCTCCACTAAGGAAAGGAACTCTAAGCTACGACCCTAAAATTGAATAATAATAGAATTGTAAAAAAAATTTCTTGCCCCAAATTCTTAGATGTCTTCCATTTTCATAATTAGAATATAATTATGAAAATCTCCTTTAGCCTTTACTTATTTAATAAGCTTAATAATAATGTAATGCCGTTTGTGGCGTAGTGGGATAGCGGCTGACTATAAACGAGACTGGTTGTAGGTTCGATTCTCACTTGGGGGAATGATTATGTTTAAAATCATTCTCATTCCCTCGATCTGCTAAGACAAAGCGAGGCGTTGAGATCCGCCGCTCAATATGCAGTGTCTCGAATTCGATGGAAAGCGGAGTGCGGAGTGTCTCGACACTAGGTACTTCCTAAGGAAAATTTTAGAATCTAAAGAAAATTTTAAATATTATTATAACAAATTTAGTACGCTTAACAATCTGCATTTATTATGGTCTCCAATTTTATAATATTATTATTTCAAATTTAGTACGTTTATTAACATTATAATAATATTATTGTTAATTTTGTACGCTTAAATATTATAATTCGCTAATCTACAAACTTATTTAGTTAGTTATCAAAGTGGTTACTTCATTGTACTTCTCCGTAAAGAAAGTATCACAAAGCTATTTCCGTTCGAATTTCAAAATTTCTTACGTTACGTTTTTTTTAATTGTTCAATTAGTTTTAGCGTAGAATATAATTTAAAAAAAACTTAGATCAGAACATATTTAAAATATATATATTAATTTGATATTAGTAAATAAATATGTAAGGTTTTTTTTTTTATTGGACATGAATGCTGATGTGACCTGAAGCGCCTTGACAGCGTCACCGGGCTGAGAGAGACGAGGGTAGCTCGCCACTGGACAATTTGAGCTAAAAAGCGAAGGAAGAAGGGCATCGGTGGCAGCAAGCAAATTTAAAAAAAAACAACTCACCTCTTGGTTAGCAAGACCGTGGAGTGGACCGGCGAGACCGTTCAGACCAGCCGCGAACGCCAGGTAAGGATCGCTGAGAGCTGATCCTACCAAGTGAGTTGTGTGAGCCGATACGTTGCCTCCTTCGTGGTCACTGGAATGAAAATATTATTTTAAATATAGAGAATATTCTACGGATTCCAGTGGCAAAGGGTGGAACTGTTACAAAGGTAAGCCGACGAAATTAAATAACCTAAATATTGAGGCCGGTCGCGGCGCAGTGAGTTGACCACCAAAGGGCGGCGTTGAGTTGACCACCCAACACGCAATATCTCGAATTCGGTGGAAAGCGAAGAACGGAGTGTTTTGACACTAGGTACTTTCGAATTGTCTTGTATGGCTTAAATACATTTGCATAGTTCTCTTAATGTATATAATAATTGTAAATTATATAATTTGAATTATTTACGAAGATTTACAAAAAAATAACTCGATGTAATAAGCCGTGTGTTGTAGGAAGAAGCTCGGAACAGTGCCTGAGAATTGCTACCCAAGTGTAGGCTTGACCCTTATAAAATATATCAATATAACCAAAATTTTACCAAAATTGGAATTAATCCGACTACGTAAATCTAAAGGTTGCAGAAGTGATACGTTATTACTTCCTTTTTATCTTTATATTGAAGTTTATAATAGATAATTAACTAATAAATATAATTAAGTCTAAGGACGTGCCTAAAGTTAATAGTATTTCTTACTTAGTCATTTCAAATTAATATGTATAATTGGCCATGTAGAGGTTTACGGTAGTATATATAATACAGTATAGTACGTATAAGGGGCCATCCATAAATTACGTCACATGAATGTCATGATTTTTTTGATTTTTTGACCCAATCTTGTCACAACTGGACCATTTTGTGAGACCATTGTTATCAGGCAATGTCACACTCTATCCCTCCTCCCTAACTTATGACGTCATTAATGGATAGCCCGTTATTCAGAATTATTATATTTTATTTAATCGTTTAGATATAGGCATAAACAATATCCTAATCAAGTAGTCAGTTCCAAGTCAGTCAATTTCACAATATAATTGAATAAAAATACATTAAAAAATACATGATTGTTTCAAAAATCATATATTCTAGCAAAAAATCTGACGTTCCGAACACTTGACGGTAATCCGTGGTCAGAAGCGGACATTAAAAATGTATTTTCGAATACAAGAACATACGCGATTAACCCACTTAAAACAGTCAAAATTAATTTAAAATCGTGAAAATCAAATATCTTATTAGGTAAAGAAATAATTTATTTTATATTTAAATTGATATTAATAAACCATTATCAATATGGCTGAGGAACACGTATAAAAATGTAAAAAATATTAACGTCGCTAAAGTACCGTACTTAGCCCACTTTAGTTATTATACTGTATTAGTTTTGTAATTCTTGTTCATACATTGTAAAGCTATTTTAATATATATTAATTTACCGTATGACGAATGTGAATGATAAAACAACTGCGTTGGAATATAGATAAGTAATTTCTTAACAGAGCTGCCTATTAATTCGACTGGACTGTATTCATTATAGTAAGAAATTTATTTTTCTGTCCTTTGAAAGAATCAGATTAAATTTTAATCGATTAGTTTTTAATTCATTATTCTATGAATATTGGACTCTATTTTTAAATTCACAATATTAACTAACAAAAGGAATAAAAAAAAATTCACTTAATTACTATTTTCATTAATTTCTACAATAATTAAAATAAAATTGCTATATAATTAAAATATTATCAATCCATGCACATTTCTATTGTTTTACACTTATCCTATTTAAATAATTTAAAAAAGATATCATATATATAATCAATTGATTTTATATTTCTTATACAGATAACCGAAACAAACGGCAAATAGTACCTCGATAAAACCGGTTGATTAATCATTTCCAAATCCACGTTGGTATCAAAGTCAAAGTGTATGTTCAAGGCTGAATGTATTTAGATATCAAATATGTATAAACGATAACGCTTGATTTAACATTGAAAAAAAAACGTACGTAATGTTTGCGGGTACGATCTCCATTCGTGAGAATAGAAATTATAGGCAGGTCGTGGCGCAGTGTGACAGCGTCTGACTTTGAAAGTGACCGGTTGTGGGTTCGATTCGCACTTGCAGGATTATATTTACATTTTGTCGCTCTGGTAAAACAAAAGCGCGGCGTTTAGTCCCGCCAATCAACACGCAATATTTTGAATTCGGAGGGAAGCAGTATACGGAGTGTCTTAACTCTAAGTACTTCCTGTCCATCCTGCTGGGTAATAAAAGCGTGAAGCTAAAAAACAGTTTAAGCAATGTTTGTACGTATATTTATTCAATAATTTCCAGGTAGTAATTGAGAGATAATAATTATATTAAGAATTTAAAACCTCTGGATTTTTTTACGCCTAAATATATCAGCTATCAGTGAAAGTCCAGTCAAAAACGATCTAGCAAAGAGAAGCCGGAGCAAACAAACAGATACGCAGACAATAATTGTCTTTTTTTTATATTACAAACAAACACTTCAATTTTATTCATTTGTATAGATCTATATAACTTCTATCTATTCGAAAAGTAGAATAACATATAATTCACAAATATACAATCAATATTCGTATGAAACAATACTTATACATAGTACAAGTGACCTAATGGCATTAGGAGTATGATATACGCGTGCACCACGTTTATATCACGCGAGATATATTTAAATTTCGCCCGGCCGGCCACATCGGGCTGTGAACTAAGATACAGGCGACCTTACGTAACTAGTTTGTAAAGGACAATAACCTAGCAGATGTTTTAAATGTATAAAAAGTTGATTTTTTTTAAATTATTTTAACAGTTTTTTTTAAAAAGTGGAAACTTTGAGTGCTCAGGTGTAAATTCTTTTTTCGGAAATAAGTTGCGTGTAATGACGGATTCCAACGCCGTGTTTTATCTATATATAGATGTACCCGACTATCATCTCGCTAGCACTTTTATAAGAACAATATTGCAATAAAAAATATCTTGAAATATACTTTGGCATAGTATCTATGATTTTTTTTATTTACGTGGCATTTTCCTTTGCTTATGTAAGAGTATATTTACTTAAAAGCGCATTATATTGATTCGCCCGCGATCCTACCCGCGTGGAATTTAACATCTCTGGATCTTTACTTTATAATTCAAAAAAAAATTAGCCTTAGTGATTCCTTACTAGATCAACTATCAGCCAGTGAAAGTCCCATCAAAATTGGTCCAACCTTTCCAGAGGTTAGTTCCAGTATTGTTTTAACACAGATAGACAGACAAAAGTAGTAAAAAATGTTATATTTGTAGATGTACGAGTATATATTTTACTATTTATTCGCTATAGCCTAAGTGATAAGCCTTATCAATATTCCTTACAGTAACACTTGACACATATATATTATAAATGTACATAAATCTCATATTTACTTGACTTTGAATAAAATCAACACTCGGTCATAATATAATTATGTAACGAATTATTTTATTTGTTACTATAGTAACTTATTAATGTCTACACATCTTCTACGTAGTTCATAAATAAGGAAAAAAATAACTAAGAAAGATATTCGCACCTCTAAGTGACAATTAAAGTGGGTAATATAAAAATATTAATTTATCTCTGCCAGAAAAAGCCAAACATACTATTTCTGTCCCTCTCATGAAGTATTTAAAAACTAATTAATTCATCAAATAATCTTTGGACTCATCTATAAATGACGTCATATGGATTTAATGATTTTTGACCTCTGCCCGTCACAACTGGTCACATTTGTGAGACCACCGTTGTCAAGCAATGTCACACTTTGTCAACTGCCTCCCCTCCCTCCCTTCAGCGTTTACTGAAATCTATGAAAATTGAAATAAACTACTACAATCCTAAATCTGCTATATATAGATATATGTTATTCTATACTTAAAGAGACATTTACATAAAATGGCGGATTTTTGTCTCAATAAATAATAGAAGTATCTATATCTAAATACAAATAAGTCCCGAATAATATTTGAACCTATAATTTCATTTTTAAATTAAAAATAGTTAATTAACCACCAATGTATACGACCAGCGCCATGGCGATTCGTTTTTAGCGTTAGTAGCGGAACTCAACGCCGCGGTTTATTTTGGAAAAGACCGAGTAAATTATGATATTTGAAAGATTTTTACACTTTATTATATATTATTATCCAAAATTTTATTCTCTAAACACGTGCTACGGTCAAGATTTTTTTAATACATTAAACATATATACATGAATAATGCGGTCAGTATCAACATCTGGTTTAAATTACGTTACAACAATGCGGTATTGGAGGCGAACAGTCTCATATCCCGATAACATCACAAGCGCGCACATTTTGATGATGTTATCACGTTATCAATACACACTGATAACAATTGTACAGATATACAATGAAGAATACGTGTGATAAGGCAAATCATGTAGTAAATGATTAAATTCTATTCAATTTAATTGTTAAATTATTTGCTTTTTAAATTATATAATATATTTTTTTTATAATTTAAAGAATTGTAATAACAGGAAAGAAAACAGTTTGGAAATTTAGAATTAATAATTAATTTTGTAGTATATAGATGGTAAAAATATGTATAAAAATATTAACATACAATTACAATTGTTGACAAATATATGAAATGTATGAAAACGGTAACAAACGGATATTATATAATTTTATATTAGATTAACTAAAATCAACAGTTTCTCTTTTGAAATATAGTTCTATTAAGATGTACCGACAATAATTAGTTTTGTGAGCGAGCATCAACAAAATTTGTAACATGTATTATTGCAAAAAATATATTATTCTTAGGATTTTAATATTAATTTTAAGTTTATCTAATAGTAAAACTGAAATTATTTGCAAAAATAAACAAACATACAACTAAAAAGAAGATAAATTAAATATATAGGTGTTATACAACCTAACGACGTAATCCATTTGTTTATTACGTATTTTTTTAATATAGGTACATATATATTAAAAAAACAACACGCTATTTAAACGCTTAGACAATCAATTTTAACACAAATGCACAATGACTTTTAAAATTATAACAAATTAAAAAAAAGCCATTTCCATTTCAAAGATGTCTCAAGGCCAGTTGCATTATATGAAGTTCGCTAAGCAAGTAGGCAGAATAGCAGGCAATTTAGTTAACAAAACGAATGATCATTCACTCAATAAAATAAAAAACGTGCGGACGAACGATACGATATTGTATCACCCTTGACTGTTTGATATTAGCCTGTCAATAAGCACTAAGTGATTGTACTGGAGTATGTATTTTCTTTTAGCTTCACGCTATTATCCCTTATACCAGGATAAAGTAAAGTACTCCGCATGTCACCAAATTTAAGGCATTTTGTGTTATGTGGCGAAACTCAACGCCGCATTTAGTCTAATAGCAGCGAAGAAGTGAATATAATTTAAATATACTCATTCCCACGAGTGGGAATCGAACCCACGACCGATTGCGTTTACAGTCGGACGCTATCCCACTGCGTCACGACCGGCCTCGAATATGTATTAATGGTTTTTATTAATTGTATTTAGACTAGATGGCTAGTTGACGTAAATTATAGGACGAGTATGTTAGTTATTATGTCAATTTCTCTAATTGTTTTCCTGAAAACAACTCTAAAAGTTCTAAAGGGTAAGTATTATTATAATCGATTAGTCAAAATCGACAAACATTAATTCGATTAATTATGTTAAGATTTACATTTATTAGACATATTAAAAAAATATATATTAAAAAACGGAGTGTCACAACACTAGTTTCTATATGATTTATCATAAACAAAATCACTCGAAAAGTCATTATTAGATCCATTTAAAATGATAAGGTTATACCAAATACACGTAAAATCTTTAATTGCACGACAAACCGTTGTTACTGAAGTATATACAGAAATACGTTAGCAAAAATTACTTTACTACAGTATTCCTAAAGAGTAAGTGTTAACAGTTTATATGTTTACACACAGTCGCACACACACAAGTGAATGGAACACACACGTGTAGGAAATAGATTATGACGTCATAATGGTTGTATGTTATGGACATTCGCAAGAGCAGTGATTGTATTATAAATAGGAAAAAAATGTACTTTATAGTTTTTTTTTAGATTTTTTCTAAATAAAAATTATAAATGGTGTAAATATATGTATGTATATGTAAGAAATGTTGTCGCATAGCAGGATATATAATAAATAGCCTTAAATAATTTTTGTTTTCAAACTTAAAAAATACATAGAAAACAATTATATCACATTTCATCTTCACGTTATTCCTCGCGACGCAAAATAGACAAAGAGAAACTCCTAATAACAACTGTTGAGACATTGTGTGTTGAGCGGCGAAACTAAACGCCGCGCTTTCTCTCACCAGATCGAGATATTGATAATAAAAATATAATCACTCACCCAAGTGGAGTTCGAACCCACGACCATTGCATCCACTGCGACACTATGATCTCAGTTTTACATTTATAAAACAATATTGTACTATAGATTTACATATTAAACATTGTATTTCCAATAGAATCACCGATGTTGTTCAACGACATTGCTAGCAATTATAGGCAATACGATAAATAGTAAGAATACTGTAGTGTTTGCATCTTATGCCATATCGAGTAAGGAAATTATAAAGAAGAGCTAGTTCTAGAAAAATACTTAATTTTATGTTTTTTTCTTTATTCTGCTTAGCAGATTAGGCAGAGAGTATCGTTCTCCACTTTCATTGAGACATTGCAAGCTAGAGGCGCAACTCAACGCCGCGTTTTATTTTATAAGATCACTCTATCCCGTGGGAATCGATACACAATCATCGTGTTTACAGTCAGACGCTGTCCCACAGCGCCACGATAACCTCTAGTATTGTTAGCCAATACATTTAGTTTTCAAACTAAATGAACTTATATAAAATTAATATTATTAATAATATTTAAAATTATTATATTTACATTTCTTTATATTTTTCATAAACAAAATATACTCCAGATCAGTGTACTTTATTAAAAATAAATAAAAAACAACATAGAGACGCGCCACTTTTTTCTATATAAATCAGATTTTTTTTCTATATAAGTCAATACATTAATATATATGAAACTCTATGAACATTTTCTTTAGCTTCTTATACACAGATAGTATAATACGGCGGACAAGGTTTGTACAGACGTTAATAAATGATTACCAAATAAATACTGTATAAAATACTATTTTTTATATTATATATTTTTATATGTAAAACTTAAAATGTATCGAGCAGGAATCGAACTCACAACCATCGTTTATATTACAAACATACAGAAACTCCAACTACGCTACGATTATACCATATGTGTATGCAAAACATATATATGTTTTAATTTCTTTTTTTAATTTTTTTTTTTTTAGCTTTACTCTTATCCCGCATAGCATAGCAGACTAGACATAAAGCACCCAGACTCAAGATACTCCGTACTTCGCTTTCCACCGAATTCGGGACATTGCGTATTGAGAGCGAGAAAGTGAAAATAATTTAAATATAATCACTCCCCCGAGTGGGGATCGAACCCACAACCGATCACGTTTACAGTCAGACGCTGTCACACTGCGCCACGACCGGCCTTATTGAATTATTATTTAAACATAATTTCACTCGGCCACTGTTTGTATATACACATGTATGTATTTACATTTGAATATATTATATTTCATTTTCACTTACGTCATTGAGACAATGTGTTCATTGTTCTTGTATTGTGTTCAGTTTTAAATTATTTTTTAATATGTATTTTAGTAAAACAACATATAACAATTTGGACACATTTATTATGAATTATGTTTAATAAATCGTCCCATTAAATTTATATATATATATATATATATATATATATATATATATATATACATGATTTTAAATGGATTTTAAATGTATGCATCAATATTAATCTTAAGTTATGTACATATGATGCAAGGTAGAAAGAATCTGACAGTACACCTGGCTTTATCATAATGGATAAAGACTTACGTATACGTCGGAATTCGAGATACTGAGCGTTGGATGGCGGAACTCAACGCCGCACTTTGCAATATCAGATCGAAAAAAATGATAAACTTACCTGTGAATAGTGAGATACAGTCTCATGAGTTCAGTGAACTGAGGATCGTCGAATCCCAGCATATTGCAGTAGTTGGCAGACCAGTCCTTGTTGTCGTCGATCGCGCCAATACCTTTGCCGTCGCGGTAGGTGTTGCGGTAGATGGTCGCGGCTATGACTGGCAACTTGGCGATTAAGTTCATTGAGTCTTCGTAGACGTACTGTTGAATAATGTATATATAAATAATGTTTCATCAAATGTCAATTTAGTGGGTATATATATATATATATATATATATATATACCCACTAAACAATCGATATGTAATATTTTATACAGTCACAAAGCATCGCAGCTGTAATCGTACGTTATAAATAGCCTTACACGGCTATTAGGCACCGACTACTGGTGACCGTGAAAACTTAAGCATTAGGCCTTGTTACAAAATTATGGACAAAAATGAACACTGTACTTTATCATGATATACTAGATAATATCGTATCGTGGCGCAGCGAGACAGCGTCTCTGACTGTAACAGCGATCGGTTGTGGGTTCGATTCCCACTCGGGGAAATGATTATCATTTCTTCGCTCTGGTAACAAAGTACGGCGTTGAATTTAGGCACTCAATACACAATGTCTCGAATTTCTAAATTGAAGTACGGAGTGACTTGACTCTAGGCAATTCCTGTCTACTCTGCTATGCGGGATAAAGGCATGAAGCTAAAAGAATTAAACTATTAAAACCGAATTAAACGCATTGTTATTGATTTTTTTATTTAAAAAAAGAATTAACGTTTTGAACACTTTACTACTGTAAAGTACAAAGATCACGGGTAGTATTATAATTAATTTTAAACGACTTTTCAATAAAATGTAGTAGATGTTCGAAATGTGAAAACTAAAATTACTACATTTTAAATAGTAAACTACATTTAATCAAGTAAGAACGTTATTTTTACCTATTTATGAATCTTAGAGCAAAACACAATAGACATATATATGTAATATAAAGGTACATTAAAAAAAAGATTGACTCCAAACGAGATTCGAGCCCACAACTAATCGCTTTAAAAAAAATCAGAACAACGCAACATTAGCGAATATTAATTAAAATACATGAAAAAGTAATCAAGTTATAGTGTTATTATAATATTTATTTTGGAATATTCTCGAACGCTCCTTTATTACATTGTTGGGCAAAGTCTAACTCATTTTATTGGTAGTCGGGTTAATTATCATTTTTTGTAATGTTAATATATTTTAAATGACTTTTAAAACGTTACGTTTTTATTTAAATAAATTATGATTATTTCCAACTTTATTTAGGCACTTTTTATTCGAAATTACTTTAATATTTAAAGTTAAAATATTTTTTTACATATTATATCGCAGAAAGCACCTAGTGTCAAGACACTCTGTACTTCGCTATCCACCGAATTCGAAACATTGTGTGTGACATTCGTAATATTTTACACTTTAGAGTGGTAATAAAGAGCATCAGTGAGACAACCTAGTGTCTAGACATTCCGTTGGTTTCCGCACGAAATCGAGACATTGCGTGTTGAGTGACGAACTCGTCGCTGCGAATGGTCTCACCAGAGTAGAGTGTTATAAAAAAATTTATAATAATAATAAGTTACTTGAATTATTGAATAATAAACAGAATAAAATTTAATATATGTTTAAATTTATTTAATTACTATTTAAGATTCGATGTTATATAATAAAAATACTTGTTTTCAAAGAAAATATACAACGGCCATATTTTTTTTGTTCAACGCGACCTTGTTACGGCTCGTTTAGAACTATAAAAAACCTATTTCATATAAATCTTATATTAACGACATTGCTTGAGAATCATACAAATTGAAGTTACATTGACGTTCTACAACGTCATCGTGACGCAATTGGGAAATGCCTGTTTTATGCCCGGTCGTTGTGGGTTCTATTTTTTGTCCCCTCATAACAGAGTAGACAGGAATTACGAAGTGTCAAGACACACCGTACTCCGCTTTCCGCCGAATTCGAGTACATTACGTGTTGAGTGTCGGAGCTCAACACCGCGTCTGTCTCACCAGAGCGAGGAAATGAAAATAATTTAAATATAATCATCCGCGAGTGGGATTCGAACCCACAACCGGTCGTGTTTACAGTCATGCACTGCGCCACCACCGGTATTTGGTCACATAAATAAAAAGCATTTATTTCATATCATTAAAAACATTTTTACTAAGGTAATAATCACTCAACTTGTATCTTGAACAAGGGGCGCGGGTTCGAATCAAAATTCGGTGCGTTTAAATTTTTTTATAAATAAAATCATTTTTCATATTGTCGAACGATTTAGAACACTAAGAAAAATATTTTTTGATTTATAAAATTGGCCAAAAATCGATAACTTATATTACTTACGACATTCTCACCTGTAAAGAACAAAAATCCTAAATGTATATAACTTACCTCCCAGTACTTGGATTTGTGTACACCCTCAGTGTAAGCTTGTACGAACTTGCTCTCACTGTTCAATGCGGTGACGGCAGATGAGAACTGAGACATTGGGTGCAGTTTGCTTGGCATGTTGTTTAGCATTGTTACTACATGGGCGGGGAGTTCGGCCCTGTGTTGAAATTAAGAAAAAATAATTATATGTAAGAAAAAAACAAGATTTAAAGTAGTGTCTTATACCAATAACAAGATATTTGACTTTTGCTATTTTTATATATTTTAAATTAAACTACTTTAAACACTTTACAGTAGTTTGTGGTCACAGGTAGACTGACCACCTCAGTCCAACTGTGACCATGGACTACTGTAAAGTGTTCGAAATGTCAGGTTTCTAAAAATGTATTTTCAAATACCAAAATATACGCGATTTAAAATAGTTTCATTTAAAATACCTTATTTTAAATTTAATTACGTTGTATGTATTTATTGAGCGGAAGTGTGGAACTTCTATACGTTTGTTCTTACACAGAATATATATAGATATTATTTGTATTTATAATGTATTCGTAAGTAATATAAATTGTTATTGAAACACAACTACTAATTAGAAACAAACTAATTCAGAATATCATTTCAAATATCCCATCTTATTTATATATAAATAAATCAAATTTCTTAAGTAATTTATTAATAAGACTAACATAAAGAATAGCAATATAGTAAACACAAACCTTTGCGCCCACTCCTTAGACAAAGCCTTCACTTGTGCCTCGGTGGGTATTTCCCCGGTAACGAGAAGCCAGAACAAACCTTCTGGGAGGGGTTCTTCCCCACCCTTGGCTTTAGGCAGCTGTTGCTGGCACTCAGGGATGGAGAGACCACGGAACCTAATACCCTCATCGGGGTCTAACACTGAGGTCTCCCATACAAGCCCTTTGATACCGCGCATACCACCATACATCTAGGAAAGATGGTTGAAATATATTTATCTGGCTATTATCAAATATTATTGTACAATGAGTTTAGTAGAAATGTATATACATAGTTTTGAGGTTAACAAAAATTGTAATTTCAAAAACGTTATTTTTGTCTGTAATTAAAATATATTTTTAAAATTAGTTAAGTTAAGCTTAAAATGTGCTTCTTGATCTTAACACAACGAAAAAAATCCAATTCAGTGTCTATTATAAATGTCAGAGATTTGTAGCAAAATCAGTTGTATGACAAAATGAGTAGAGAGATTGAATACAATCTTCTTGTACAATTTTCTATATTGTGAAATAAAATTAAAAACAATTTATATATGAAATCCATCTATAAACCCTCAACACTCAATTAGGTAAATTAAATTATTTTCAGAATATCATCCACTTGGCCTCAGTAACAGTGTTGCCTCTATATAAAACACCATTTTCCTTGTAAATAATTATGCAATTAGGACGCTTTAAGGTCACATGCAATTTTACGATAATTTCAATGACATATTCAAATTAGTTACAATCATCTAATTTTCAGTAATTTACAGTAAGTACGTAGTGAGACATTTACGAAATTAATATACTCATGTCAACGGCTAATAAAAATTTAAATGTATTGTTTTTTTATAGAATAAGGAGGCAAACGAGCAGAATGACCAGCCACCTGGATGGTGATACTAGAGTTGTAGATGTATTCCCGGCCTTGGGATGGAATTGAGAGGCGAGAGTGTAGTGGTATCGGCAGCTAGAACTATCGGAACCACTCCACTCTGAGAAAAAGAATGGGTGGGATTAGAGAAGATTTTCTTATATGACATCGAACCGAAACAAATCATTACACATTTGGCGGATCGTTTTTGTCATGATAGTGACCGAGCCAGTAGGAGGATTATCTTTCTAACAATAGCCCATATGTGAATAAGAAATTAATAACAAAAAAATACAAAATTTACAGAAAATATATTAGTTCAAATGCAGAGAAGACATCGGACAGTGATATTAAGCGTTGATGTGCATTTTGAAGCCCTGAGCCTACACTTGAGTGTTTAATCTCCGGCACTGCTCTAAATCTATATTACGGCGCGGGCACATTGAATGTGGATGTGAAATTTCTTATAATTGAAGTACAACTCACCATATCGACGGTGACTTCGCCGACTTTATCGTTGCCATGCTTCTTGCGGAACTCCTTAATCTTCTCCTGTTCACGGGGAATTTTCTCCTGGAGTACACTCTTCAGGTTAGTTTGCTCTGCGCTTAGATTTCTTAACAGAATCGTTGCCGTTGGGCATGCTTTCTATAACAAATTAAAAACATACATATGTACAATATTTTATTATAAGCGAATCGCTCGCGGCTTTGGAAAAACTAAAAAAAATATCAAGTATCTTAATATGAAATTTTATCAAAATCAGTTTAACGGTTTGGCCGAGATGATCTTACAGACAGGTAGCATTTATAATATTAGTATAGATATGTAAATTTAAAATATATGTACTTTTTTCACTATTAACCATTTTTTCCGTGTCTTGAGCGAAATGTAGAAAGCTAGAATATTAAATTCCTTGATTACGTCTATATGCAACAATATGTTGCGAATTTATTACGAAGCCATATGAGAAATAGTTATTTTTAAATAAAAAAACTTAAAATATATTCCTGTTAGAGTAATAATAAATAAGCAATAGTTGTCCCACGAAAAGGAATGTGTAGTATATACTTTATTAGGGGGGAAAGTTAATCAGTATGACTAGTGGGGTTTCCCCTTGGAACTCGCAACAACCTAAGAAAAGTGTCTCACGCGTATATATAAAAACATTTACTTTCATAAATTTACATTTTAATAACATTTAATAAGAAAAAAATGTTTTAGTATACTTATATATAATATAATCTATATAATATTTATCTATTAACTTATGACAATATTGCAATGCTTTCTTGTAGTCCACTTTATTTGAAAATTTGCAAATGTCCGTTGAGAATACAATATTTTTATACCAGCACGACGACGAACCGGTTAAGAAGAAAACGATTTAAAATCAAATTTTGATTTTTATATAGACATAGACTGTATAATGCATAATTTCATCATTATGCAGTGTAAACCACCTTTTAGTCTTTAAATGGATAGAAATTCTGCCTTTCTCACAAAATTAAATAACACGTAGGTAGGTAGCGTTACAAGTTTCAACACGTATAACAGGGTAGGCAGAGAAAACCTAGCATCAAGACACCCTGCTACCGATTGCAGTATTTATAATTAATTAATTCAATACTAAACCTTCAATTAAAAGAATACCTGCTTTTAATATGTACATACAGTTTATTTAGATAATTTTTTTTTCAACATTACATACATAAGCACTCATACAATTGTAGCAACTTCTTTCAATACATGATAGCTTACAAACGGAAGACAAATTAAAAGGCAACGACAATTCAATGAAACAATCGCCGGTTAATGGTTAATCAATGCTGATCTTGGGTCAGGAAGGGCCAGAGTTTAATACTATTGACATTGTTCGTTAGCATGGAGTCGTACAAATTCGATTATTCTATTAGAAAAAAAAAATGTATCGACTATAATCCTATTAAAATTGTATTTGATATATTAAAAGTATTAACAAATTATACTTTTGTATTGGTTAGTTTGCTAAAAAATCTCAATATTGTCAGTAAAATGATGTAAAGATGCCATCATTTTGCTTAGACAAACCCATGAATAACTTAACAGATTAAAAATATAAGTATAACGCGTTATTCCATGTAATTTTATTAGCTTGTAAATATGCAATGTTTTCTCTATGTAAGGGGTAATCAATAAATTATGTCATTCAAATATCTAGATTTTTGACCCCTCCCCCGTCCATGTAAGAATGCCGTATTCAAACAATGTCAAACTTTAAACGTGTGACGTCATTAATGGATGGTCCCTAACATAAAATCCTTTTCCTTGCTTTTTCACCTTAATGAAATTTCATGAAATTTTCTCATACACTCCTCAAGAAACCTATATACCAAATTTCAACGTTTTACATCCAAGAATTTCAACTGTGCGTTATCTGTTAATCACTCAGAAACTGACAAGTTCTGTTTATATATACTTATAAAGATTGATAACATTTTTAAATAAATAAATAAGTTTCTCGTGTGTTTTATAAATTCACACATTAACATGAATATCGTGTAATGTACTCGCTTCGTGTAATGTAATTTTAAGCTAACCATTACAATGTTTAATAGTAAAATATATTGTGGAATTTTATTACTAACGTGAATATATAATACTTTGTAGGTAATTACGTATGAAATGGAAATGGCTGCTCATTATTTTTTTGATAATAAAAACAAAATGTTACCAATCTAGGCACATTTCTGTTTTTTTACACTTACCCTAGAAAAATAACTTAAAAAAATAAGTTTTATATTTCTTATACAGATAGCCGAAACAAACGGCAAGTAGTACCTCGATAAAACCGGTTGATTAATCATTTCCAAATCCACGTTGGTATCAAAGTCAAAGTGTATGTTCAAGGCTGAATGTATTTAGATATCAAATATATATAAACGATAAAGTTTGATTTACAATGAAAAAAAATGATTGTGGGTACGATTCCCATTCGAGAGAATAGAAAGTACATAATTTTTTATATTTTTCCTTATCCGACAAGACAGAGTGGGGCGTTGAGTTTCGCCATCTAACATAGAATGTCTCTAAAGTGTCCAGAGGACAGTGGCTTTACATCCAAATTAACCTGGTATGCGGTAAAAAAATGCCAAGCTGCTTTTTTTCACTACAATAACTTAAACTACTCGGTCATGTCTTAGAAGTAAAATAAAATTTCCGTACAATATGAAGTGTGTTTTACACTCATAGTTAAATCAAGTTTTACTAAACAAAATTTATATCTATATATATATATATATATATATATATATATATATGTGTGTGTGTGTGTGTGTGTGTGTACTCATATGTCAAGCACGACATGTTGTCAAGCAGGTGGTTGATAATTTGTATTTCATTTTGAACTTTTTCAATATTTTCTCAAAGGTGGTTATTAGAATTTTACAAGAACCTAGTGTCGAATTCGTGTCGGACTATCGTGTAAATGTCGGACATATAGTGTAAAAAGGCGTAACTCAGCGCTTATTGTTTACAGAATAAAAAAACGATTTTAATATAAATAATCATCCCACGGACGTCGAACCCCCGACCAGCCTAACACTGCGGTATTACAGTGTCATCAATAAAAAAAGAAGTAAAATAGCTACAAAAAATGGCAATTAAGGCCACAGAAACAGGTCGGTGTAAAGAGGCCATAGCGCAGCCGCTGTAGAAAACACATAGTTCTCGTAAGCAAATACCCAAATGGTTTTCCTTGAGGAAATTGCAATCGAAAAAACCCTTCGAGAAGGTCATACTTACGGAAATTTACTTAAATTGTTTGTTCACCTCATCTTGTACTTTGAATAAAGTCGTTTTATTTTATATGAAGTAAATTATATACATTTTTAAATATCTGTTTATTAAAATTACCTTTTAGTTATATATCGCCTAAAGTATATCAATGATTTTTTATGTACACCATTTTATATACTAAATACGATAAATATATTATGTTACTATAAAAATCTAAACAGCGACCAGTTGTGATATATCTTATTTTAAGGAATTAATTACGACGGTAATTTACGTAGGTATCGATTTTATTTACAAGTCTATTAAATCGATTACCAAGTTCAAATATTCCATATTGAATCAGAAATGGTTATATTTCAAATTAAGATAATTTAAAAAAAAACAACTAGAATCTTCTTATAAAAATTATACACGTTTTATTACACAAATTATATTTTACATATTATAGACGCACACACGCATAAAACACGCGTGTTGAATACAACCACATTTGTATGTGTAATGCGTAAAAACAATGACGTCATAGAAAAATGGGCGCCAAAACACTAGTACCGACATTGAAACAAGAATAGCCTTCACAGCATTGCGTAACTGAGCTCGGTTAATCGCGAAACGCTTACCTCGCGTGATGATTTACGCTTGCGCCGCTTATCTAAGAGTACCGCATGCCCCAATTACGAACACTTGAAAAAAACTTGCTTGGAATTTACTCTACACGAACGTTAAAAAGTATACAAATTTGGAAATTAACTTGGTTATAATAGATTTATAAAGTAAAATATCTCGGCCTGTCTAGAACTATCGTCAATAGTAGGATCTGTTGGAATTTTGTGAGATGAGCTCGGATAGCGAAGGCGTGTCAGTTACATAAAAACTGCTTCCACATAGGTTTACTGCAACACGATAAGTCCACTATCGTGGTGAATTCATGGAAAACTAAAAAAAATCATCTCTGATTATTAAATATGTATATTAAATACATTTGAATGACTTTTTATAATATATTTTTCGAGCTCTTAAATTAAATATTTAAACAAAAAAAATTCTCTCCTAAATAAATATTGTAATATATATTTTTTGTTTTTAATTACCACAAAAATATATTTTGGCTGTTACATTCTAAAGACAGGGCACTATATCTTTCAGCTTAATACGATCTAGAACATTCCATATGATAAGATAGAAGAATCTGATAATAAACTGTAGGTGAAGTCAATGTCAGGATGTCACGTGAAAAATTACGTTAAGATGCTGTAAACGAGATTGATACTAAAATAAAAAAAAATCCTGCACTTAAAATTTATACGAAAAACAGTATTTCTTGGTAATAATTTGCTAAATTATCTTTTATAAGAGCTACAGTTTACTTTCTCGTTAGTTCTCAGATCTGTTCTAAGCTCATGATAGCTTATTGTATAACTGACAATACTGACATTTTAATGTTAATTGACTATTCGAAAGTGCTTATAATAATCTATTCGAATGATTGATTTTGATTAGAACCCTAAGAAAGTTATCTTTTTAATCATATAAGAAGAATATCCGTCAAGAATTGGTGCCACTTGGAATAAATCTTAAAAGGTTTCGTGGGCATTAGGCTCGACCTTAAGAAGCCGTAGCTATAAACGACCCTGAACAAACAAGTTCACTTTAGATTCTTGACTATAATGTATAATTTTTTCTCATTTATAGTAATATCTGTATGTATTGAAATATATATATATATTTCTATGCGTCAAAATATTTTAAAATAATCGATTTTGTTTTCAATAGAATATTTCTTAAACATTTGTGGCTACGCAATAACTGGAAATTTTCCACGGTAATTTATTTGAATTGTTTAACTTGACCTTCGTTTACTCCATGGAAAACGTATTATATAATTCAACAAAATATGCGTTAAATATGTCCTAATGTTGACAACGTCTTGACTCTTTATGTATTGGAATATTATTTTTTATAATACTAGATGCAACTATCGTAGATACATTACATTTAGGCGCGCATTTATAACCTGTGACCCTGTTATCTTCATAGAGGTTGCGGACATGGTCAAAGTCAGTATGAAAAAATGATTTATACTACAGAAAAACGTATATAACTATATCTCATAAATATATATATAAAATAATAAGTAAAATGAAAATTTCCCATTACACATATATGCATTTTTTAATTAATGTTAATTTGTAGGTTTTTTTTTCTGGTCTCACGCTTTAAACAGATAAAAAATTAGGCAAGTTTTTTGATATTCAAAGGTACAAGGTAACATGCCTTTGAATTGAGGATACTTGAACAAAATACCGTTACGACTCAAATGCGAATTTGCTGACCATGTGCCAACAAATTTTACTTTAAATATGAGCCAGTTAAGTTGAAGAAGAATGTGGAGATGATTTATTTTGTCAAAATACTCAAAAAAAAGATAAATGTATATATGTTCCGTTTTTATAATTTTTTTTTACAGTTGAAATATAAAATTAAAAAAAATCTTTTGTTATGTCAAAATGTATATTTTTTCGTCGTCGTTGAAGTCGCTCATTGTATATGTTTTAAGTAAAAATGAGACGTTCCTTCAAAATTGTTTGAAAGGCCTTATCAACTATTATGTAACAATATTCTTAAGTTTTAATGTCGATTGATATTAAAGTCGTTATCCATTTCTACTAGTAGATTACGCGTCATCGATATTAATCGTAAGCATTAAGATTTTTAATATTTTAATTATTAAACTTTATAATTTTATTTTTAATAAATGTAAAAATCTTTTACTTTTAAAACAAATACTTATATCATTAACGTAATATTAATGTGCAAAACGCCTATGAGTCAACTATAAAGTGATACGCGCGGCATCCTTTAATAGCCCGTCGTGAATTTATATAACACATTATAAAATATCGGCCTGTGAGTAATATTAAAAGGAATATAAAGTCCAAAATAAAAGAATAATTCTACATTTAATCCCGAAATAGTTTCATTCACATTACATAACTACGAACTCAAAATGTGGTAAGAAGGTTATGTATAAAATTTATATCTATAAAATGTTATATGACTAAATGTGAATAATATTTTATTTTTTAAAAATTATAATATATTTAAATTACCTGTATATCGATTAATTTTGTAGAGGTGATCCTGAATAGAGCCATTTTTAAACCCACCGAGCGCTAACCAACACACAATTAAGGTACACCTCGCTATCGATCGTATTCGCGAGTGGAATTTTGAAATGTTGGCTAACTTGGACGGTGGCGAGGCGAAACGTTTTGTTACGCATCAAATGGCGCTAAAAATGTTGTCCTGTGGAGCGCAAAAGATGGCGTTGTAATTTATTGTTTTTTTCTTAAGAAGAGAAAGCACTTAATAATAAAACATTTTATTCTAGAACTCTTGTTTTCACTTTAAGAATATTTATTTTAAGAAAAAAGTTTTTTCAAGCTTAGCTTTCTTTCTGTCAAAGTTCGCACATAGATTGTTATATGTCAATATTTTTTGTGTCATATTGATAATTAATACTTTAATATTGAAATAAGTGTTAGTAAATATGTATTTAATCGATTACAAAATTTAGTAATTGTAAAATTGCCTTAGCAGATACAACTTCTTTAAAATATTTTAGAGAATTTAGTGGAATAATATAGAAATTATATAAGAATGTATATTAAGATGAGGTATAGAAGGTACATTTGAATTTGTACTTTCATTTTTATTACTATTTTACACTTACCCTGCTAGACATAATGCTAACATGAATTTTAATATTTATATATAATTACTAAAAACATCTTAAGTTTTTAAACTGATATATGTTTTTCGGTTTAATTTAATTTTTTTAATTTATAATATTTCATAATTGTTATGGTCACCTTTTCATTTTTTAAATTAAAATAAATTTGTAAAACTCAGAAAAATAAATCATTTTAGTTATCATTTGATTATAGATTTTACATCACAAAAGTATATTAAAATAATTTTGTGTAGGGAAATTGTATTAGGCAGTACTTATTTTTAATATTTTTTTTTTAATTATAAATGAACATTACGTAAAATAAAGATTTTTTTATTTTGATAACATCTGCAAAGATATTATTGAATATTTATAATCTGGGCACTTTAAAATTCGGTGAAAATTAATGAATACTCATAGCCTGTACAATTTTTAATTTACTAGGCTGGGTCTTAACCAAACGAAAGATGCCAAGTTCTATCAACAAATGTTGGTATTAGTGGTTACCAAAAGTACCTATAATTTCCTATACAAAACCGTTAATTTCTTGTACAAAAATTGTAAGCATATATTAGAATAAAGCTTAAAGTCTGAATTCGCTAATTTTCATATAAGCTTACAATAAATATGCTTTGCCTATGAAAATAATTAATGAACAAAAATTGGAAGCATATATTAGAATAAAGCTTAAAGTCTGAATTAGGTAATTTTCATATAAGCTTACAATAAATAGGCTTTGCCTACGAAAATAATTAATGAACCTATCAAATAGCCAAGTGAAACCTTACGTTATTATAGCGTAGCAAGTTCTAAGAATGAAATTCATTTAATATTTTAAATTTTTGTAAAATATTTTGCCATTATAAGTAAATTTCAGGACTGCACAATGAACTTGGCACATATTTGGATTTCACTTTCGACCTTGAAGTCAACAAGCGTGGCATATGTCATAATATTGAGCTTGGCTCTCGTTTAACATTTATGTCTTTAGCGCGATTTAATATCATAATCCCCTTCATGTATTTTTCATTTCTTTAAACTTGGTAGTTCTGAATATTTATTATTTCCTTTCTATGCTTACTTTGTTGGATATCGTAATAAGAGAGAAGTTACATTTTGCTGGATACTATGTTATCTAGTTTTTGTCCGAATCGCAGACACTGTAAACGAAAGTAATGTCTACAGCGGAGAAATAAATAAATTTTACATATAATCAGTTCTTTGAATAGGGATCGAACCACAACCAATTATATTTACAGTCTAATGCGATTTCACTGTGCCACGATGACAGATTAATGAAAAATGCGATTGCTAGTACTTTTATTATCTTTACTGTTATTATCTTTCGAAGACGTATTTCCAACCAGCGCTGGTGGGAACAACTTGTCGTCTAGTAAAAGTTTCGTTAGTAGGTAGTTTCCTACGTTGGATTTTTTCGATTTCATGGAGACACAAATAAAACTAAATTTAATCATTATTTGTAGAGCTTCAAAATGCCAATAAATTCAATAGATACACTTTATTTTTTAATTTGTGAATTGCTAGTGCAGTTACGTCAAAAGACATATCGATAGTATTGTATATTAACTAATTTACTCTGTGGTGATTGTTGACTTGCTAAGCATGTAACTTATGTCAATGTCATTTTTTTATTTAAATTATTACTTGTACGAAACCGAACGAAACCATTTTATAAGATGCTAGTCTAGATATTAGTTGGTTACAAGAATTTCCTACACCAATATTATTTTAAATTGAGACAAATTTTATTTAAAATTATTATAATGATTCGTTTCTTGTTTTATATTTTATTATGTTTTAATATAATATTTTTAGTGGATTGTGGTAAGCATTTTCGATTAGGTCGAAGTAAAGGCGGGAACTTAGGAGAGCCGGTAGGTGATGTAGATATAAACTTGCCACCCGCTCAGTGGTTTACGCAGAAATTGGATCATTTTAGACCTACAGATAAGAGAACTTGGCAACAAGTAAGATTATGAGCATTCCTATTTTAATTTATTTTATTTTTATTATATTTACAATTTCTTGAATCTTAAATATTTATAAGCAAAAATTTATTTTATCACATTGGTAAATATTTTTATTTATTTATTTTTGTGTATCTTATATATAAACAAATTAATATTTTAATATTCATATACTTCATCTTCCAGCGCTATTTTGTTAATGAAAGCTTCTATGACTTCAACAATCCTGGACCCGTATTCCTAATGATTGGTGGAGAAGGCACAGCAAGTCCAAAATGGATGGTTAAAGGTACTTGGATTGAATATGCAAAAGAATTTAATGCAATGTGTATTCAGTTAGAACATCGTTTCTATGGGGAGAGTCATCCTACTAAGTAAGTTACACTGTTACATTAAGTTAACATTATATTATCTTATAATTAAATATCATTTTCTTTATTATATATACATATAATAAAAAAATATTGACATATTGAATACTTCTGATTGGTAGAATTATTATATTAAATTTACATCAATTTCCTCATAAATTTTCCTGTTAAGCTAACTAATTACCAAAGGTATAGTCTATATAGTATAGTCCAATGTACTTGGGAGATTAATATAGTCCAAAATAAATAACTTAGTATAATAAGTAATTAATAGGCAAATTTTAAAAACTAATGAATGCCTGCCACTTTGTTTACTTGGACTTGACTCCTTGCTGTAATTTTTGCATACAATAATAATTTAAACTGATATAACTTTCTTCTTTACGAACTAATTGTAAAGATAAGGTTTCTAATATACAACAGAGAAATATAATTGTATTGAGTTGTGGAAATATTGATCATCAATAATAGATTTTCTTATACATCTTTCATGTACAGACTTTTGTCTGTTAAATTTATATTATATGAATAGATGTGGTGGGTCCCGCTACTTCATCCACATGGAATTTGACTTATGAATTTCAGATTACCCAGAACAATTGGACGGATACAAACATAAGTTGCATATTTATTTTGAAGAATACAAACAGATATACAAATTTTATTTATTTGTATATGTTATATTGTGTATTAAAGTTTAACATGAAATACACTTAATGCCCTTTGTGTTTTTAGATAAACTATTCTTTGTCAATATATATTGTTTATCATGTTGAGAACCTAATTATTCGTTCTCTCTGATATATAAATCTTTTAATTCACTTTGAAATGAAAACTGAGTAATTATTTATTAACTTCAGTTTCTAGTAGTGACAGTCTCTAGGTGAATAAAATAATATTCTATGCTTTAGATATTAGAGGCCTGTTGTACATCATCTCACTATAAAAGCGATTGGTTATGGGTCCGACTCCCACACAGGGGAATGGTCATATTTAAAACATTTTCATATCCTTGCTCTGTTAAGGCAAAACGCGGCGTTGTGTTCCTCTTGATGCTAGGTAACTTATGTCTACCATGCTAAGCGGGCGTGCTATGAAAGTGTGAAGTTAAAATTTTTTTATTTATATAGATACCATCATGACATCATTCAAATCTTATAGAGACATCATCTACTACTCTGACTCAAACCTGACTGTAAAACCTTGTATAAGATAGAATTTTGCATTTGTAGAAATGTTGATAATCAAATTATTATCATTTCATTGGCCTCCTAATATAAACTAAAATATTTGGCTTTACTCTTATCATACATACATAGTAAATATATTGTCAAAGTTTGTTTATTTAGCATAGAGATACTTATTTGCTTTGTTAATCAAAATAAAGTTAATTTAAATGGATGAATTGTAGTTATGTATCACAAAATTAGTACATATTCCACTACCTAGCTAATATAATACTTGTTCTGAACTCCAGTGTTGTATTTACATTAAATATATAATAATTCTATCAATATATAATAGAGTGGAAAATCGAGTGTCTTTATATTGATGTTTCTGATTCCCCCACTGTTTGCGGGATATGCATAAAGCTAACAAATATATTATAATTCCAGTGATCTCAGTACAAAAAACTTACAATATCTATCTTCAAGCCAAGCTCTTGCGGATCTAGCTTATTTCATAAAAGCAATGAATGATAAATACAAGTTTAACAGAGAAGTCAAGTGGGTGGCCTTCGGAGGATCATACCCTGGATCGTTAGCCGCCTGGTTAAGACTTAAATATCCACATTTGGTTCATGCTGCTGTATCTTCTAGCGGTCCACTTGTAGCTAAAGTTAATTTTCTAGGTATGATTTTTTTTTTATTTTTACAATACTATCCCGCATATCAGGGTTGATAGTAAGTACCTATGTACTCACTTCGTACTCCGCCGAATTCGAAACATTGCGTATTGAGTTGTAGAACTCACCGCTGCGTTTTGTTTTACCAGAGCGAGGAAATGAAAATAATTTAAATATGATATGATTTTTAATAGTGGTAAATTAATAATTATCTTGTTCAGTTTTAACATTTATACAGCGTTGATTAGCGCTTAACGCTGCTTTGTCTTACCGGGACACAATGAAGATAATTTAAATACTATCATTCACTCTATTGGAAGAGAACCCACAACTAACTGCGATCACAGTAAGCACAAGTAACATTGTAAATTAATGTATTAATTTAGTATTATGTTATTATTAACTTTGTATGAATTTAATGACAAAAGAATTTTATTTAATTAAATATGCAACAGACATACAATTCAATGAGAAATTTATTACTTATATATATTTTTTATTATAATATTATATCCCAATTAGTATAAAAAGGTAATTGTTTCTAGTTATATATGAATAAAATATTTCAAATTTAATCTATTTATACTAAGAAAATACGCTCTTTGATCAATAAATCAAATATTTAATTTTTAAAGAAAAATTATTAAGTTACATCTTTACAATAAAGTTTTATATATTATAATAACACATACTAACTAAACAGATAAAAATAAAAATATAATTCCGGGACTACATAATTCCGCATTTAATAAATAGCCTAGATAATATATGATCTTAAATTACTGATAAGAACTACAAACTGTTTTTAAAAGAATAATATTTCAGTACCATTATTATAAAATAAGGCGAATACGACACTCGAGTTAAATCTTAAAAGTGGCTTTTTGTAGTGTTTGTGTTATGTTTAATATGATTTGTTAACTGCATTTGACAGTAACAAATAAAAAAAAATTAAAATTAAATAGAAAAGTAAAATTGAATTAATTATTAAATAGAATAGTTTCTATTATAAATATATATAAATATAAATATTTGTAATATTAAACAAGTAAATGGAGAATGTAGAGTTATTTGCGTATGTTGCTTGTTCTATGTATAAAATTTTATCAAAAAATTCTTTTTAATTTTTTTACTGGATGTGTACAATTTTTTTATCTATAGCAACTGATTTATTTTTTTAAAATTAATATATCTACTTTTTTTTTAAATTGAGCTTCTGCTTAACATTTGGTCGACTGGTTTTTTAATGTAACTTTGATGATATATAAAGCGGGATAAAGTGTAAAGCTGCTTTTTATAATATGAGACGGAACTGGGATAAGTACATGGAAAAGCGTCTGACTGTAAACACGATTGGTTGTGGGTTCGATTCCGACTCGGGGGAATGATTATTTCATTCAATTCTTTTTATTTCTCCACTCTGGTGAGACATAGGGCGTTGTTGACTTTGTTACTCAACGCGCAATAGCTTGAAGCAGTCAACGGTGTGTTTTGACACTAGGTCTTGACACTTTAGACTACCCCGACATGCTAGACAAAGCGTGAAGCTGTTTTTCTTTTGTTCGTTTTTTTTCCTTACTTTCCGCTCTTTGAGTAGGTGATGGCCCTGTTAATAACACGTGTTAATTAAATCAACAAAAAATATATATAAATTAAGAATTATAATATATATATAATATAATATATTTATGTCTAAAATATTTTCATTATGTCAAAAATATTCACATTATTAAGACGAAACACGGTGTTAGGTTTCACCACTCGAAATTAGATGGAATGGAAAACGTAGTGCCTTGAAGCTAGGTTTTTTCTGTCTATCCTGAAATTTAAAAAACGTCTTCACGGTTTATCCCACAGCAGGATAGTCGGAGAGAACATAGTGATGAGACACTCTCTTCTCACCTATCTCCTAAATTCGAAATTGATTAATGTTATAACAATTGTTGTAGAATATTTTCAAGTAGTTGTAAATGCGTTAGAAGAAAAAACGGGTGATACAAGATGCGTTGACGAAATTAAAAGGGCGCACCAGCAGATCGAGGCAAAAATGAAAAGTAATCCATCTGTCATAGAAAAGGAATTTAAGTAAGTTTAATTTTTTTTATGACGTCATAGAAATAAAAAAAACATTTAAAAAAAACGTATGTTAATTGGAACGCAGAGCCGGTAGAATAACGCATGGTGCAGCGGTCAGAGCGCTTGGACGTTATCCAAGAGGGGCGGATTCGAATCCCGCTGCGTTCAAATTTTTTTATGGTGGAATAATACTTTAAAAATAGTAGAATATTAAGAGTATGGATTTTGATAGTACAACCAACGTTTTTTATTTAGTGTAAATTTTCTCTTCACTTACTATTATTTTGTAATTTAAAACTATAAAAACAATTATTTTTTAAAATATTTTTTAACTATAGTTACATAGGTACTGAGAAAAAAAAAATTTTAAAACAATATAAAATTTAGTGGTAGCGGTATATATATATTTATATATATTTAAATACTAATTATTTTTATATAATTAATTTCAGAGTTTGCAAACCTTTTGCCAAAGCAACTGAAAATGATATAAAGAATTTTTATAATTCCATAGCGGATGATTTCGCGGATCTCGTTCAGTATAACGAAGACAATAGGATGAGTGCTGATCCCAAATATAAAAATGTTACCATTAATACGGTAAGTGTTAATTCTTTTTTCGTTTTTTTTTTCATTTTTTTTATTATTATAATAAAATATCCGGATCTTTATTTTATGAGTTTAAAGCCAACTTAAATAGCACTTAGACTAGTTGCTCATTGAAATCCCATTAAAATTGGTCCAGTCGTTCCAGATGTTAGCCGGAACAAACAGACAGACAGACAAATATGTTATTTTGGTATATATACCGATTGCACTTAAATATGCATTCGGTAAATAGCGATAATTTTAATATGTACATACACTTCAATTTTATTTATATGTATTGATATAGATGTAACTACTGAACGGTAAGTGATATAAATTATATATATATGTATATATACTTCTTTATACTGTTATTTTATCTAACTATGATTGATTGATTTATAGCAGAAATTTTGGGTTATTTTTTTCTGATATTAGACTTTTTCTGTCAATGTTTTCTCTCTGTGTGTGTGTATTGTTTTTTTTAATATGGATATAAAAGGCTAGTTTCTTTAGTGTTGCTTTACCTTTACTTTACTTTAGGGTTATAAGTTTATAAAGAGCAAAAAGTTTTTTTAAACTATAGAGTTTCAGTTTTAAACGTTCTGCTTAGATACGAATTATTGTCTGCTTTATTGTTGTATGGCTTTCAATACAATTTGAATTATAAATTTGCTTACATTTTTTTATGTATGACAGCAGTTTTTGTTTATTTCATTTATAATTGAAGATAATTAACCATGTTTCATAATATTTTTAAAGATATATTTTTTATTCATTTTCTATATACAATAATGTCAAATATTTTTTTTAAATGATCAATTTAAAACATGGAAGCTGATTTGGTTTCATGCCAGAATCGTATTTAAATTTTAATATTTATAAGAGTCTATGGTTATCTCAATATTCTAAGTTCGAAATAAAGCAAATACAGGGATCCATTTTATAACGGGGTAGCTTGTACGAGTATCCCCATATAACGCGCCTTTATAAAGCTTTATGTACAAGTGGCTCATTTAAAATTTATCTTTTAACGAAATTATTAAAGAAATTATGTGCCTTTTATTAGAATCAAATTAAGAAAATTTTAAACAAAGAACCTATACATATATAAATAAAAAGACACAATTAATTTCACATAAATATAGATACATCCTCGTAATTTCTATAACAGTTTTATATGTAATAAAAGTTTATTCCCCGCGTTATATGGAGAATACCAGTGTTATAAATGGGATTACTGTATATAACTAGATTGTATGAACGCGGAACTCATCTCCTCTGAATTCTATACGTGTTTCTATATTTTAATTTAATGTAAATGCTCTTAAAATGTAAACGGAACATTTTCAACTGTTTTTCGATCATGTTTTTAATATTATTAACCGAATTGACGTCTCAGCTTAGAATATTTAGTTAATTTCATTTTAAATTTTGTCTTATTTTTTATTCAAAAATATTGAATGATTTAAATCATGGCTGCGTATACAAAGAAACGTGTTTTCTGCTTTTGGTGTTATTCTTTGGACTTATGTTGATTTTTTAAGAACACAAGATAAGAAATTAAAAATAATAATTGGATATCTTCAGAATTTTCTGTATGTAATGTCACAATGTAAAATCGATTTTAAAATTGTATTGTTATATCGCATATACATTAAATTTCTGAATTTTATTAATTCTCAGGATAAGATATAGAAAATTTTCGTAAATAATATAAATGTTTATTTTAAAGTAAATGGAAAGAAATTTCTTGGTATTACATGAAGTCACTATGTCCGCCGGTCTATCGGGTTACAGAGTTGGGTCTACTGCCTGGGACACAGGCGCAGACTAAAGGGCCCCTCACAAATACACAAAAATGTTAATGAACTGATATGAAAATTGCTTTATATATTTAGGTTATTACAACGATATTATTCATAAACATTTAATGATATTGACTATTGCTTTTAAAATCCTCTATAACATCAGCTCTCTGTCAGTGAAAGTCCCGTCAAAATAGATCCAGCTATTTCAGAGGTTAGCCGGAACAGACATACAGACAAAAAATGTAAAAAGTCCATATACCGTGTACACATATATGTATTGAATATATGCGTTTAATATAAAGCTGTTATTTTAATATTACAAAGAGGTATTGGATTCGAAGAAAGAGATCGATTTTAATTATAATTCTATATGTGATTATAATTTTAATGAATATTGTTTATTCAAGTGAAAGTTGATAATGTTAATGGCCGTTTATAATGACGTTGATAAGACTTAATATTTATACTGTATATATTGAAAGGCATAAGAGGTCATAGTGGCGCAGTGGAACGTCTGACTATAAACGCAATTGGATGTGGGTTCGATTGCCATTAAGGAGAATATAATTAAAATTTAGTTTCGTTTTTTCACTTTAGTAAGACAAAGCGTGGCGTTGAGTTCGTCACTCAACACGCAATGTCTGGAATTCGGACGGGAAGCAGCCAATAGAGTGTCTTGACACTAGGTTGGTTCTATGCGGGATAAAGCGTGAATATGCATATGCCATCAACTAATTTATCTTTATATAAAAAAAAGTATGAATATATATATATATATATATATATATATATATATATATATATATATATATATATATATATATATATATATATACAAAAACTTTTTATTTTTTTATAAACAACTCGACTTCGCTACGTTTTACACTTTACATATTTTCCAAAAATAATATTTTTTTAAGTGTTATTCTTACACTTAATACAAGAGACCTAAAGACTGATACCGAGTCTAAAGATTAAATAGGAACATATGTTCTTATTGGCTACCAACGCTTGGACGATACAAAGGCCTACGGATTAGTTAAAATTTTCACATTAACAACACTTCAAGTGTTAAACATTTAATAATAATCCACCTTACAATAAACGCTCGTGCCATTTCTAATAATGCTTATATCTATTATCGTTTACATATGTATGTAGCATATGTAAGCTTTATGTTTCATATTGACAGACACTCCGCCAAATAGGATCTTTTTTTATCAACACATGTGAGCTATAATTACCTATATAAATCTAAACGTGGATTAGTTGGAAATGGCTTGATTTTAATGTAGCTTTTGTATGGCAGTCCTTTTTTTAGCTTCACTCTTTTATCCGGGATTTTTATGCAAGGAAGGATTTTTATGCAGGAAGTACCTAGTGTCAAGACACTCTGTACTCCGGTTTCCGCCGAGTTTGAGGCATTGCGTGTTGAGTGGCGAAACTCAACGCCGCGCTCTATCTTACCAGAGCGAGGAAGTGGAAATAATTTAAATATAATCATTCTTCCGAGCGGGAATCGAACCGACAACCGATCGCGTTCACAATCAGACGCTGTCCCACTGAGCTACGACCGGCCTCATCTATAATCATCGTATATGTATAATATATACTTCAAGTAACTCTTTGTAATATTTTTAGTAGGTATGCGATAGCGGTGTTTATATGTGAGGTGGATGAAAGAGTTTCTCAGTATTGGTTTTGATATCCTTGTTACAATGTATAAAATGTATATACATATATAAGGTCCGGTAGTAGCGCAGTGGGACAATGTCTGACTGTAAACGCAATCGGTTGTAGGTTTGATTCCCACTCGGGGGATTAATTATATTTAAATTATTTTCACTTCCTCGCCTTGGTAAGACAAAGTGCAAGGTTGAGTTCCACCACTAAACACATAGTTTATGTTCTTCCTTTTACGCGAACTTTTTTGTTTTGGTACCGAATAATCAATAAAATAAATTTCTCACAATTCGGGGGAAATGATTATATTTAATTATTAATTTTTTCGCGCCCTGGTAAATGAAATGAAGTGCGGCGTTAAATACCGTTATTCAACAAGCGACGTATAGAATATAACCTAAACCAGCGAGCCTTGACTGCATATTCGGAACAACATGTGAAGCTGTAAAAAAGTAATCAATGTTTTAGATACTTTAACATGTATTTTAATCTAAGTGACAGTAAACTCGTTTTACAATTGATTTTTTTTTTAATTTATGAATTAGATTGTTTGTTATTAACTTTTTGATGGAATTGTTTTAATGGCAACATATTTCATTTAATATGTATTAGACTATAGTATGTGTATTGAAATAATCTAAATTATTGTCTTGGAGAAAGACGTACTTAAGTATATTGAAGATTTTAAGTACGAAGTTTATATAAAGTGACAACGCGTTGCCTTAGCAACGTGTGTGTCACTTTATATAAACGTGTATGTAAAACACATGGTAGTGTGTGTTACATTTAGTTTATTATTTTAATATATATATATATATATATATATATATATATATATATATATATATATATATATATATTTACTATTTTTAAAGTGTTATTCCACACTTAGGATTAGAAAACATTTTTGAAAAAACGTATAAAAATTTGAACGCAGCGGGATTCGAACCCGCGCCTCTTGGATACCGTCCAAGCGCTCTGACCGCTAACCCATGCGTTCTACTACCGCACTAATTTCGACGCAGCTGGTATATATATATATATATATATTTTTATATATATATATATATATATATATTTTAATATAAGCATTCTGCACTCTTTCTCTATATAAACCATATTTATGCCAAATTCCATATAAAAATTACAAGGATTCTAAATACCTCTGTATATAACATTATTATGTAATAAATAATGAACATAACATAGTTATATTTATTACGATTAACTTAATTTATAGCATTTGGGGAATTTAAAATATTTATTCTATGTATATAATAAAAGAAACGTTTTTTAAGAATTTTAATGTTTGAATATATTTTTTTATATTATGATAGTGATTATTGTGACATTATTATACATTTTTCATAATAGAATAGGCTTATTATAGCTTAGAGTTTGAACCCGCAAACTTCATATTTTTGTAAATTAATATGAGAGCTTTAGAAACATACAGAAGTTTACAGCCAACACAGAATTGATAGTAGACAATTTGAAATGCAAACTAGTTTGCTGTTTTTTTTATTATTTTTTACATTTTCGTATGATATAAAAAATGTCGATTGTAGGTTCGATTTCTACTCGAGACAAAAATGATTATATTTAAATCATTTCCATTTCCTCACTCTGGTTAGACAAAGCGCGGTGTTGAGTTCCACTCAACACAATATCTCGAATTAGGTGGAAAGCGGAGTACGATGTGTCTTGACACTGGGCACTTCCTGTCTGCCCTGCTATGTGGCATAAATGTTTAAGGCTAAAAAAATGGATTTAGCAAGTCTGTAAACCGACGATATTAGATCTAGACCAAAATCCAGGTCCTAACCAAGAGTTCCTAACCAGTGTGATGTCAAGGGGGCGGAAATTGCTTGCATTTAGAATCAGTAAAAAATAAAAACGGTGAAATAGCATGAATAATTTAAAAAGTGTATTAATTATTTTTATTAAAAAAAGCAAACGGGGATATAAAAATATTTTCTAAACCATTGAATTATTGTAAGTACGTATATATTATATGTGTATTACAAACAAGGGTGGAAATAACCCTTTGACCATCCCTTTGCAAATATTTATTTAATGATTGTAAATATTTAAATAGTTTAGTTTAGTTTTTTTAAATATTAGTATAGTTTATATAATATTATTTTGAGGCCGGCCGTGGCAGTGGTATAGCGTCTGACTGAAAACGCGATCGGTTGTTGGTTCGATTCCTACTCGGGGGAGTGATTATGTTTAAAATTATTTTCGCTTCCTCGCTCTGGTAAGGCAAAGTGCTGCGTTGAGTTCCATCAATTAACACTTCATGTTTCAAATCGGTGGAACGCGAAGTACGGAGTGTCTTGACATTAGGTACTTTATGTCCATCCTGCTATGCGGGATAAAAAGCGTGGAGCTAAAAAAAAAAAACAAAAAAATTATTTGTATTATAATTATATTTAAATTTTTGTAAATAACTTTTTGTAAATTATACGTGAAATTATATGTGTGTTAATTATTGAAATCAATCCAACGTATGCGTGTGTCCCAGTTGGCTTTAATTTTATATCATTATAAATATTTTTCTTCACAATGTAAATATTTATTTAGTTATAAGTTTTATATAATAGTTTTGTATAAAGAAGTAAAGTTTAACAATAATAAAGCAGACATTAAAACAATTGTAAAATCTTAGATATTCGTGATTTTTACACATTTTAAATGAAACTATTTTTAATACTTTACAGTAGTCCGTGGTCACAAGTGGACTGACCACCTCAGTCTAGTGACCACGGACTACTGTAAAGTGTTCGAAACGTCAGGTTTTCAAAAATTTATTTTCGAATACCAAAATATACGCGATGTATGAATTATTAAATTTTAAATTAAACTATTATAAAGGATAATAGTTTATTTTAAAATTCAAATAATTACTGTTCATATCAAATTAGTTAGATGTTTAAATCATATTTAAATTAAGAGTATCTACAATAGTGTTATTTTTATATAATTTTTTTTTGAATAAAAAAAGTAATCACCAAAAGAACAGCCTTTAATTTAAAAACCATTTAATGTAATCATTTTATTAACTTAACATATTCTAATTTACTACTTAGAGAAAATTAGAGCCAGTAACTTTAGCGGATCATGTACGTAACTTAACTCCTTTATAATGTTTTTTTTTAGCTTCACACTTCACGCATAGCAGGGAAGATAGAAAGTACCTAGTGTCAAGACACTCCGTACTTTGCTTTCCACCGTATTGCGTGTTGAATGGTGGACTTAACGCCGCACTTTGTCTTTAACAGAGCGAGAAATCGAATTGAGAAATCGAACCCACAACCGATCGCATTTACAGTCGGATGCTGTCCCACTGCGCCACTACCGGCCTTTATAATGTATTAAAAATATTTTATATATTAGGTATGTGAAATGCTAACAAAATCAAACACACCTGCATATAAAAAGCTAGCGGAATACAACGCGCTTGTGCTGGAGAAATCGAATCAAACATGCCTGGATTACAGCTACGATAATATGATTAATGAGCTCAGGAACGACACCTGGGGATCTGAGGGAGGTGCGTATATGTTTGGATATGTTTGTATTGTGAGTGATATGTTGTGGGTTCGATCCCCACTCGGGGGAGTGATTACATTTAAATAATGTCACTTCCTTGCTCTGGTAAAAGACAAAGTGCGGCGTTGAGTTCAACCACTCAACACGCAATGTCTCGAATTCAGTGGAAAGCGGAGTACGGAATGTCTTGACACTAGGTACTTACTGTCTACCCTGCTATGCGGGATAAAAGCGTGAAGCTAAAAAAAAAGTATATATATTTCTTGGTGTGGTTGGTCTTATGTGCTGTAATTCAGGATACAGTAAGCAATTAGTGTTATTTAAAATGTTTTTGCTTAAAGATATTATGCTTTAAATATTACTTATATAGAATTTATTAATTTAATATTCTTATTATTATTATTATTACTAAATTTATTAATATTTTTTTGAAATGATATTAACTTAACTAAAAACAATTTTAACTAAAAACAATTTTAACTAAAAACAATTTTAATCAAAAAAGTTATTTTAAATAACAATTTAATATATTTTAAAAATATTTTATTTATTACGTCTGATATAAAATTTTATTAAATTAAAATAATTAAAACAAATTTGTATGAAAAAATTAAATATATTAAAAAAATATCTGCAACTACCTTTGTATATATTCTATCAGCTTTCTGTATATATGTCAGCTTTTATATATGACATTTTAATACTGATGTAAATTAGGGCGATCGCTCGGAAGTCATTGGGCGGAAAATTTTCCTTACGGCATACTTTGACAATAAACCTGTCGATTTATTGTTTTCGTTTCATTGGAAGCTTATATAAACTTTAATAGTTATTACTATATACAGTATAAAACCTACTGTACATAGAAAATGATTATTTGTTTTCTAACCGTATAATGCTTTGCAAGAAAAAAATTTTCTTTTCTAATAAGTAAAAATAAATAAATATTTACTTACATCGCTCGCCAAAGGATCTCGGTTCGTTTTTTTCGTAATTATTCCAAGTTATTGCAATATATATATATATATATATATATATATATATATATATATATATATATATATATATATTCTGCCTAAATTATCTTATATCTTTTTTGTACATAATTGTTTTTTTTTTCAATAAATTTTTGTATAGACTACACTTGACAAGCCTTAGCCAATATTGAAAATTATTTAATAGTTTTTTTTTAATTATACGAACTTTGTTTAATTTTTTTTTGAATATATATAGCCATATAATCCCAATTTATTATGTGAAGACACCCAGTACTGCGCTTTCCGCCAAATTCGTGACATTACGTATTGAAGGGTGGAACTCAACACTCCGCTTGGTCCTACAGGAGCGAGAAAATGTAAATAATTTAAATATAATCGTTTCCCTGAGTGGGAATCGAACCCTTTTTTATTGTTTCCATATTTTTTTAAAATTTTAAATATGTACTAAAAATTCAGCTTTGTGTTACGTACTTGGGCACGTCAGCATATGAGTTGAAAAATGAGTTAAAAATGTTGTGTTAAAGTTAAAAAATGACTGAATACAATGTTAATTAGCCTGAATGATTTAAAATCAAGGCCGCTCGTGGTGCAGTGTGACAGCGTCTGACTGTAAACGCGATTTTTTGTGGGTTCGATCCGCACTCGGGGGAGTGATTATATTTAAATTATTTTCACTTTCTCGATCTAGTAACACACAGTGCGGCGTTGAGTTTCACCACTCTACACGCAATGTTTCGAATTCAGTGGAAAGCAAAGTATGGAGTGTCTTAACACTAGATACTTTCTATCTACTAAAAAAAATATTAATTATCAATAATTGATTTATTTATTTATGATAATAATTAATGGCAATATTTAATTTCTTTATACAATAGAATTAATTAATAATGAGATATAAATTCTGAATTTATTTTTCTTTGTTTTTAACTCCTACAGATATATTCGCAACTGCGCTAAATGCGTACATAAAATATTTAATTTTATAAAACTATAACATATCTATTTATAACATTCAAATTTGTCATTTATAAAGTAATTTAGTGAACTAATTTTTTTTATAAAATAAATAATATTATTCCTTCTATATATTAAAAATCGCTTATGCCTAAATTTAATATACATAAAAAAATTACAATATTTACTAGAAAAGAATACAGGAGATTAGATTTGAATGAAACTCCGATTAATTTTATTTTTAATTTATATCAGAAGTCACAGTTTTAATAAATAACACTACATATGTACAATATGTAGAGAATCGTAGAATATTTGAAATCTTAACACAATATATTTATAAAGAGCAAAATATATTATAAAAGCCTAATAAATTAAATTGATAAATCGTAAGTTAGAGTATGTAATATATAACATCCGTTTGCCACATCTCTGACTTAAGTTTTAAGTCCTATATCGTTTTCAAGTATATACCTCTTCTCCTGTTCCAATATTCTGTGATACCATCTAGAGCCCTGTAAAAGTTTGCGTATAATAGTTGCTATAGCCAGCAACTTTGGTAAATGTTTCATTATTTTATCAATTTTCTCTTCGCCCGGCGTCTGTAACAAAAAAAAATTTTTTTAATAATATGCCAGATAAGATTGATTAAGAGGCCGATCGTGGCGCAGTGGGACAGCGTCTGACTGTAAAGTGATCGGTTGTGGGTTAGATCCCCACTATAGGGAGATTTATATATATATAATTTATTATCACTTCTTCGCCCTCGTAAGAGAAAGTGCAGCGTTGAGTTCCACCACTCAGCAATGTCTCAAATTCGGTGGAAAGCGAAGTACGGAGAGTGTTGACACTAGGTATTTTCTGTCTACCCTGCTATGCGGGATAAAGGCGAGAAGCTAAAAAAAAATAATTAAAAAGTAGATTAGGATACTATGTCCAAACGTACATCATCCTCAAATACTTCATCGATTTCTTCTTTGGGCTCCTCGTGTCCAGTGGTCTTAACAGCAGGGGTTTCCTCTTTCACGGCGGCGTCTCCTTTGTCGGTCGAGCTTTCGCCAACAGCACTTGTCTCCTCAGCATGAACGGATTCCGTATTTGGCGAGTTGTCATCATGAATCACGATAACTTGTGCCGCCGACCGAATCACACCTTTGTAGGTACTCTCATTCTCTACATCATTATCTAAAAGGTCAGATATTTTTATTTTTTTACTTTTTCCAACTGGTTCACTGGGAGAGTCTCGTTTTGTACCCCTTTTTGATTTGCCGCTATCCATTTCAACCTTGGGTTTATTATTTCAGGCTTAATCACTCCAATGTTATCTGAAGTATACACTTATTGTAGCCAACCAGCTCTCAGGTAGCCTGGATAGCTATTGCCGTGTGATACACCCCGACGCGGCATCTCTAGCCCTTTCATTTACATCTGTATTATTTATTACACGCACAAACACACTGCAACCGACCACAAGCAAACATTGATATACGTTAACCAAGTATGCAACGGCTTGCAACGGCTTATTTTTATTTATTTTATTGTTTCTTTAGTTGTACGTTTAAATTGTATTATTTAGATTAATTAGAAAACGATACATTTTTTTATATGTTGGCGACCAAAAAAAAATAAGAAATTGTTTTTTGTTTTGATCGCCCTTTTTGTGTAAAAAAATTAAATATATATAATTTATTTCATCAGAATATTATTTTTATGATATATTATATTTAAAGTGTCCATATCCATACTATGTTGACTGTTTGAAGTTTGCACGTGTGTGCAATATTTCGTTATAACACAGACATACAGGACATCTTTCCCTATAATAATAGCTATCTGAGTGGGAATCAAAATCAATACTGTTATAAAGTAGATCGCATGTGCAGCTGCATCCAATAGGCGTTGCCTAGCTCAGTTATCCCAGGCAACCTAGCGTTGCAGTGCTATATGATTAATATGTATCATGACATCCCTTAGGGTGGAGCTCCATAGCAACCAAAATTTCACCCATCCCCTAAAAAGTCCACCCCATGGGGAATAGGGTGTTTTGGTTAACGAATAGAGAATTAGCGATACACATATTTGGGGTGGCGTCTATATACGCTGTTGATTCTAAGTTCGATTCTAACGTAAATTAATATTAATCTGGTAAAGACAAAACATGGCGTTATGTTACGCCATTCGACACGTAATCTGATCTCGATTCTACTCGGAGTGTCTTTATAGTGTCGGTATTGAAACTTATTGAGACACCATTTTTTCCCATATAATATGAATAAGATAAAGAAGAAAAGCGTCAGAAATTCTAATATAAATCATTAATATTTATCTCAAATTTAGAAAGCGTTTTGTATGGAATGTAGCGATACGCCTATATTAATTTCACACGAACCTTTTTATTAGATGAAGACCGGAGTGTCTTGACACTAGTTAGTAAAATAAATTTCTTTGACGTGGGAATTGAACCCACAATCACATTAAGTGCATTTAAATATTCATTCACTGTGCTACACACGTTTTCAATATTTTATATTTTGTAAGGGTGTCATGTGTGGTGGAAAATCCACCACATTGCTATTTACAATTGGTTAAAATGATACCGTCATCGATTATGGACTTGCGGCAATTATGGTCTTTAAAGTATTTTCATTCTGGTCTATTCTGACTAACTGCTCGAACAACATTCGGCGTACAGTTCCGCAACTTAATATTAATTTTGAGTGGATGAAGAGGATATATATAAATATATATATATATATATATATATATATATATATATATATATATATATATATATATATATTTATATATTTGTTTGTTTTTTTTTACTATATTTAAAGTGTTATTCCACACTTAAAACAAAAAAAAATTAAAAACCACGGTGGAGCTTGAGGCCGATCGTAGCGCAGCGGGACTGCCTCTGACATCAGATCGAGCGATCAGTTGTGGGGGTTCGATTCCTACTCGGGGGGAATGACTATAATTAAATAATTTTTATTTTCTCGCTCTAGTAAGACAAAACGCCTAAGACAAACGCCTGACCTCCTCACGCCACCCATTGTTGGTATATTTAATAGATAGCCATATAAAAAAAAATGCTTGTATAATATTTTAGTATTCTAATTTAAAAAGTAACTATTATGAAAATCATTGCATAACGACCAGAAACGTACAAAGTGTTTTATTTTTAAATTACTGAAAAAAATATATCAATTATTTTTTTTCTATATTTTAAAAATAAAAATGAACATGTTTATTATGTTACCAAGCAGTTATATTACTCTACATCATCTTCCCCATTCACCGTTTCCATGGTTACTTGTACTTCTGTGTACACGTGGGCTACATGATTCATCTCCCTAAGTGTCTCATTTTCGTAAATTAGTAGGATTTTTTTTTATATAATTAATGAATAAGAATATGTGTAGGCTTTCCATTTTCGTAAAATTTTATATAATTATAAAATTTAATATTATTTTTTAACATTTTTTTTACTTATTCATTATATGAGTTATTTACTTGTTTATTCACAGCTCGACAGTGGATGTATCAAACCTGTACGGAATTCGGTTTTTATCAGACATCATCTGGTGCGGTGGAAGTCTTCGGCGATCATTTCACACTGGATTTCTTTATACAGCAATGTCAAGATGTCTTCGGGCCCAAGTGAGATTTTTTCAATTTTATTTATATTGTAGATACGAAAGTTTGTAAGGATACTAACTGTTGAAAGTATTTTCATGAAACTTTATTTGTATATAAATTGTACGTCAGAATAACGCATATGCTGCTATTTTTAATGATTATAAGAAATTTGGTTGTAGTATAACACACCACCTGAGTGTGGCCGCGAAAGGAATTTATAATATATATATATATATGTACATATGTCTATCTATATATATATATATATATATATATATATATATACATTCCTTTCTTTGTTCATCTCTTTCTTTATCAAACAATTGAATTAGGTGATATATCTGGTAAGTATGTTTAGTAGAGATGGAAGATATGGAATGGACGTGGGATGGCGTATTGCTGCCGGTAACAGAGTTAACGGTGCTCTTACTGCATTGATGCGACGGCAAAACCTCAGCGAACCTGCGCGTGTTGCCGTTCACAATGCAGTACTGATACCGACGTTGTTATACGGCAGCGGAGCGTGGATGTGTCAGAAGAAGAATGAAAAAGAGAAATGCAGTAGAGATGAGATCTCTTCGTTGGATATGCGGAATCAGTTAAGCTGACCGTACATGCAGCGAAGAGATACGCAGAACGGCAGGTGTAAGTGCGAATTTCATAGTAAGAATGAAGAAGAACGTGCTTAGGTGGTTTGGCCACGTTAAAAGAATGAGCGATGAAAGAATGGTAAGAAAGATTTATGAAACCAAGGTGAGTGGTACGAGAGGTCGGGGAGACAGAGAGTTACTAAGTAAGTGCGGCGTTTAGTTCCGCCATTCAACACGCAATGTCCTGAATTTTGGTGAAAAACGAAGTGCGAAGAGTCTTTACACTAGATTTTTTCTATCTTCCCTGTTGCGGGGGATAAAAGCGTGGAGTTAAAAAAATAGAGAGAATTTAAAAAAAAACACTATGCTCTCCACTGTTAGTGTTTATAAATAAACTATTATGCGCTAATAAACATTTTAATACAAAATAAATCTCGACTCGATTTGAAAATATAATTATAGCCAGATTTCCTATATATAGAAATCAATACGTGAAATTTCTCATGTCCGGTTTTAACTAATCATATGTTGTGTCAATACCCTAAATATCAAGCCGCCTCAGTGTGCAAGATTCCATTTTTGTACATTTTGCTATTGTATTAAAGTCGTTTTTCGCGTGTAATGCACATACTGTCCATATAAGGGTTTACCTAGATTTTTCTTCGGGTTCAAATGTTTTGTACGTAGTGTTTTTTTTAGCTCTACGCTTGTTAGTCTCGCGTAGCAGGGTACATAGAAAGTGCCAAGAGTCAAACGCGATTCGATTTCCACTCGTACTGTATTGTCATTTCCTCGCTATGGTAAGGAAAACACCGCCCAACATGTAATGTCTGGAATTAAGTGGAAACCGGAGTACGGAGTGTCTTGACACTAGGTACTTCTTGTCTACCCTGCTATGCGGGATAAAAGCGTGAAGCTTATAAAAAATATTTTGCAGTCGATCTTACGTAAACATAGAAATTACAATGAAGAGGTCTTTGTGAAAAGGGGGCCATTTATGTATTTTAGGTTATACTGTGTTTTTCATATTCGTTTTGGGCTCGTTTGAGCAGAGTATGAGCTCGTTTTTTTTTAACTTCATGCTCTCATCCTGCGAGTGTTCGAGAACTCGATTCGAGTTCGAGACATAGCGCGGCGTTCATCGCCGTTCAACTCTATTAAGTGCTAGAAGTAATGAGAAGCGTCTTGATACTTGGTTGCAATGCAGGATGAAGCGTGACGCTGTTTTTTTTTTGTAATTTTTTTTTTATTAGAAAACTTTTTATAGAATAGTTACTTCAAATTCATGTTCTGAGTTTTTTTACCTATCTGAGATAAATGGTAAATTTTTCATAGTGATAATAATTATAATTTAGTTAGTAATATTTTAATAGATTTATTTGGTACATTTTGGTTAAATTTAAATTTCGTTTTTGTACGCCTTGTATTAAGACCTTTAATATATAATAAAACGACTAGCTGCGTGGAAACATTGTTAATTCAATTCATTTTTGTTGTTAAATTACTTTGTAGGGAGATTTTTAGAAGCAATCCACTGTTCTTGCTTTTAAAATTACATATAGTCCTAATACTTATAATTTAGTTACTATTATTTTTTTTGGGTTCATTGAAAAACTCACTTTTGAGATACGACTCATTATTTTTTTAACTTCCCGCTTTTATCCCACACAGCAGTGTAGACAGGAAGTACCTAGTGTCAAGACACTCCGTACTCCGTTTTCCGCTGAGTAGTAAAATAGTTAAAATTAAAAATATAGTATACGTTTACTTACATATATGTATTTATATATAACTTAGTATCCCGGGCAACAGACGAGATCAATACACGAAATGACAATTCGCATGTCCGTTTGCAGCCAATCACACGGTACTCGTTAATTACTGTAACATCACGCCACTTCAAGTGTGCCATATTCGGTTTATGAATCTCTTTGTTTATTATTAAAGTCGTATTTCGAATGTCATACGTTGTAACTGTATGTTTTTCTCCAAAATGGCGGCGCTGTTAATTTTTTGTTCCGCTCAGGTGTTGTGTTTGTAGTCCGAGAGTACGGAGCGCCAAATGCTACGGTCCCTGCATACCTCTTTCGCCTCGTCCACAGTCATTATCCTCTTCATACATGCCCTTCGGGGGGTCCTCATGCTTTTTACGTGTCCTTCCTCCTCTTCAATACTGTGTTTTCGAAGGTCCACCATTTTTATTTCACTCGGAAAAAAAAATCCTATTCATTATATTACTATGGTACCACTATTTTTTTTTAAATCAGTTAAATATTTAAAAAGCTATGTCCACCCATTCGATTTCAAATACACTATTTCTTTTTAGCTTCACGCTTTTATCCCGCATAGCAGAGTAGGCAGAAAGTACCTAGTGTCAAGACACTCCGTACTTCGCTTTCCACCGAATTCTAGACATTGCGTGTTGGATGGTGGAACTCAACGTCGCTCTTTGTCTTTACCAGTGCGTTGAATGGAAAATAATTAAATCGCCTCCCACGACCGGCCTCACTATTTTTTCATTCTTATTTTTAAATTTATTTTTTATAACATATTATTATTATTATTATTTTATTTTATATTATTTCGGCTTTCCTTTGTATTTGTTTAAATCATATCCGTGTATTGTAGTTACTCCTTGTACCGTCATTTTGTTATTATAGACTTATTTGTTACATTTTGGTTAAATTTTTTTTGTTATGTTCCTTTTTGTACGTCTTATATTTAGAACTTTAAGTGAAAATAGGTAATAAAACGACCAGCTGCGTTAAAACTAATACACTTTGTTATTTCAATTTGTAGGGAGATTTTTAAAAATAATCCACTATTCAAAGATTATTTTTGGGAAATAATCGTTTGGCAATAGAGAATCCTATTTTGTTAAATATTTTGAATATCTCTGATTGCTTTTAAAATTATATTAAGTTAAGTTATTTTAGAAAATTGTGCTGAATTTACTGACAATATCAAATAGCTCTCAAAGCTCACGAAGTTCTTTAGACAATGTTTTTTTTGTTTAATCGATTCGATATATATATATATATATATATATATATATATATATATATATGTATATGTATATGTATATATATGTATATGTGTATATATATATATATATATATATATATATATATATATATATATATATATAAGCAATTAACTAAGAAAGAATGGTAAGTTTTGTTTAGTTTAATTGTAAGAATTTTGAAAATATTAAATATTTGTATGTCCATAGAGCCATCTACGTTAATGTTGTCAAAGTAAATTGGAAAACGCAACGTCGTGGTTCAAATTAATGCATATTTTACCTTTAAATATCTTAGCCTTCGTAAAACAGCCTAATTTGGTATCTTTGATTATTATTTAATTAATATAAATATTGAATATCCGTCGTTTTGTTTATCATTTTATCGTCATAAAAAATTCACATAGTTGCAGTTCGTATGTATAGTTTCGTTCGTTGTATAGTTTGGCGTCAGATGGCGCAGTGTGTGATTTGTTAAAGTAAATTTTTAATTTATGGCTCAGTGTGATAACGTCTGACTGTAAACGCGATCGGTTGTGGGTTCGATTCCCACTCGGGTGAGTGATTATATTTAAAATTATTATCACTTCCTCTGGTAAAAACACAAAGTGTGGCGTTGAGTTCCACCACTCAACACGCAGCGTCCCGAATTCGGTGGAAAGCGAAGTACGGAGTGTCTTGACACTAGGTACTTTCTGTGCGGAATAAAAGCGAGAAGTTAAAAAAAAATTATACCGCGCACCTATTAGAAATTATCCAAGCGCTTAGATTAACCTACAGCTACATATGTCTTATTGGGTCACTTGAAATTGTTATGCGTTTACAAAACGTACGTTACAAATAATTATTGTTGCCGGATTACACCACTTCACTGTGGAAAGATTATTTTTAAAGACAATCATTTGGCGAGAGAGAATGCTATCCATTGAATATTGTTATATATTGTATAAGTACTCAATATACATTTATATATATATATATATATATATATATATATATATATATATATATATATATATATATATATATATATATATATATATTAGAACTGAAAGAAGATATAATAGGAGTCAGCTTAGCTGATCAAATCCGCATCGTAGATATGCACACAATGCCAGGCTCAAGTAAAAAAATCGGACATTATATGAAAATATTATAAATGGATAATGGTTGCATATATATTGGTACTTGAAAATACATTATAGATAACCCGACGTTTCTACAGTAAGTAGTGCGTGGCCACATTGGTGGTCACATACTAGTTCATATAAAATGTGTAAAAATCACAAAAATTATTTATCTTATTAAGAATGTCATAGAAATTCTATTATTATTATTATTATTATTATTATTATTAATAGTATTTTCAACTATTCACGAGTCGTGGCGCAGTGGAACAGCGTCCGACTGTAAATGCGATCGGTTGTGGGTTTGATCCCCACTCGGGGGAGTGATTATATTTAAATTATTTTCACTTCTTCGCTCTCGTAAAGACAAAGTGCGGCGTTGAGTTCCACCACTCAACACACAATGTCTCGAATACGGTGGAAAGCGAAGTACAGAGTGTCTTGACCTTAGGTACTTTCCGATTACCCTGCTATGGGGAATAGACAGCGTGAAGCTATAAAAAAATCTCTTTCGGATATACATACCTTAGACACATTACTTTACTTTCATAAAAATATATTTATTCATTTGCGTCTAATTCGCCAGCAGAACCTTCGCAATTGCTAATTGCTAATGTCGTTTTGCTTTTTTACAATCTATTTTAATATTTACAAATACTCCTTCTAGAGGTCTAGATCTTAATAAAGGTTTAAATATATAGTAATTAATTACCTGTAATGATTGAAATAAATTCTACTATTGTAAGCCTCTAGAAGAAATGCCTCTAACATTGTTTTTCTTTACCTATAGGATGCTTGTATTAACTAAAGCAATGTCTCTTTTAACCTATGTAATGTAATATATAACTTTAAAGTTTACTTACAGTCTAAAAAAAAATGTAAGTTAATAATCAACTGGATTGATTTCCTGTGTCCTCAAATAATAATAATAATAATAATAATAATAAAATGTATTCATTATAAGGTTTGGTACATAATTATAACATCTTATATCGATAATAACTGCATTAGTATGAAACTGAGTCGCGGTTATTAGCGCCATCAACGCGGCTCACAAGCGTCTTCTCAATAAACTAAAGTAACGATCAAAACTGATAATATCGTTCATTATACAATCAAATAATACTAAGATCTTATGAATTGATACGAAGGTTAATATATGGTAGTGTGCAAGTTAAGAAGGTGAGCTTATGTTTGTGTTTGTGTTTGTGTGAATTTAAGTGTGGGTGTATTGTGTGTGAGTGATAAATAATTAAAAACATCTTTCTTAGTTAAATAAGCCTATAACATTTAACATTTAGTGTTTTTGAATTGTAACATGTTTAAGATATTTAGCATTATTTTATATTTTTTTTAATGTTAGAACTTTTATCAACAGTATTGTATCAAACAGCTCTCAATGTTCTTTCCTGATTGTTACAGTATTTTATAGAATTTCCTTGGATCATAACCAGCGTTTCACAATTTATCGCAATCACACTAACGCTTCTTTTCTTCAAACGTTTTAGTATACTTTGAATTGATATGTGTACTCACACACATATATCTGATTCTTGTATTCGTATCAAAAGGTTTTTTTTTTAAATTTACAATATTCCAAAGTGTGACAATAATTAACAAATTTGTACCAATAAAAATAAATATAACAAACCCAAAATAATAGTTACTCCCATAATACACACACACACACAATAATGACATAAATGAAAATATCAAAGACCAACTCAGCTATAACAATATGCCAGAAACCAGTTAAGAGGTTAATGAATGAATTAATTTCATTTGCCTTTCAATAGTAACTGACTTGATGTTTTATCTTTTCGACCTGGACCATTCACATTATTTATTTTTGCGTATTAGTTACGGGTTGCTTTATGTTGTACATAGATACACATATTCCTCTTATACAGTACCTTGTAACTACTACATCATAACCTCATTATATATATATATATATATATATATATATATATATATATATATATATATATATGTATGTATGTATGTATGTATGTATGTATGTATGTATGTTCTTCTAGTATGGTATAGGAGATAGGTCGTGGCGCGTTGTGACAACGTCTGTAAACGCGATCGGTTGTCGTTTACGCGCAAAACGCGCATTATCTGGAATTCGGTGGAAAGGGAAGCACAGAGGGTCTTAGGTCTATTTTTTTCTGTCTACCCTGCTATGCGGGATAAAAGCGTGATGATAAAAAAAACATCTTCTTTTACTCACCTCTCGTTCCATCTAACTATTTAAAGTTTTATGCCAATTTCTCTTCACTGTTATACGAATTGTCTCTACACTAGAAAATAAATTATTTACGTAATATTAAAAATATTAACAATATATATATGAAAATTTAGAGCTAGTCGAGAATAATAGTTTTTATATAACCTCCTTAACTAAAAATCTTAACTAAAGCGCTAAAATGCACGCACCGACTAAGCTGACCTCTAAGTCACAAGCCAGCCAGATTTTTATGAATTTTTGCTACCCAAAGATTTTTTCTAAGAAATAATTATATAGCAAAGAGTATGCGTATAATAACAATACAATAAAAACCTCTACAGAGATGCTAACAACAAACAAGTTGTAACAAAACGTATAAGAATTTCGACGCACCTGGTAGTAGAACGCATGGCTTAGCGGTCAGAGCGCTTGGGCAGTTCGAATCCCGCTGCGTTTAAATTTTTATAGTATTTTTCAAAAATGTTTTCTAATCCTGAGTGTAAAGCACTTTAAAAAATAGTAAAATATACATACAATAGTATAATATAAAAGTTACTGACACAACACACACACAACCAGTGAATGTGAATCACTGGTTGTGTGGTGTTTTCCAAATTTTATATATTTATATTTTTATATTAAAAAAAAGGATAATACAGTCAATTTAGAAAGTATTAATATTGTAGAAAGATCCCATATTGAGTAGAATGAGCGGTGGATTTTTTCTATGAAACATTATAACGATAAACGTATGATAATAATATAAAAAAACCAATTCATTTCAAATTGTTTAATATAATACAAAGAAAATGTATAATATATATATAATTTTACTAAAATTTAAACTCATTTTGCAAGGTTTGAAAGAATTTGACGGAATTGACAGGATGGGCGGATTATTTCTATTTTAAATTTAATACTGCATAATACTAGATAGAGGTGACTAGTAAGTAACTAGAAACGACGAAAATGTGTGTGTAGTCTGAGAGGTGTTATTTTTTCTCTTAGAAGTCATATATAAGATAATAATAATGTATAAATAAATTCATTTCAAATTATTTAATATAATACAAAGAAAATATGTATAAAAAATATACAAATTTGTACAAGAATTTAAACAAAACAAATTCAAATATAAAATTTACTGATCACTTCACTGGTAGAGGATATGGTCCAAATTTAATATCTTCATATTTATGAATAAAGTATAACTTATAAGAAAGAATTCACGTTGAGTAGTTTGAGAGGTTGAAATTATTTTTTCAAACGTGTGCAAATTTCTCAACACTCCTATGGAGGCAGTATATCTGTAATTACAGAATTTTAGATTATTAACTACACATTAATTATAATTTATGAAGGGGCTTTAAATATTCAGGATATAAGTCTGCTACTAACTATAAGCTTAATAGAGTTTTGAATCTCATATTATCGTAAAGTCTTTGTTTAAATATGACCGAGTACTGTAAGTCTTGTAAAATTTAACACAACAATAGAGACAAGATATGATTTTTCTTAATATAACTTCGATAAAAATGAACACCTATATAAAAAGACCGCTATTCAGACATGCACATTGCAATTTTGAGAATGTTATCATACAGAAGCGTAGTTTTTCATTACTTCGCTGATACATCAACCATTATATTTTAGAGAGTCTCCAAAAACATATTTTATTAGTGCAGAATTAAGGAGTATTTATCCCTTATTTAAATAGCCTTAATAAATCCTAACACATTCATAAGGGAGGGACTCGCTTGGAAGAGCATTGCTTTGTGACAGTGGCATAATTCTTACCTGTTTAAATTTTTTTTAACATACAAAAGAAATTAACAATTCCAAGTCAGCAATTGGTATTCAAAAATCGTTTCTATTTTAAATTTAATATTACATATCATTAGACAGAGGTGCCGGTCACTTCAACTGTAAAAAATAAGTCACTAGAATATAGAAACGGCTATAGCGGTAAATATCTAGTAAGATACATCTTACTTACACACCTTTCAATTCTATTTGAGTCTAGAACATGGTCTCGTGTTTGGCTTACTTGATTTCTTGAGTTGGCATTATCGAAATCAGTCATTAAAACGTTTCTTCTTTCTTCGACCCATGTCTGTAAGAGAAATACTTCTCTATACAAGTTTTTACTTATATTATCTTAAACTGTTTTCAAACAAGTATCCCAAATTTTCTTGTAAAACAATTAGTTTATTTACTAGCTAATCTGCTATATATATTATTTGTGGAAATACATTGTAGTTGAAACTTATTAAAAGAAACTATTTTAACCGGATTAATCACGTATATTAATTAAATATTAATAGGAATATATCTACTTTCCCTAGCGAGGATATGTGGCTTATTAAATCTGATGTAGTGGTTTGACTTATTCATTGTATGTTCACACACAGCTGATTGCAATACACGCCCATTTATCTATCTTGTTCCTTCACCCTAACCACGATGCTCCTCTTTATTTGACCAATGTATGATAATGTAGTTGAAACTGTTTATTACACTGGCTTCTTGCTAATATAATGTTACAATCATTTTTGAATCGTAATCCAGATAAAACGGCCTACAAAACTACCACCAGCTCGGCAAACAGTTCTTTTGCGTAGAGCAGGCAAGAGATAGATATAAAAATTATTAGAGATTACACTATAATATGATTAGTTATAAAATAACTAACCTTTCCCCTAGTTTAAACCACTTTCCCTAACAGTAATATTTACTGAAATTATAATCTTACGAAAATGTAAAAAAATATAAATAAAATTGGGGCCGATCGTGGCGCAGTGGGACAGTGTCTGATAGTAAACTCGATCGGTTGTGGGTTCGATCCCCACTCAGCCGAGTGATTATATTTAAATTATTCTCACATCCTCGTTCTGATAAGACAAAGTCCGGTGTAGAGCTCTACCACTCAACACGCAATGTCATGAATTCGGTGGAAAGTGAAATACGGAGTGTCTTGACACTAGGTACTTTCTATTTACCGTGCTATGCAAGATAAAACCCGTGAAGCTAAAAAATATATAAATAAAAAAACGCTGCCTCGCGCTGTCTGACTATATATACATAAACATATATATATATATATATATATATATATATATATATATATATATATTTATATATATATATATATATATATATATATATATATATATATAGATATATAAACCTATTATTTATAAATGTAAAATCAATGTTTCTACGTACATGATTTTTCAAAGATGAATTATAATGTACTTAGACGACTTCCTTTTTCTTCTCAATTGTCCACTTCACTAGGAACAACAACTTGTTCTTCTATCTGAAAAAAACAATTTGATACTATTAATTATTGTTACATTTGGATTTACATTTTATAATTTCTTACAATTCTAATATTGAGCAAGTATTATTATACCCTACATTGTAATAGGATAGTGTAGTAGATAGATGGTATAACTTTCCGATTAGGATTTCTATACCTATCTTTCTCTATTTATTTTCACGTGCATTATAATACTAAAATGTTTACTTTTAAAATATTATTAATCTATATATTATCTGTAAAATATAGATAAAAGAATAATTTAATATATAAATGTCATTCATGTTCAAGATATATATTCTGTTTTGGTAATTATTTACTTACTGCACCTCCATAGCTCCAATTAGCTAATACACCTCCATTGTCAGTATAAATTAAGAGAATTTGTAACTTTACTAATTTAATAAATATTAGTACTTCAGTTCTTCATTTTTATTGACATTTGATCATAAATCACTACGTTAATGTCACGTCATAAACGCGATTAGTAGGAACAAAGTACCGTTGTGGCGCAGTGGGACAGCGTCTGACTGTAAACGCGATCGGTTTTCTGTTCGATCCCGATTTAAATTATTTTTACTTCCTCGCTGAGGTAAACGCAAAGTGCGTCGTTGAATTTCACCACTCAACACATAATGTCTCGAATTCGGTAGACAGCGAAGAACGGATACTTTCTGTCTAACCTCCTATGCGGGATAAAAAGCGTGAAGCTAAAAAAAGAAAAGTACTGTTACATCCCGTTTAAGCCCTTCACTCTGATATAAAGTCTGTACGAATTAGACTTCACCCGTACATCTTCAAACACATAGTCAAATATAAATCTTGTTTATTTTAATGATGATTTTGTAAATTATACATGTTTGTGTTTGTCAAAATGGTTTGTGTTTATTGTTAATAACAGTAGGTTTTAATATTTACTATTTTTAAAGTGTTATTCCACACTTAGGATTAGAAAACATCTTTGAAAAAACGTATAAAAATTTTGAACGCAGCGGGATTCGAACCCGCGCCTCTTGGATACCGTCCAAGCGCTCTGACCGCTAAGCCATGCGTTCTACTACCAGCTGCGTCGAAATTCTTATACGTTTTGTTACAACTTATTTATGTTGTTAGCATCTCTGTAGAGAGAATTTTACAAATTTCTACTACTTAAAGATTATTAAGAAATAATCGTTTAACAAGAGAGATTGCTATTTTGTTTTAATATTTACTATTTTTAAAGTGTTATTCCACACTTAGGATTAGAAAACATTTTTGAAAAAACGTATAAAAATTACAACAAAACAAAACAGTAGGTTTTATTTTTAAGATGTTATCATGTAGAGTATATTTTCTTTTTAAACCTGAGGTTGTGAACCTAAGATTTCATCAAAGTCAATTAATACAGGTAATTTTTTCATAGTCAACCTTCATTAATACGTAATGATATAAAAATAAGTCGACTAATAATGTTGTTTTTGTGGAAATACACTCAAAAGAGGGGTTGAATAGATTTTTCGTCGAAATATCCTCCTTTGCACTTTATTACTTTTTTACAATCTAGGCATGCGAGCTATATTAATTTATCTATAGTCTCTTACGAGATATTATTCCAGTTTTCCTTCAATATGTTCAACATGGCCTGTTGTGAAGATGGACACTGTTCCCGACCGTTTTGATCGAGCTCTCCCCACAAGAGTTTAATGGGATTAAGATTGGGGCTTTGAGGTGGCTAGGTCATGTCTTCTGATACTTTTCGACTGTTTTATGTCTAAATAGCCTCTACATAATTTCCAACTATGTGTCTGACCATTGTCTTGTTGCAAAATAAATCCTCAGCCGATTAACTTTAGTCCAGAGGGAATGGCGGTTTTCTCCAAAATTTTCTGATATTGCTCCTTTTTTGTTATGCCTTAGATTTGGACTAGATTTCCAATCTCATAGCCACAGAAACAACTCTAGACCATAACTAATCCGCCACCATGCTTGTGAGTCGGCACTACACAGTGCGGCATCATGTTTTCATCGGCGGAGTGTCGGACAAAAATTCTCCTTTTTGATTCAAACACTTTAAATTTTGATTCGTCTGAAATTCGAACTTTTCTGAAATCTTCTTCGGTACAGTCTCGATCGTTTAGGGCTTATTGCACCCGTTCCTTTTATTCTACGTTTTTAACAGAAGTTTACGTACAGCAACGCTTCCAAACATATTGACGTCTCCCAATCATTTTTGCGCTGCACTCACTGATACTGGTTTTTTCCGTGAATTGTTGACTTTTATACGAGTTTCTGGGGCTGTCAGACGTCTATTCCGCTTGCTGATCACCACAGTAAATTTATCTTCACTAGAAGTTGTAACCCTCGGTCTCCCAGAGCGTAGACGATCTTGACTCCAGCCACATTGCTAGTAGCGCACAATAGTGAACAACGATGACAGATCGCGTTGTAACAGTAATTTCCGATACTTTTCCCATTTTAGAGATGTCTTGACTGTAGGAACCACAAAATCAGACTAACTGTGGATATTCGTAAATGACCAGACAAATGCAAGATTAAGATAATAATTAAACTTATTATGAAAATTTACAACAATTTTGTTGTAAAGAAATAGATGAGCCAGCTGCGGTAATGAGGTAATAAATTTTTGATAATTGATTTGTCGGCCTATCGTTTTCGCGGCTGACATTGGTGTTAGGGTACATCTTCTTCTATACAAAAGAATAATGTAAGGTTTTAGACATTCTAAATGAACAATAGAATATGCAGGTGTGCAGATTACTATTTACCATCAATATTTTCTAAAATATTTACTAATAACAATTAAGTTTTTATTTGTGGTCTTAGACTTTGGACCGATATTGCACATCTAATTGAAAGCCTTATCATTGTAACTACATCGCGCGTAACGTTGTCATAAATGGCACTTCTTCTGAACTTATTCTGGATTATGTATACTAACTCTTGTATTAGTCCCTGCAAATTAGCAATTGTGATGGTGCGTCAGCCCCCCCCCCCCTTTTTCTGTACCCTAGGTAAATATGACCCTTAAGAGGAACGGCTCTGTTGTGTTTTATCAAGTTAAAGAAGTTAGTACTGGTATACGCCGGCCCAAACGTAAGACGTATTCCATCTTTTGCAATGGAATACTGTTGTAGGCAATTGTTTCTGATTAGCGAGTTGAAGTGAAGCTGTTTCTGTTTTTTGTTTTTATCAAGTATTTTCCTTCGTTTCGTTAGCATAAAGCTGATTTTATATAGGCATGGTCCTAAATAAGCAAGCTTTTCCAGTTCGAGATATGTAAGTTTTAGTTTCTTGGTCAATAATTTCCGAATATCTAGAATCAAATTATTATTGAAAATTATTGAAACTTGACTGAGTTTTATCACGCTTGACTGAATTTGAACACTTTATTCCACTAATTAAATACAAAATATGGCCGTCTCTTCTATTAACAATGTAGATCATTGATTACAGCAAATATTCTGTCTAACATAACAGTGTCTAAAAAAAGGACAGAACATTTAAAATAAAAAAATATTTATAATATTCTTTTATATAATCTTCGTCACTTGATTAAAATTGTGGGATAATTAAGGAGAAATTAGCGTTGAGTAATTTTGTCCTGAACTCGAGATATTGCGTGTTAACTTTTGTACCAAAGCGCAGGGAAATAAAAATGCTTTATTATGCGTACAACTGTACATCATTGCGTACAACACTTAAAATATAATAAATCCGTAATCTCATATAAAAACGTATGCGCGCGCGTGCAGGACGTGTAAATTCAGCCATGCAACCTGTACATGGTACACTTTGAGCAAAAAAAAACACTATCTTTCTGCGCTCGATTATGGAAGATGCATGAAGGCGTTAAGAAAATCAATTTTTATTTTCGAAAATGAGTAAAAACCAATCATTGTCATTTGTCATTTGTGGTGAATAAGATGAATGAAGCTCCGTGTCACTAAGGAAAAAAACTATGGAGCCTTGAAAATTTCAGGAGTTTTTCGTAACACCTTAAGGTTGACAAGCTGATAGATTTTACGCTGATATCCTACATTTTTAACTTATATTCAAAATTGTTCCAACTTATAAGAAAATCCAATTTTTTCAACGTTTCTGAGATCACGGTTTTTGGCTTAAAGCATATTAACACTTTACTTTACTTTGTTTACTAATTGTTTTTTAAAATTTATTTGAATTTTCGTTGTGCGATCGTTTTTACCAAAGTTGTAAATGATGAAAGTGAAATAGGGCTTTTTCAGATTGAGCGAAACCTCTTTATAAAGATATCTCCCGAGATTACTCTACTCTAATAATGTTAGAGGTGTAATTTGCTATTTTATTTAGAAAATAGCATAAAAGAAATTATACAATTTTCAAATATGACAATACTTTCTTAATTGTCACATAAAACTCGTAAAATTTTAATCACAACCCGTGATCCTCGCAATCCAATATCGTGCAAAACGTTCGTTCCAATCTATGTTGCATCTTGCAAAACTGAGAGCCTGGCATGGCTGATGTTAGAAAACAATCACAATGACATTGAAAATGAGGCCAGCGGCTGCCGTGAACATAGTTGATTCTGACTAGTTCTAGGTTCGATTACAATTGGAGAAAATAGTTGTATATGTATATATTATTGCTATTTTTCCATTCTACTAAGACGTAGTGATGCGTCACTTGGCTAGTTTATATATTGATTTCGGAACAGGTTGATTTGATGTCAAATTTTTTTTGACTACCCTACTAAGTAAATTGTAAAGCACGTAACTTACCCCATCGTATCGTTGGCGTTTGTTGATGATGAAACAGCTTGTGGAATTTTGACCGGTTGGACTTATCCAAATTGGTGTACTAAAATAAAAATTTGAAAGGAAAAAAATTTTTTTTTTACACAATGTAATCTGGATAGGTAAAATTTATTAACAGTATTTGTTTTAATAGTTGTTTAAACTATTAAATTTTGTTTAGCTTTTTTTTTTAACTTCTATGACACTTTTTTTTATTTTAAATAAAATGTAAAAAATTTTCGTTAAACGTAAAAGCATATATTGTAGTATAATTTTAATACCTACATACGGCAATATATATGCGTAGTAAACTTGCTAAAATATTCGAAACTCCGTACTTACCAATATTTTATATATTATTATGGCTTAATTTTTTTTTAACCCAATAAATTTGAAAAGTGAGAATAAATTGTCAAGTTAAACATAATTGCATGACATTTTTCGTGTTTTTTTACATTCGAAATACATAATTGTTCTTATTTAATTACGGAGATTGGAGTCAAGCCCATATCACTTTTTAAACTGGCGGGTTATAATGTTAAATTATAACCCGCCGAGCATCGCGCGCGTCCGATTCTCTTGGAAGCTGGTGTTTGAAAGGCCCAACTATGGTAGATAGCAGTTTTATTAAAGCTTTTCATTACATAGTATTTATTTTAAGAGAAATTCTCTTTCATGTTATCCACGTATTTGTGTCATATCTAAATTTGTTCAATTATTTATATGGCGTAATATTTCGATTATTTTGAAATGGTGAGGTGAAAATGTAGCTAATTTATTATATATATCGGAACAATGAACATTCAAATAATTTTGAAAGGGTTATATTAAATATTTATTTTATATTCGTATTTATTATAATATTTTTGGTATTATTTTTAGTATTGTTATTATATTGCTTACAAGACTATTTATTTTTAATAATTTTAAAATTTGTATATTTTTAATTATAAAAATAAAATAACCCTTAGAAGTTGTAAAAATAAACTACTATACTACAAGTTTTGCTACGTTAATGACTTATTATTTTCTATCTGGAATTTCAAAGGAAACATTATATACTCACAAATCACATGAATCAGTAAAAGTGATTAAAAGTCATAATAGAAACGAAATTTCATCGGCCGTCCTCTATAAATGCTTACCAAAGAGTTAAACCCAGGCTTTAGTTAGCCTTAGTTTTGAATTAGACCTAGTGTTGTAGTGAACTACTTTATAATAAAAGAGATGTTTATTTACATTTGAAATTAAATCAATATTTCAATAGGCGGACTACGTATTCAGATACATCCAATCCATAAACATTTGGTCCATATCTGCATCGTGTAAATCGCATGCGCTTCACGCTCATGCGATGCTCTTGTTAATATATAGCAATTATGGCTATAGGTACGAATGTTATCAGAATGAAAAATTTCCAATCAAATGTCTAATATATATCTGCATGGTAGTAAATCGCATGCGCTCTAAGTTTTGCCCGCATGGAAACATCACCTGATGCAACTGCAACCAATGATAACGCAGTAGTATCTGCATACAAGTAAATCGCATGCGCCCAGTGTCCGAGCCATATTGACGTCTCATATACACAGTGATATGTATAAAAATCATCCGATTTACCTAAACCAATCAAAATGCATTAATTCGCTGCAGTCTTTCGCATGCGCATTAGTCCTTGATGTATTATATCTAGAAGAAATAAAAACTATTTTACCCAAATATTATAATTTATCTGCAGTACATGTATTTCGCATGCGCGTCAATTAAAGCTCCCTGTTATTAAGAAGGGTAGTTGGGCTGGCTTTAAATCAATATTTAATGTCATGCGCACTAGATTTTGAACATATTCTTAGAAAGCTCCTTCATTATTTTAAGTGATTTCCCATAGACATGTCGTATTCTTCCGACTATAGGAATCTGGCGGCGGTATGTCAGCAATACGAGGTTCGCGTTCCTCCGAAGGAGCCGCGTGCGCGCCGCGTCCGTTCATTTTTTAATTGGTTTACAATATCTTTGGATTATTTTGCCGATCCGTCGGGAAAAGTTGTTTTTTCTTTAGTGTAAACTATTTCTTTCCCTAATACTTAACCCTTTTTAACTTTAGTCTCATCCTTTGTTCTATTTTACGTACTTCACTCCAATGAAAAGTGATTGTTGCGAAGATTGAAAAGGATAAGGTAAATATATTTTCATATTAATTATGCATGTAAAGTATTAAATATCATCACATATATAATTATTTTATATTGAAATACAGTGATAAATAAATATAGACAATATTAATAATAATGCCTTACTTGGCCATCAACTGGTCTAAATTGTAGGGATGCTTTTCCTGTTGTGACAACCAAGGATGATAGCAAGGTAGAATATATGTTAGAGTTTATTATAAAAATGAAGTTAAAGAGAAGATAGTGAATTTAAAAAAAGAATACACAGTACTACTGTAACACTACACAATAGCCCATTAGAAAACTGAAAACAAACAATTTACTTAAATGACTGCATTACTGAATTGACATTCTCTATATACATACTTACATTAAAATAAACACTTAACTACCTTCCTTCGTAACTTCGTTGTTTGCTACCTTCGGTCAAATGTATAGTCAAATTTGGTTCACACGGATAAACGTTATTAGAAGATGTAATAAAAATTAAATTGAATCTATTAGTTTTTATAATTATGTACTACGAAATTATATTTTTTTATCACGGTGAAAAAGCATTCAATTTTCAATTAAAAAAAATTTTATTGTGTTCAAGGAGATTTGCAGACATCAGTTTCATTTTGTATTTTAAATGACCGTCTTGAGTGAATAGGTCATATTTCTCAGGTTTTTTTTTACTCTCCTAACCATTTTGTTTATATTGCGGCTATTTTCTATCGGATGTTAGCCTTAAATGCGTATTGAGTAGCCCCACAATAGGGATTCTAGAAACGTCAAATATGGCAAGCTCATGAAAAAACATAATTTTCCGACGTCAAATATTCAGGAAACGATAGAAACGCTGTTATGAAATTAAAAGTGCTCTATATAATTTCTATTAACAATTGGCATAAAAAATTGGAAACTACGGCAGTTGAAAAATCTTCATATAAACAATACAATGGGGTAGCAGGCGCAGTTTTTATTTTACTTCATTGTCAAACCAGATAAACTATTGACTAAACTACTCTAAGGGTTCTAGCAGGATATGCCAAGAAAAATTGCACTAGCGTCGAAGGAATTGATTTTACAATATTTTTCTTTTCTTTTATTTGAAGTAGAAATAAATTTCACTTTGTGTCCCTAACTAAACCAAACCAAACTAAAGACCAAAATAATTACACTAATGCGGGTATACAAAACCATTGCCAATCGACAGACATTAACTCTTCAAAATACCCTATATCGGCCCTGGTCTCGTGACTACCATTCATCTGTAGTTAACACAAGCATACAGATGTCCACGGGACGTTATATATGCTGTAAATGAAGTCTACTACAGAATATTCCTAGTCCAATAGACGACTCGCTCACTGAGAAGATCTACGGATGTACGGGATTCCATCACAGAATACTCAAGACCAAACATTCTGCACTTAGTTCACACACAGGCGGAAGAGGTGGCCCTCATGCACAAGGACAAAAGGGAGAAACCTCATGGATCTTTATTATCATCAAGTTTTAGTGGCAGTATTCATCATCAGATAAAATCCAGCATTGTGCTTCGAATATATGTACCAGACTGACGCCGAACACGATGCCACCGACAGGTTCATTCGCCGGCAAACGAATATTTTCTAACCGATATTTGATTACAACCTAATAATGGCAATCTATCGAAGAAACATAGAGGAAAGAAAATCTTTATTTTTAATAAGGTAAACACATGGGAATTTTATTTTTAAAAATAACATCACTGAGATGTGTACCATCCAAACGTACACAATCCTCGAATCTGGACCTCAAATTCGATAAAACTTGCTCGCACGTCGCTCGTGGGATAGCGAACATTTCCTCGCAAATGCCGTTCTTGAGCTGGGCAATTGTCGTTCGTTTATTGGCATAAACGTGGCTGTTGAGGTATCCTCAGAGAAAAGAAATCCAGTAGCGTGAGATCTCGGCATCGAGCAGACCACGGAATGTCCCCTCGACGCTATATAAGTTTTCCAGTAAACAGTTTACAACTGCTAATGACTCATTGGATGTATGAGATGTCGCGCCGAAACCAGGTCCTGCGGTTGTAGACTTCAAGATTTGTGGGAAGAAGAAGTTACGTAATATATCTGTATAGCGATCAGAATTTACTGTTATGGTTTGGCCTTGCTCATTTTCGAAGAAATAGGGTCCAATGATTCCTTCAGCCGACATGACAAACTGTCACTTTAAGCGAATGCAATGGTCTTTGATGTTTTGATTTAGGATTCTGAGGCCCAATACTGACAATTATGCTTATTCACATATCAACTTAAATGAAAATGATCTTAGTCTGAGAAGAGAATATTGTTCAAACTTCGAAAACGTTATAACATTCTTTCCGCAAAATCACTGCGAAGATGGTGGTCATTTGGTTTCAATTCCTGAACTAATTGAAGTTTTTACGGGTGAAATTTAAGATCTTTTGCTAAACTACACCTTATTGATGTTCTTGATATAGTGAGCTAAGTGATCTGTTTCCGGTTGATAACTGGGGATCGCGCCGTATGGACGTTGTGACTTCGCTTTCTTCCACTCTTTTTGACCTTGGACGTCCCGCAGGATTTGATTCAGTGTCGAACCCGTAGACTCAAACTTTTTGACTCACGATCTGATAACATTTTCACTAGGACATTGATTTAAATCATGTAAACCAAAGTCGGAGTGAAATAATGCTGCGCAATAATTCACGAATTGCCATTTTTGTAACAAGCCTTTACACAAAACGCACGCTGCTCACTAGTGAAACACTCCACGGCGCCTAAATTTCCGCTATCTGTCCCCACTACTCGCGCTCCGCTCCCGCATCTCCAACGATATATCTGATTTTGAAATTCGCACGTCTTTCTGGCCCACCCTGTTTATAAAATTACATTCATATATATAATACATAACATATACATCGATTCCAGATTACATATAAATAAATATACACACTAATATAAATATTTACATACATACATATATTTACATATCAGTAAATATCAATATTATATATACAATGTTCTGAAATAGACATTTTTGACCTTATTTTAAAAATATTTATAGTATTAGACTGTCTGATATTATTTGGTGAAGCATTCCACAATTTCGCTGCTTGTACAGTAAAAGATTTACTGTAACGGTGACTGTGGCACAATGACATCTTTAGGATTTTTTCACTTCTTGAGCGAAGACTAAGCGGGAGACAGGAAGGCCTAAGAAGGAAAAGCATAGAGTACAGGAGAATGACAGTATGAAGGTTTCGATGGTCTTCCACAGAAAACCACCACAGCCTATCACGATGCTCACTGACGTGATCAAATTTTTTTTGTCCAAAAATGAACTACAAATTATGAAGATTCGTAGGCGTTCTAGTGTATTGAGCAATTGTAGCGACAAATCCAGGAAGCAAGTGTCAGCATAGTCTAATATAGGCAGGAGACGTGTGTGAGCGAAAGAAATCTTAGTACTGATTTTACCTAGATTTTTAACAGTGCTACTACACTCCAACCTACAATTGTCAAACATTATTGGGAGAGGGAAATTTAGTTTGGATAGTTGTCTTGGGCTGCCCAGGATACAGACTTGTGATTTTTAGGATTTATGGATAGCCCAAAGGACTTACTCCAAGTGCCAATAATTTTCAGGTTTGAATTTACTAAATTTATGGCTTGCGAAGTATCCTTTACATCTGTGGAATTATAAATCTGCAAATTATTAGCATATAGGTGGAAAGGAATGGATAGGTGCTTAGTAACGGAGTTGATAAAGATGGAGAAAAATAAAGGAAAGTACACCACCCTGGGAAACACTACCATTAAGACTACACGTGCATGACCATTCATCATTCATGCTAATAACCTGCTCTCGTTCATGTAGATAAGAATAAAACCATTCCGTAGCCTCAGGATATGTTAATAGACTTAAGAATAGCAAGAAGGTTACCAAAATCATCAATACCTGATGTTGTTATTGACTTTGTTCATTGCCGTGGCAGTGCTATGCCCAGAGCGGATATTGCTCCTTCCCCACTCGCCTTAATTTTAATTTTTTCATATGATAAAACAAAAATAATATAATAATATTTATTTATTATAAGTTTTGGTACCTAGCTGATTTTATGAATTATACAAGATATATGCGAAAATAATAAATTTATTTTAGTGTAGCTATGCGAATATAATAAAATTTGTGCTTTCTCTATTATAAACTGTTATGATTAAAAAAAATAAAATGCAAGTATAATATATGCATATAGTGTATAAATATATTATATACATACAGGTACATATGATTTAAATTAAAATATTGATAGTATATATCACTTTTTAATTTAAATTACACAATAATTAACAGTGATTTAATTTTGTTTCTTTTTTATTGTTTTTTTCGCTGTATTTATTTAAATTACTGCGTATATTAATATGAATTTAAGTAAAAGGCCATTGCGAATATAAAAAACAAAATCTGAATTTATGTCTTCATTTAAATTTGTGGTTTCCCTTTGTGTTTGAAAAAAATTGTATTTCGATAACATTTTTTAGCTTTAAAATTTTGTGTCTTATAATGTTTATTTTGAATATTAAAATTCTAAGAAACAATAATTTACATTTCTATCGTTATCTTATTGATTACAAAACGTCTAAACGTTTTTCGGTCGAAAATGTCCTTTTTTTTTAGCTTCACGCTTTTATCCCGCATAGCAGGGTAGACAGCAAGTACCTAGTGTCAAGACACTTTGTACTTAATTGTCATATAAATACAAGATTTTAAATTCTTTATTTAAGCGGTTTCAGTTAACCAGTAACAAAGTTAGTAAGCTAAGTGGCTACTTTTAACTTTATTGAGCGGTTAGTTGACTAAGTAAAGAATTTTATTTTTAAACTTATTATACGACTAACGTTACTGGCATTGATGTTTGGTTGATACCTAGTGCTTCCAATCTCGGAATACCGAGATGTTGATATTGCAGGATCCCGCATCATTTTCCGGTTCCGCAAGTTGCGGGATTACGGGTACGGAATCCGCGGGATCCGTGGGATTTATAGACTGGCAAAGCTACATCCCCTAAAATACGCAGCAGTTTGGAAGACGAAATTCTAGACACGATATGTTTTGTTTATATATTTTAGTAGAAAGTACCTCGTGTCAATACACTCCTTACTTCGCTTTCCACCGAATTCGAGACATTGCGTGTCGAGCGGTGGAACTCAGCGCCGCACTTTGTCTTTACCACAAGTGAAAATAATTTAAATATAATTACTCCCCCGATTGGGGATCCAAAATCAATCGCGTTTACAGTCGGACGTTGTCACACTGCACCACGACCTCTTATTGATCTCATTCTACTAGTAAAACGTTATTAAATGTGGAGTTAATTTGATTAATTCATCATTTGCCATAAATAAAAATAAATATATAATATATGCGGGATCCCGCATATACCTAGATACCGCGAGATTGAAAATTCCTAGTCCCGTAAATACCGAGCTTAAACGTATATAATCATGACTCCTAGATTCTCACAAACATATCGACTATCCGCTGCAGAAATATTTTTTTTATAAATGGTGAATCATGCTTAAATATTATTTATTTGCAAATATAAAGACTCCACACCGAAACAGGGTGTTAATTAAATATAGCCAAGAAATAAAAATAGTGGATACGGTAATGTATGCAGTGTTAGTAAATCGGTATGAGAAGTGTCATTGAATTGGCGTAAGATACATAGATCTATTAAAAAATTACGAATTCACTCTGATTATTATAAACTATTATCTATTGTCATTTCTTTTATTATATATCTGTAATTATAGATTTCTTTATCTTTGTATCTTATTTCCATCTTTATTGTTCTATATCTCAGTATAATAAATTACTGAAATGAGTATTAATAATGGGGGTACCTTTTCTTGCTAGTAGACTGACCTCCACTGCTTACTCTATATGAAAAATTAGACCATTTACGGATGTTAACAGCCAGACTCGTTTATTTTGGTTACTTGCATGGCGTATTGTCCTATGGCATGCCAACTCCCATTATGTTTTTTACGAAAAGATTTTAATTAACTTCTTCCAGTTACTCTCATTAAATATTAAATAAATCATTTTTGGTACAAGGTATACTTATGTATCATAAAATTCCAAAAACATTTTATAGAAAAAAGTACTTTATATCCAAGAATCTTAAATCTATTATGTTATACTTTTTATCCAAGAAAATTATACCGATGTTAGTATGTGGAATTAAATATTTTTGATGCTCACTCAAGAAGCTAATTAATGTCATGAACTCAATGTACACCTTTTTATAAAGAGCAACTGTTAAGTTTATCGCCGGCACTTCTCAGTAGAATGGACTTCCGATAGAAGCTTCCCGTAGTACTAACAATACTGACATTTTATGTTAATTGACTATTTGAAACTATTTGTATATATTATTAATATGATTTTTGACACAAAATAAATATTAGTAAATATTTGAAAATCTTCTACTAAAGAGTAAGTCACTTTTATATACAATATAACGTCGCTAAGCTTAGATGTGGCTGCATTATAAGATATTAAAAAAACCATAATCGGAATATTACCTCTCAGTCACAGTTACCTTCTGCTATCTTTTAACGTTTGTATTATTAAACTAAAACTTGAATTACTGTGTTTATTTGGATAATTCTCATTGTATATTGTACAGATTAAAATAATTAAGATATTATATATATTCTGACACAAAATGAAATGTATTCAAATTTTAGATGAAAATCGATATAAATATAGTAAAATCAAATTATCGTAAGCCATTGTAATTTTTCTTAGCTCATGACCGTGACATACTGCTAAATCTGGTCGCTGTTTCCGCTCATTTTTACAATTATTCAATTATAATATCGTTTATTATATAAGTTTGCTGAATATAACTGCTGTGAGTACCGTGTGTACTTAAATATATTTTTTAACATTCGGCTCAGGTAATAGAGCAATGTTTCATTGTTGCACATGTTAAAATTTGTATTTATTGCCAAAAAATTTAGAAAATTGACATATCATTTGTATATTGTAAAATGCTATGCCATTGCTGAAATAATAAATTTGAACCAGCCAACGCCCTTGTTTGACCATCTGATGCACCATTTATTGATTGCATATTTGTAATGTAATGTTTGGCATGCGCACTCATGACTGACGTCGACGTCAGTAGACCGTGGACAACCGCCGAATCAAGTCGCGGTTTTTGCTTACTTTTATAAATTAAAACTTACGTAACTTTGAAGATATTGTGCTTTATCTACAATTTTTTTCTTCAACCATCTGAGGTAACTAGCATTTTATAATTAATAGACGAATATTGAAAAGCGTTATTTATCACTTTGCATTTGTTATCTTTGCTAAAGTAGTTCTTAGTCCTTGTTATGTCTTCTTCAAAATTTATGAAATTCTATGACATTTAATGTTATATTGTAAAACGTTTCACCGTTAATATAATCAAACATTTAAACCAGCCAACGCCCTTATTTGAAAAAATGCGCGCGCACTTCGTGCATGCCCTCCTTCTGTTGCGCCATTTATTGATTGCATATTTGGAATGTGAATTTTGACATGCGCACTCATGACTGACGTCGACGTCAGTAGACCGTGGACAACCGCCGAATCAAGTCGCGTTTTTGCTTACTTTCACAACTTTAAATTACAATTAATGTTAAATTCAGTGATTTACTCAACGTAACTTTTAAAGATGTCGTGCTTTATTTACACATTCTTTTCTTCATCCATCTGAGGTAACTAGCATTTTTAATTAAGAAACGATTATTGTAAAGTTTTATCACTTTACATTTGTTACCTTCGCTAAAGTAGTTATTAGTCCTTATTTTACTATATTTAAAGAGTTATTCCACACTTATGATTGGGAAACATTTTTGAAAAACGTATATATAAGGCGCGGGTTGGAATCCTGCTGCGGTCAAATGATTTATAGGTTTTATATAAATGTTATCTTAGTCCTTGTTACGTTTTCTTCAAAATTTAAAGAATTCTATGAAATTTTAATTTTTTACTTTTGAAGATTAAAACGTTTTAACATTAATATAATCAAACATTTTAACCAGTCAACGCCCTTATTTGAAAAAATGCCCGCGAACTTTATGCATGCCCTCCCCCTGCTGCACCAATTATTGATTGCATATTTGCAATGTTAATTGACATGCGCACTCATGACTGACGTCGACGTCAGTAGACCGTGGACAACCGCCCAATCAAGTCGCGTTTTTGCTTACTTTTACCATTTTAAATTACAATTAATATTAAATTCAGTGATTTGCTCAACGTAACTTAGAAGTAATTGCTCTTTATTTACAAATTCTTTTCTTCATCCATCTGAGGTAACTAGCATTTTATGATTTAAAAATGAATATTGGAAAGCTTAATTACTTAACGTTTGCGATCTTTGCTGAAAGAGTTCTTAGTTATTGTTATGTCTGCTACAAGATTAATAGGATACGATTACATTTTACTTGTTTTTTTTGGAAAACATTCTATCGTTAATAGAATAATAAATTAAAAACAGCCCACGCCCTTGTTTGAAAAAATGCGCGCGCATGTGCATTTTGACATGCGCACTCATGAATGACGTCGACGTCAGTAGACCGTGGGCAACCGCCCAATCAAGTCGCGCTTTTGCTTAATTTTACAACTTTGAATTACAATTTATATTAAATTCAGTGATTTGCTCAACGTAATTTTTGAAATTATCGTGCTTTATTTACAAATTCATTCTTCATCCATCTGAGGTAACTAGCATTTTTAATTAAGAAACGAGTATTGTAAAAATTTTTCACTTTACATTTGTTACCTTCGCTAAAGTAGTTCTTAGGCCTTATTTTACTATATTTAAAGAGTTGTTCCACACTTAGGATTAGGAAACATCTTTAAAAAACGTATATATAAGACGCTGGTGAGGATCCTGCTGCGTTTAAATAATTTTTACGATTTTTTTTATGTTTTCCAAATCCTTGTTATATCTTCTTCAAAATGTATGAAATTCGATGACTTTATGATTTTTTATTGTAAAACTTTGTCCGGTAATTTAATCAAAAATTTTAACCAGCCAACTCCCTTATTTAATGAAATGCCCGCGTGCTTTGTGCATGCCCTCCCCCTGTTGCACCATTTATTGATTGCATATTTGGAATGTGAATTTTGAAGATTAAAACGTTTTAACATTAATATAATCAAACATTTTAACCAGTCAACGCCCTTATTTGAAAAAATGCCCGTGAACTTGCTGCATGCCCTCCCCCTGCTGCACCAATTATTGATTGCATATTTGCAATGTTAATTGACATGCGCACTCATGACTGACGTCGACGTCAGTAGACCGTGGACAACCGCCCAATCAAGTCGCGTTTTTGCTTACTTTTACAATTTTAAATTACAATTAATATTAAATTCAGTGATTTGCTCAACGTAACTTTGAAGTTATTGCTCTTTATTTACAAATTCTTTTCTTCATCCATCTGAGGTAACTAGCATTTTATGATTTAAAAATGAATATTGGAAAGCTTAATTACTTAACGTTTGCGATCTTTGCTGAAAGAGTTTTTAGTTATTGTTACGTCTGCTACAAGATTAATTGGATACGATTACATTTTACTTGCTTTTTTTTGGAAAACATTCTATCGTTAATAGAATAATAAATTAAAAACAGCACACGCCCTTGTTTGAAAAAATGCGCGCGCTTATTGCGTATACCTCTGCTGCGTTTATTGATTGCATATATGCAATGTGCATTTTGACATGCGTACTCATGACTGACGTCGACGTCAGTAGACCGTGGGCAACCGCCCAATCAAGTCGCGCTTTGGCTTACTTTTACAACTTTGAATTACAATTAATATTAAATTCAGTGATTTGCTCAACGTAATTTTTGAAATTATCGTGCTTTATTTACAAATTCATTCTTCATTTATCTGAGGTAACTAGCATTTTTAATTAAGAAACGATTATTGGAAAATTTTTTCACTTTACATTTGTTACCTTCGCTAAAGTAGTTCTTAGGCCTTATTTTACTATATTTAAAGAGTTGTTCCACACTTAAAATTAGGAAAGATTTTTAAAAAACGTATATATAAGACGCTGGTGCGGATCCTGCTGCGTTTAAATAATTTTTACGTTTTTTTTTAATGTTTTCCAAATCCTTGTTATATCTTCTACAAAATGTATGAAATTTGATGACTATGATTTTTTATTGTAAAACTTTGTCCGGTAATTTAATCAAAAATTTTAACCAGCCAACTCCCTTATTTAATGAAATGCCCGCGTGCTTTGTGCATGCCCTCCCCCTGTTGCACCATTTATTGATTGCATATTTGGAATGTGAATTTTGAAGATTAAAACATTTTAACATTAATATAATCAAAAATTTTAACCAGTCAACGCCCTTATTTGAAAAAATGCCCGCGCACTTTATGCATGCCCTCCCCCTGCTGCACCATTTATTGATTACATATTTGCAATGTTAATTGACATGCGCACTCATGACTGACGTCGACGTCAGTAGACCGTGGACAACCGCCCAATCAAGTCGCGTTTTTGCTTACTTTTACAATTTTAAATTACAATTAATATTAAATTCAGTGATTTGCTCAACGTAACTTTGAAGTTATTGCTCTTTATTTACAAATTCTTTTCTTCATCCATCTGAGGTAACTAGCATTTTATGATTTAAAAATGAATATTGGAAAGCTTAATTACTTAACGTTTGCGATCTTTGCTGAAAGAGTTTTTAGTTATTGTTACGTCTGCTACAAGATTAATTGAATACGATTACATTTTACTTGTTTTTTTTTGGAAAATATTCTATCGTGAATAGAATAATAAATTAAAAACAGCCCACGCCCTTGTTTGAAAAAATGCGCGCGCATATTGCGCATTCCTCTGCTGCACCGTTTATTGATTACATATATGCAATGTGCATTTTGACATGCGTACTCATGACTGACGTCGACGTCAGTAGACCGTGGGCAACCGCCCAATCAAGTCGCGCTTTTGCTTACTTTTACAACTTTGAATTACAATTAATATTAAATTCAGTGATTTGCTCAACGTAATTTTTGAAATTATCGTGCTTTATTTACAAATTCATTCTTCATCCATCTGAGGTAACTAGCATTTTTAATTAAGAAACGATTATTGGAAAAATTTTTCACTTTACATTTGTTACCTTCGCTAAAGTAGTTCTTAGGCCTTATTTTACTATATTTAAAGAGTTGTTCCACACTTAAAATTAGGAAAGATTTTTAAAAAACGTATATATAAGACGCTGGTGCGGATCCTGCTGCGTTTAAATAATTTTTACGTTTTTTTTTTAATGTTTTCCAAATCCTTGTTATATCTTCTACAAAATGTATGAAATTTGATGACTATGATTTTTTATTGTAAAACTTTGTCCGGTAATTTAATCAAAAATTTTAACCAGCCAACTCCCTTATTTAATGAAATGCCCGCGTGCTTTGTGCATGCCCTCCCCCTGTTGCACCATTTATTGATTGCATATTTGGAATGTGAATTTTGAAGATTAAAACATTTTAACATTAATATAATCAAAAATTTTAACCAGTCAACGCCCTTATTTGAAAAAATGCCCGCGCACTTTATGCATGCCCTCCCCCTGCTGCACCATTTATTGATTACATATTTGCAATGTTAATTGACATGCGCACTCATGACTGACGTCGACGTCAGTAGACCGTGGACAACCGCCCAATCAAGTCGCGTTTTTGCTTACTTTTACAATTTTAAATTACAATTAATATTAAATTCAGTGATTTGCTCAACGTAACTTTGAAGTTATTGCTCTTTATTTACAAATTCTTTTCTTCATCCATCTGAGGTAACTAGCATTTTATGATTTAAAAATGAATATTGGAAAGCTTAATTACTTAACGTTTGCGATCTGTGCTGAAAGAGTTTTTAGTTATTGTTACGTCTGCTACAAGATTAATTGAATACGATTACAATTTACTTGTTTTTTTTTGGAAAATATTCTATCGTGAATAGAATAATAAATTAAAAACAGCCCACGCCCTTGTTTGAAAAAATGCGCGCGCATATTGCGCATTCCTCTGCTGCACCGTTTATTGATTACATATATGCAATGTGCATTTTGACATGCGTACTCATGACTGACGTCGACGTCAGTAGACCGTGGGCAACCGCCCAATCAAGTCGCGCTTTTGCTTACTTTTACAACTTTGAATTACAATTAATATTAAATTCAGTGATTTGCTCAACGTAATTTTTGAAATTATCGTGCTTTATTTACAAATTCATGCTTCATCCATCTGAGGTAACTAGCATTTGTAATTAAGAAACGATTATTGGAAAATTTTTCACTTTACATTTGTTACCTTCGCTAAAGTAGTTCTTAGGCCTTATTTTACTATATTTAAAGAGTTGTTCCACACTTAAAATTAGGAAAGATTTTTAAAAAACGTATATATAAGACGCTGGTGCGGATCCTGCTGCGTTTAAATAATTTTTACGTTTTTTTTTAATGTTTTCCAAATCCTTGTTATATCTTCTACAAAATGTATGAAATTTGATGACTATGATTTTTTATTGTAAAACTTTGTCCGGTAATTTAATCAAAAATTTTAACCAGCCAACTCCCTTATTTAATGAAATGCCCGCGTGCTTTGTGCATGCCCTCCCCCTGTTGCACCATTTATTGATTGCATATTTGGAATGTGAATTTTGAAGATTAAAACATTTTAACATTAATATAATCAAAAATTTTAACCAGTCAACGCCCTTATTTGAAAAAATGCCCGCGCACTATGTGCATGCCCTCCCCCTGCTGCACCATTTATTGATTGCATATTTGCAATGTTAATTGACATGCGCACTCATGACTGACGTCGACGTCAGTAGACCGTGGACAACCGCCCAATCAAGTCGCGTTTTTGCTTACTTTTACAATTTTAAATTACAATTAATATTAAATTCAGTGATTTGCTCAACGTAACTTTGAAGTTATTGCTCTTTATTTACAAATTCTTTTCTTCATCCATCTGAGGTAACTAGCATTTTATGATTTAAAAATGAATATTGGAAAGCTTAATTACTTAACGTTTGCGATCTTTGCTGAAAGAGTTTTTAGTTATTGTTACGTCTGCTACAAGATTAATTGAATACGATTACATTTTACTTGTTTTTTTTTTTGGAAAATATTCTATCGTGAATAGAATAATTAATTAAAAACAGCCCACGCCCTTGTTTGAAAAAATGCGCGCGCATATTGCGCATTCCTCTGCTGCACCGTTTATTGATTGCATATATGCAATGTGCATTTTGACATGCGCACTCATGAATGACGTCGACGTCAGTAGACCGTGGGCAACCGCCTAATCAAGTCGCGCTTTTGCTTAATTTTACAACTTTGAATTACAATTAATATTAAATTCAGTGATTTGCTCAACGTAATTTTTGAAATTATCGTGCTTTATTTACAAATTCATTCTTCATCCATCTGAGGTAACTAGCATTTTTAATTAAGAAATGATTATTGGAAAATTTTTTCACTTTACATTTGTTACCTTCGCTAAAGTAGTTCTTAGGCCTTATTTTACTATATTTAAAGAGTTGTTCCACACTTAGGATTAGGAAACATCTTTAAAAAACGTATATATAAGACGCGGGTGCGGATCCTGCTGCGTTTAAATAATTTGTACGTTTCTAAGTCCTTGTTATGTCTTATTCAAAATGTATGAAATTCAATGACTAATAAATTTTTTAATTGTAAAACTTTTTCCGTTCATTTCATCAAAAATTTTAACCAGCCAACGCCCTTATTTAATGAAATGCCCGCGTGCTTTGTGCATGCCCTCCCCCTGTTGCACCATTTATTGATTGCATATTTGTAATGTGCATTTTGACATGCGCACTCTTGACTGACGTCGACGTCAGTATACCGTAGACAACCGCCGAATCATGTCGCGTTTTTCATGTCACTTTTACAACTTTAAATTACAACTATTGTTAAATTTAGTGATTTTCTTAACGCAACTTTTGAACATGTCGTGCTTTATATAAAGATTTGCTCTTTAACCATCTGAGGTAACTAGCATTTTATAATTAAGAGACGAATATTGAGAAGTTTTATTTATCATTTTGCATTTGTTACCTTAGCCGTAGTAGTTCTTAGTCCTTGTTACATCTTCTTCAAAATGTATGAAATTCGATAACATTTTAATTTTATATTGTAAAACGTTTTACCGTTAATATAACCAAACATTTTAACCAGCCAACGCCCTTGTTTTAAAAAATGCGCGCGCACTATGTGCATGCCCTCCCTCTGCTGCACCATTCATTGATTGCATATTTGTAATGTGAACTTGACATGCGCACTCATCACTGACGTCGACGTCAGTAGACCGTGGACAACCGCTGAATCATGTCGCGGTTTTGCTTACTTCTACAACTTTAAATTACAATTAATATTAAATTCAGTTATTTGTCAACGTGACTTTTGAAGCTATCTGAGGTAACTAGCATTTTTAATTAAGAAACGAATATTCTAAAATTTTATTACTTTACATTTGTTACCTTTGCTAAAGTAGTTCTTGTTTCTTATTTTACTATTTTGAAACTATTATTCCACACTTAGAATTAGAAAACATTTTAAAATAACGTATAAAAATCTTTAAACGCAGCGGGATCCGAACTCGTCTTAACATAACTTTTGAAGATATCGTGCTTTTTTACAAGATTTTTCTTCAACCATCTGAGGTAACTAGCATTTTATAATTAAGAGACGAATATTGAAAAGCTTTATTTATCAATTTTCATTTGTTATCTTTGCTAAAGTAGTTCTTAGTCCTTGTTATGTCTTCTTCAAAATTTATGAAATTCGATGACATTTTAATTTTATATTGTTAAACGTTTTACCGTTAATATAATCAAACATTTTAACCAGCCTACGCCTTTGTTTTAAAAAACGCGCGTGCACTATGTATATGCTCTCCCCCTGTTGCACCTTTTATTGATTGCATATTTGCAATGTTTATTGACATGCGCACTCATGACTGACGTCGACGTCAGTAGACCGTAGACGCGTTTTTGCTAACTTTTACAACTTTAAATTACAATTACTGTTAAGTTTAGTGATTTTCTTAACGCAACTTTTGAATATATCTTGCTTTATATAAAGATTTTCTCTTCAACCATCTGAGGTAACTAGCATTTTATAATTAGGAGACGAATATTGAGAAGTTTTATTTATCATTTTGCATTTGTTACCTTAGCCGTAGTAGTTCTTAGTCCTTATTACATCTTCTTCAAAATTTATGAAATTCGATAACATTTTAATTTCATATTGTAAAACGTTTTACCGTTAATATAATCAAACATTTTAACCAGCCAACGCCCTTGTTTTAAAAAATGCGCGCGCACTATGTGCATGCCTTCCCCCTGCTGCACCATTCATTGATTGCATATTTGTAATGTGAACTTGACATGCGCACTCATCACTGACGTCGACGTCAGTAGACCGTGGACAACCGCTGAATAGTGTCGCGTTTTTGCTTACTTCTACAACTTTAAATTACAATTAATATTTAATTCAGTTATTTGCTCAACGTAACTTTTGAAGCTATCTGAGGTAACTAGCATTTTATAATTAAGAGACAAATATTGAAAAGCTTTATTTATCACTTTGCATTTGTTATCTTTGCTAAAGTAGTTCTTAGTCCTTGTTATGTCTTCTTCAAAATTTATTAAATTCTATAATTTTTTTATTGTAAAACGTTTTACCATTAATATAATCAAACATTTTAACCAGCCAACGCCCTGATGTAAAAAAAATGCGCGCGCACTTTGTGCATGCCCTCCCCTGCTGCACTAATTATTGATTGCATATTTGCAATGTTTATTGACATACACACTCATGACTGACGTCGGCGTCGGTAGACTGTGGACAACCGCCGAATCAAGTCGCGTTTTTGCTTACATGGCAAAAACTTCGTGCTTTACTTACAAATAATTGTAATATCCCTCAGATGTCTATAATTTTATTAATATTTATAAGTATATTTTCCTAATCTTTCTGAGTTTTCAAAATTCAGATAATTTGAATATATTTTATTTTTTAATATTAAATATGATTATATCATTATAAATGAAACTATTTTGGTTTTCGAAAATATATTTCTGGAAACATGACGTTTAGAAAACATTGCATTAGTCCGAGATCACGGAGAGACGGAGGTGGCATTCAATTTTATCAATCGCCATCTGTTTTTTAAATGCCTCGTTTACTGCCCTAAATTCTTGACTGTATTTTTGTTGCAACAATGGTCTGTTTATATTGTACCGGGGTAGTTTTTCCCTTACAACCGAACCAATTGCCTTAAGTGAACAAAAACCCTAAAAATTCTGATGTACATCCAAAAACTTTTATCTGTATTCATGCTGAAAGAAAAGACTTGGTCCATGCATCTTTTTCTATGTCTAAATCCTTCTTGAGGCTCTCTTCATATTCCTCTCTAACCGATGGATCTTGAAGCCTCTAGCTTCTTATGAGTTATACGCCTCCTAGCTTTGATACCACAAACGCACGGATGTTCCAATCAGCAAACATCTTATCTACAAGATAATCGTCAGTCCTCAAGCCGGCTAAACACTTTGTTTGAAACACACACTTTTGTTTATGCCACAAGCAAATCCTTCTCCTTACACAGTTACAATATGAGCTTACCAGCTTCATTTGCTCTCTTATCACCATACTAAACGCGCACTAGTTTTTCATTTTCTCTTACACTATTTAGAACTTCTTTAAGATTCTCCTAGAACTCCTTTTACCTTTTTGTCCTGTAACGTCCGTCACATTCTTCTCTCTCATCCATCACATCTAAAATTTTATTCGTTTGCTGTGGTATCCATCTCTCTTTCACGTAGCTATTTGTACGCGTGATGTGGAGTGTAGCAACACACTATACCGTTCCGGAGATTTCGGCCCGTTGAGTAGCCCACCCTAGCGGGGACATACTGATGCGCGTTGCCTCTGGGGGCCCAGCATCATGTTCTCCCTGCACCCTGATGCTCGTGACGGTTGTAATGTTGCAGACTTACACAACTATTACAGTTATATGAGGCTGGCAGGGATCACTACGAGCATGTCCTCTATCTTCGATCCATTATTTTCGTTTAAACTAAAAATGGGTAAACTCATAGATCTTGTTATGAGTACATGAAACTTTGGCTCAAAAATGCACTCGCATATTTTTTTTGATTAATAGAAGACTGCGTTCGTACCTTTTTTGCTTATTATTATTTATTTTTCTATTACATATACTTATAATCAGCTACTTAAAACTAAATATCCATATTTATTTACATTTAAGCTAATTCTTGTTACATTTATATAAATTATTTTTCATATTGAACATATAAAACTTAATATATTTTAAAACAATAAAGATGTAGTCTTGGTTTAGGTGTGATGGATTTGGCGAGCAAAGGGCATGACCGCTATGGTGGAGGACGTGACCGACTGGTTCCTATATTTTATGGCCGTCTTTAAATTGTATTACACTAATAAATTTTGTCGTTGTTTACATTGCATTCCGGATTAGCATCCGCAGTTTGTACACACCCTTCGTCTTAGGCATCCTTTATTGATAGCCTAATTAAGGCATGAGCATTGACGATTAACACCGCTCTAGTATACGGTACGGTAGACTGATAAACTACGTCGTTTTTTCTACTTTCCTTCTAAATTCCTAACTTTAAAATATTTTAAATGTAACTGCCGTGTGTATACGTACAATACAAGTAGATCTTGTGAAACGCTGAATCAAATCGTACTATTGGGTTTGTTTAACAGTTATGCAAGTATTATCTTAGTATCTGGACATAAGTCAAATGTAATCGTTCTTTATATACTTTTGATGATATTTGAAAAATAACATATAGATCGACAACGTCTTAGTGGGTCGTAATATACCAAACTAAAATATCTGCGCATATGCATTCTAAATGTCAAATTTAATTTTGATGAATATTTATTCAAAGATGTATATTTTAAAATGTTTATTTTTTTATAATATAGGAAATATTTGTTTTGTGTCCAGATTTGTGGAAAACTTCGTGGACGAGGTGGCGGCTTGGACGAATAACGCTTACGGCGGGTTGAAAATACCGACGGACCGTGTCGTATACGTCCATGGGTCAGTAGACCCGTGGCACGCCCTCGGGATGACGATCACCGAGGACTTGAACTCCCCAGCGATATTTATCAAAGGTAATGTCATATTGAAAAGTACTTCAAGTTGTTGCAGGTGGAAACACATTAGAATTAAATAGACATCTCGTGGTAAACTAATCAAGTTTAGATAGTTACCAATGTCATTCATATATCGAACGATTTTGTACATTTGAACCTATTTATAATTGAAAATTATTTTATACGCTCAAATATAAGCAGCATTCTAATCATGACTGTAAATATAACATCGCAGCTTTTTAAAAGTTTTGCAGCCTTTACGACTCACTACAGTACTAAAAAACACAATTTATTTTAATTTCATTCTTAAATAAAATTTCTTTTACAACATATTTGAAATTATGTTTGACTTGGAGTATTGTAATATTTTACATTTTGCTTTACCATTTCAGGGACGGCGCATTGCGCGAATATGTATCCCGCCGCCGATTCAGACAACCCCAATTTAGTGGCGGCGCGCTTAGAAATCAAACAGTACCTTGATGTCTGGATCAACCTCCCCTGACCCACCGCCAACATGACATTCTGAGTGAAGGGTCTCGGGATGTGGAAGAAACGGAGAATCAAATAGGGCTACTCTCAAAACGTTATCTTCGCGACTTGGTTCAGCGGTTTGCGGTCTCCTCTATTTAGTTTGTTTTATTTCCTAATTATTAATTAGTGTTTTAAGATCTTAGTTCTAATTTAAAAGTTTAACTTACTTGTTTGTGGGTGCGCATTTAATATTACGTGTTTCCACGTGCGTGTTGGGACGGTGTTTCGGCCTCCGTGATGCACTCCGACGCGGTACACTCGTTTACTTTTTGTGGAACGAATTGTTTCTCTTTTTGGGTGTCCTTTTGTTTTTTCTTTTGTTGTCGCGAAGACGTTTGTCCGGTGGAAATAACGAAATTTAAGATCTATATGGGAGAGATTTGGTCCTGGAGAAGTCGGTCCAATCGATGCGGAGATAGGAACGGAATGGTTTTTGGTCGTCCACAGGAGAAGGAGGAAGGAGACAATAGAGAATGAGATTAGGTATAAAACTAACAACGGCACACAGTAGTGGTACAGCGAATATTTTCACAGTATCATATTGTACCGCGTCTGACTTTATCACGTAGCGTTTGTTATATTTCTCAAATTATATTTTTTGTTATTATCTAAAAATTTATTATATAAAAATGCGCTAATTTCTTCAAAAACTTCAAACGTCACCAAAACTCAGTTCGGATAAAGAGAGAGATAATGATTTTGAAAGAACATAAAAAAAATGATTATCAATTTTACAAAACTACTGCATGGTATAATGTGTATTATAGATGCGCACTTACGATATTAGTTCTAAGTAGTGTTTACTATGGTTGTATGGTTGTAAACGCAAACGCAAACGCATTGCGTTACAGTTGGCCTACCATCTATTACGAGTGGATTGATCAAGGCGTTGGCTAAGGCAACGTTAATATTAACATTGTTTTCTTAATATATAGCCTGTTTCACTTTCACACAGGAAAGCATCGTAAGAAAGCCCACATAAAATTTCTAAACAGAGTATACATATATCTATATACTATTAAAAAAAAAAGTTAAAAGACTATCTCGATATTTATTTCCATCAATTTCGAAACAATTCTTTCTACGATGCTTTTGTTCTGTGTAAGTATTTCTTGCTAAATTCATTAGGGAAGGACGGTCTTCGAGAGGTGTATCTCGTTTAATGAAGTGATAAAGGCAGAGGTCTACTCTTATTGTGATGGGCACTAATTTTTCTACTTCAAACTGTAAAAATATTTGTCGGATATTATTTTTAACTTCGCAAAGGATAACAGGCTCGGTGACACCTACAATGCTGGGAAAATTGCGTCAACCTGTTCTTTATACTTATAATTTTAACCTGGACATGAAATATGGCGGCGGACGGCTAACGGACTCAAATGATAGACAGGTAGTGATACCTACCTACCGATTATGTAATGCCTTTCAGCAACTTAGTTATAAGTATATTAATTATGACGAAAAATCCACGGAGCAATTATTTCGTTTTAAATACAAGAGTTGCTCGCGCTTGAAAAGACGATCGCAATTTAGGCAATTTTTTTTATATATATATCTATTTATATTTGTGTGTTTGTGCATATGTATATTTTTTGATGTTTGTTCATGGAACATGGCAGCCGCGACGACATGTTAAATTAGTTCATGGACAAATGCATTACAATCTTATATATATTAATGTTTATATAGACACATTTACACTACGTTTGTGGAGGCACCACCACCGGCTCTCAGCGGCCGGTGCACTATTACACGGGGTCGTTGCAGCCTCCCATACTAACATCTAAAGCGATTCGAAATAAATGCTAAACATAGGGACAAATCATGACCTCTCTAAAGCAATAAAGTTTTGGTGTATTTAGTTTTATCATTTATCGAGTTTTGTGATAACACAACCACGGAAACCTACCTCATGGTGATTTGCTCGGAGTGCGGAGATCACCTTGACTGAACTAAACGAATAAATTATTGAACACGCCTTGCTCACCCCCACTGACACTGTGAGGTCGTCTTTGCACTCTGATGCATTTTTAACATATTCCATTTCTTATAGTCAGTACCGCGGTTTGGACGCAATTCGTTTGGAGCGACTAGAGGATAATACGAATTGTGAGATAAAACGTCACGTTATTAATATAAAGTACTGACACGAAGTAAAGTGATAATTTAGCAATTTCTCCGATATATGTCTTCCATACGACGCCGGCTCCCCGTGTAGCTTGACACTGACGCTCTCTAACCACCTCATCGCACAGCTATACAATATTGCACAGGCGTAACGACGGGTGTAACGCCTTAGTAGCCTAAGTGTCGGCGTCGGCGCGCGCATACTAGCCATACGACTGTGCCTTACTTGATTTAGACGTAAGAGAAATTCCGCGGACATTAAATTCATAGACCTTGCCGGTGTACAAAGGCTTGTGGCGACGACACGTGAGATGAAGCTTTTCGTTTCTCTAAGGCTAGATGTAGAGTTGTTTTTTTTTGTTCTGAATTAATGTTATTCATCTGCACGGGCATTTGTACCACAGCGAGACGCAATCGCTAGTTATTATAAAGCCGAAATTGTGATCGTCTTAGTGGATTAATTGTCCAAAAAAAAAATGGACTTCGGATATGACAAAAACACGGACAAGACGTTATTTCTTATTTATTATCTGTCGGCTGGTTGCTTGATTCCATAAAAAATGTTGTTGGGGCAGTCTAATTTCCGAAGTAACGCGAGGTGCACAAGGTCTAACTAATATTATCACTGTCATCTTTCACAACCCCGTGTCATTACGGAGGGCAGACTTCCATGCTGAGGCGTGTGAGCTTTCGACAGTCTTTCGACGTCGTTACACGAAGCATCTTATATACTTCAAATTAAACATTATTCGGGTTGCTTGATTTTAATAATAACAGAATTCTCTCGAATTACAATAGTATCTGGTACAATATCGAATTAAAATATAAACAAAGAAAAAATGTCTTTGGAACACACATGTAATAGATTACAGTAAGAAATATTTTCAACAAAACATCTAAACTTGATGTCTTCTAGTAAAGGCTCGCTTGGAGTGTTATTTGTTTTTGTATCTTCTTCTTCTGGGGTAAAATTCTTGTTAGTATTGTTTTATAATTTAATATTTGTTTTGAGTTGATCTTGAAGCTGTCGGACAGCTGTGTCAACTTATGACAGCCAGCGGGGAGGCGGTCTGGTATTTGAATTGTCTCAAGATCAACTTCTTCGTACGGGTTTAGAACATCCGATGGCGCCCCCATCTGTTGACGCACTTTTATACTTACTTGATAGACAAATGAGCTGTTATCGCGGGTTCTATGCTTATAATTTAACCGGAAACTAATTTAAAAAAGGCAACCATAAAACAAAAAAAAACGTGTTTGCTTAGTTTTAGGTCGTAGTGAAGTGAAAATAATGTCCGACAGAAATTATTACGGTTTATCTCGAAATTTTATATTTTCATTGTCTGTTATTTTTAACTTTTTCATGACCATTTCACATTATATCTTCATAATTCGGATTCAACTTTATTGATCTTGTAAGTGACATTGGAATATGTAGCGATGATTCTTATAACTTTACTGCATTTCTATCTTTTCGTCTAGAATATTGTCAGATATTCCATTGTTGCGTTTAAAGGATTGGAATATGAGAGAAAGAACCCGAATGTTTATTGATCTATAATAATCGAATATATAATATATCAGCATTTAATCCATTTATTGGAGCCGCGATGGTGTTGTGTCTTGCTGGAGCTAGGAAAGTTGATTTTTGTAGGGATTCTTTTTCAGGGCACCAGCCCTTTGTACCTACGACCGACTGCACTGTCCCGTGTCTTAGATGAATGTTTAAGACCGTTCACAGTGCAGCAGGGCGGAGTGTAGGTGACACGTAAATGAATGCCAATTATCGCGAACTAACAACAACATCTAATTAAATGTTCCATACATTTACGTGGCATCTCGGGCCAGCGACGCTCGTAATATATTCGGTGTGAAAGGCTTCACGCGTAGGACTTTTGGAACGGGGCGGGGTGTAACGTGTGAACTCAAAACGTGCCGAGTAGGCCGTTTGCGTGACTTCGGGGTGGCGAGTGTCAGAGCAAGACCCCCGACACAACACGTCGCAAGCGTATTAATAATTATTATGAATATTAATATAATAACCATATTAACGCATGTAGTGGTAATATTTAAAGTCTATTTGCTCTTATTATTCGATGCAAGTGTCGAATGTTCCCACAACCTTGATCTGTCAGTCTCTCTCCACCACTGAATTTGTTACTTGGCCAATTTTTTTAATCTTTGTCAGTATCGGTCAGGATTGGTTTTCTCGATATACATTTATTTTGTTATTTTATTTATTTATCTATTATTGATTATTTTATTTATGATTATTTTTTCTCTAAATCTTTACGTTAAAATTTTCTAAATCAATTTTAATAATATTAATTATATAATAATATTAATTAGAGTCGATAAGATTTCAAATGTAATCATATATTTAATCAACTTTTCTGAAGTAGGCATATATTCACGTTTAAAAGTCCAAATTTAAGAATTGTAACTCTAACGAGAATATCGGTACGGCCAAAAACCATTTAAATGATTTCATCTATTAAAAAGTGAGTAAATGCCTGCTACCACGCGTTTTGAAATATTCAAATACAGCTTATTAGAGTGAAAATATTGGTTTTATTTTAAACCCCTTTAAAATAGTAATGTTCATTCTAATATGTCTCTTTTTCAAAGATTATATCAATGAAATGATACATTTTTAAATATTTTAAGTGCATTAATAAAACAGATACGTAATCTATAAGCATGTATTATCTAATGTAATACAAATAACAATAATAAGTTTATTTATATCACCACAAACAGTTTTCACAGTATAATTCTTAATATTAAGTTAGCTACGATGTCGATCAACATTTTTTGGAAGCCACTGTCGCCGTACTAGGAAACCTGTATTACGGCATACAGCACCAACCCCTTAGATTTATTATAATAATACTCTAGCTATCTCTAAAATTGACTGGTGAATAATTTTACTTAATTTACTTAATTATTAAATAATTGTAGCAATTTATATTTTTAACAGAAAAACGGAATTAAACAGTATTTAGTATAGTATAATATTATATTATCAATATTGCTACATATGATAATATACAAGTGGGGAAAATATGAGTTACAAAATATCTTGTTCTTTTGAGATTAATAATGAAGGATATATAATTTGAATATTTTTGCAGATTTAAATTGATTTATTTATTATCTGTTAAAAATATTGACATATAGTATAAGAAGCATCTCACCCTTGGGGAACATGTGACGAGATATCAAATGTCAGTGTTTTAAATCCTAATATTTAAATATAAACAGGATAATTAAAAGCATGAATCAAATCGTTCAACTGGAATTTTTTCGCCAAATTAAGACATAAGGTACCTCGATGGAAGACACAGTATTTTTTGGGCTCGCTGATGGGCTCGAGAAAGACCTGAACGACCGATGTATACAGAGTCCACCGTAATTAATGCAAATCCTCTAACATATTATTAATATATAGAAGGAACAGCATTGGCGACAGCACACAGCCTTGGGGTACGCCAGTTTTTAAGGGTATCTCATTTGAGCAGGCACCATTGATAACGACCTCGATGTTATGACCAAAAAGGAAGCTGGTGACCCACTTGCATAAGTTCTTGGGAAGCCCATCAGACGGAAGCTTCGCAAGGAGTTAGTTTTGAATGGCGTATTATACGCTATTTTAGTGCTTTATTTTGGAAAGTAAATTATAATTGGTAAGATAGCTTCTACTCTATACAAGACAAACATAGGTAATGTTTGGACGTACTGGACTGGTTTGAATACTTTGTACGTGAACTGAGGTAACTCTTTTTATTAAGTATCGGGCTGGGTAGGCTAAGGGACTTTAACCCTTCATTTAACACTCCCAAATATCACTCCCATTTATAGTTAATTGAGGTTTCCTCTGAGGGTACAACCGTTTGCGGCTGAAAGGGACGGCTTCCGTTTTAGTTTTATTAATCTTTAATTTAAATTTTGTAAAATACTCAATGCAATGTATGTATCTATGGATAACTGTTAAAGATTTATAACAAGATCCTGATCGGAAGTGAAGGTGTATGAGGCAGTGTCGTCAGGTATGTCGGGTAGGTATGTCATTCACGTATATTAAGAATAGGAAAGTCCAACAATAGATTCCCGGGGCACCGAGGCACCTCAGCGGGCACTCATGGCAGACCATGAGGATTTCTTATTTTAAATATGTACCAGAATTATAGTTACACTAAGTAAGCAAAGATTGAATTGATTTAAAATCAATTTAAAAATACATTTTGCTGATACATATTTGTGTAGTAGACCCTCACGCCAGACACTGTCAAAGGCTTTTTAAATGTCCAATACGAACATCCCAGTAGATTTACGTAGGTTTAGGTGATGCGCTATATGTTCGGAAACTTTAGCCAATATGTTGTAGAGTGCACTCTACCAGGATAACCAAATTGGTTGAGTTAATGACCAAGAGAGATACCGCGCCACCTTGAGGTACCCCAGCAATGACGTCACCAAGATAAAAAAATTTTTAAGAGTAAATATTACTTACTCGTATATTAAAAAGTATTGTTTTTTTTCGTACAATATTTATGGCCGGTCGTGGCGCAGTGTGACAGCGTCTGACTGTAAAAGCGATCGGTTGTCGGATTTGGGTTGTGGCATGTGGATTATATTTAAATTATTTTCACTTCCTCGTTCTGCTAAAGACAAAGTGCGGCGTTGAGTTCCACCACTCAACACGCAATGTCTCGGCTACGGTGGAAAGCGAAGTACGAAGTGTCTTGACACTAGGTACTTTCTGTCTACCCTGCTATGCGGGATAAAGCGTAAAACAAAAAAAAATTATGGCAATATAAAATATTTATATACTTATCAAATTAGCGCGCACGTTCATTTGTTCTATGTAACGCATCCTCTACTGATGTGTGTACTTGAGGATTGGCACGGCGTAAGTAGACCGTTGTGAAATCAATAATAAATAAATAAATTGAGTCTTGTTATCGACTTTCTTTGATATTATTTTAATTTGTATTCATCAATTATGTTTTCTAATTTTCTATATATTTCGTTGTTTGAGGTGTTTGTTTCTGAGGTGCTTGATATAAATATTTACCATTCACAATCTCAGGTACATTAAATTACTTCAAATATTTTCTGCTCTTATATGAATTTAAAGTTAGCATGTTAAGATAAATAAAATTCCTAAAAATATACTATTTTTATACAATACAATGTTTTATTTATAATAAATTAGCTTAAATTTTTTAAATGTATATATAAATTAAAGGAAAACTGCACGCGCAATTTACATATTCTTTATTGATTGCATCTGCAATGCCTATTTTGAATTTAGGTGTAATTATTTAAAATTTGAGGTAAATATTAAATTTTATAATATAAAAGCATTATAAAGGTGTAATTTGCTATCAAAAAATCTTATCCTTAATTATAATTGGTCTTATTTTTAACACGATTTACCTTACATTAAAAGGTTAGCTAAAGGCCACCATGGCCTTGATTTTTACCCATTACACACCATTTGACATGCGCTGCATGATTTAAAGCACTGTGTACCACGAAGTCTGCGTTGGGAAGTACCTAGAGATCAACATTACCCCAAAGACCTGTAATAAAGCAAGCGCTTTGTGTCTATTCTTCTCTGCTGCATGCACGACTGCTACATTATATATATCCTGAGTTTCTAGTTTCGTTTCATCGTCCATGCCATGTCCATTAAGGGAGAATAGATATGTAATACGTATACGCAAAGCCTCGGCATGGCAAATCCACAAAACTTGTACGCACCAGCCATATTTGTCAAAGATAAGACTGACCAGGCTGGGAATTGAATTTTTAAAATATTATTTTTGTAGCGAAAGAACAAAAAATGATAATACATCAAATTTTTCGTGTCTTGGAACAGTTGATGTATAATTTGATTTCATAATTTCAAGTGTGGCCTATTTCTCGATACTGTATCCGGCTGAAGTAGGCGTGACGCAGTGCTCCAAAGTCAAAGAATTATTTAAAGCTTGGATTAACCTCCCATGACCCGTCTCCAACAAGATATTCTGAGTAGTGAAATCTCAAGATCTGGAATAAACGAATAATCAAATAACTCTCTAAGCGTTCTGAGCGTCTTTGTGACCTTGATGACACGATTAAGCGGTTTGCGTCTCCCCTTTTTTTTTTAGTTACCGTTCTAATTTATTTAGTTCTGATTTAATAAATCACCCAAGTTGTCTGTGAGTGCGCATTTTATTTTTAACTTCACGCTTTGTCCCTTGCGGGGTAGTCGGAGAGTACGGAGCACCAAACGCTACGGTCCTTGCATACCTCTTTCACCTCGTCCACAGTCACAGTTAATGATATCGATCGAAATTCTAGTTTATATTTGCTTAATGTTGCGAAGGAATTTAACTTATGAGGATAACGTAATATAAGATGAGAAATATCCATCTTTGGTAAAACCAGTATAGGAGAACCGAAAAAAGAAAAAGTAAATGATATTTTAAGATTATGTTGGGTTTCAAGATATCTAAACAAAATGTTGAATGGAAACAAGAAGAAAACGTAATATTTCTAAATATATGGAATAGCACTATAGTTCGCTTGCTCAGCGCCAGACGTCATCACATAGCTCGTTAGTCTTACCTTTTTTTAAATTTCAGTATCGAAATGGTTTTATGTTCATTTTGACGTCCAACATAATAAAAATCCAATAATCATCAATGAAAATGTTTTCCCAAGTATAAACAATATAGATACGACGCTGGTACTGAGTAGATAGATATCTAGGTAGGTTTGAATACCGCTGTTATAAAAAAAGTTTGTTTTTTCAAAAAACATTCAAGAAGTTAAGAGACATCTCATGCTATCGCTCTTTGGTTCTATAGAGTTTTGGTGTATTTATTTTATCATTTAACGAGTTTTATGTAATCTACCTCATGGTGGTTACGCTCGGCGTCCGAAGGTTATTTTGACCAACTTGAAAAACCTTGCTGACCTCCACTATTAGTTGATTGGAGATGCAATCTCTTCTTGGACTCCGATATTTTTAAAAGTTATCGTAGCGGATAGTCAGTACAACGGCTTAAAAGCAACTCGCTCCGAGCGTCTTGAGAGTGATACTAGTCGTATGGTAGATTGTCAAGTTATTTAAATTAAGTATTGACTTGAACTAAAGAAATAGTTCCGCGAATTTCCGACGATTATTTCAATTAAATGACACCGGTATTGCATTAAACTTGATACCAACGCCCATTTATCACCTCGCAGAAGAGCGACACTGATACCACTATGGCCGGCGTCGGCGCGCACACCCGCGTAGCCGTACAGCTATGCATTACCTGATCTAGACGTAAGAGAAATATAACCGTTAGACATTCTATTATATATTTTCTTAAATATATATATATATATATATATATATATATATATATATATATATATATATATATATATCTTCTTAAAATATATTATACCCGTTAAATATCCTATTATAGATATTGCTGGTGTAAAAAGTACAAACGCTTATGACGATGACTCGTAAGATAAAGCTTTTCTTCTCATAATGCTAGAATTAGTATACTTTTTTTTATTTTAAATTAACATTATTCTTCTACGGGCATTTGTACTGGGGCGAGACGCGATCGTTAATTATTCATAGGTATGAAATATGATAGAGGGACCTGTAGTTGTCTCAGTGGATTAGTTGTCGAAACAAAGATATCATTGAATGTGACAAATACCATTCATACCATAAATGTGACAAATATATAAATGTGACAAATACCATTCATACCATCCATCGTTCGTTCGTTCAATTTCTAGCACTTCATTCTTTCTCTTCTTTCTTCGCTTCTATTTTACGCATTACCGTGTTAAGATAGAGAACGAACTCCTGTACTATTGTTGTTGATTCAATTCGATAAGCAACTGGCTAGTATTGTCTTTTAATAGTTAAAACCCTTCAAATGGTCTCCAAGTATCATCATAGAGATAACTACTTAAATCGGGATCAATCTCGCGGCGTTCAATAATTCATTCTCTCAATCAGGTCATCTAAGATCTAATTCTCACGACTCCAAAGGATTGTTGATTAGTTAATATAACCTTGCTTCGATTAAAAGCGCACAGGGAAAGTTCATTGAATTCGTATTTTCTTCTTCTGGGGCATAAACCCCCGAGTAAAGTTTAATAGTTTGAATTTTTTTTAAAATTGGTGTTGAAAGAATTTCTTGGCTTCTTGTCTTGCAATGGATGAGATCTTGAAGACGAGAGGGAACATGTTTGTTTCATTTACTCCAGGGTCAGTTTCGTTTCCAGTTTAGAACATCTGATGGCGTCTTCATATGTTGAAGCAGATTTATATATTTTATGGATTTACATATTTTACAGAAAATGAGTTGTTATCATGGGTTTCTTTAGATTTTAAAGGAAACTATCACAAACTAAACTAGAATTAGCATAAAAAGGCAAAAATATAAAAAAAGGTATTACCTCGAAATTTGTGTTTTTTTAAAACCATTTCTTACATTCACATACTTTAACTCAATGGTTCGAATTCAACTTTTATTTTGTCTTGTAACTGACGCTGGATTATGAAGCGATGGTTCTTATAACTTTACTGCATTTCTATCTTTTCGTCTAGAATATTGTCAGATATTCCATTGTTGCGTTTAAAGGATTGCAATATGAGAGAAAGAACCGAATGTTTATTTATTTATAATAATCGAATATAAATATCGATTTAAACAATTTAATGAAGCCGCGGCGGCGTTGTGTCCCGCTAAAGCTGAGAATGTTGATTTTTGCAAGGAATCTTTGTCTGAGCGTTTAGCTCTTTGTGCCTGCCACCGACTGCATGGTCTGCTGCCTCAGATGCCTGTTACAGGACTGTAGGACAGGTCACAGTGCAGCGGGCTACTGTCTTCGTATTTAGTCGACTTCAGTGCAGTAGGCGTACTCTATACATCTTTACTCATATGGATTTAGTATTAAAAGTATAATTTTAGTAAATGCCCAGTAATAAGCCTTTTAAATGATTCAAATATAACTGTTAAGGAGCAAACACTCCCGTGAATCCCCTGACGTACTCGGTCCGGTCGTTTTGCTTCTGGTAAGTCAGTCAAGTCCAATTTTTGAGTAGAAACAGAAATATTTTTCGTGTGCTCAATTTCCAAAACAAAAGCAAGATGCTTTTCATAAAAATATTAATTTAAAATAAGTTGCTATTTATGGAATTGTCTGTGAATTTACCGCTATTGTTTAATTTGTAGAGTAGAGTTCACTTTAATATCAATTTTTTTTTAGCTTCACGCTTTCATCCCGCATAGCAGGGTAGACAGAAAGTGTCTAGTGGCAACACACTCCGTACTTCGCTTTCCACCGATTTCGAGACATTGTGCGTTGAGTGGTGGAATTTAACGCCGCTGTTTGTGTGGAAATTGACTTGCGACTGAGTGTTCATAAGCACACGCAACTTCTTGACCGGCTCTCACTGCACTGGTGGCGGTTCAACATTAAAATCGAGAATTGCGACGTCGCCTCCGCTTCACGTCACGAATTCATATTTCTAATAATTTTAGAAACTTTACTTACCTTATTTCATTGTGTATCGTTTTATTACATAATTTGATATATCTCTAATGACTCGATGTTGAGGACTCCAACGCGTGGAACAATACTCCAACACAGATCTTACTAGAAAATCTTTCGACACGCGTAAAATAAAACCTAACATTTTATATGCTTTTGAAGTTATATTGTTTATTTGTATGTATATTTATATATAGTACAATATTATTATATATAAATTATATAACATTGTATACAAATATGTAAGCCTCCTCAGCGTGCCTCTCTTAACGTTTCGAGAGTGATCGGAGGAGATAATTAATAAATTAATGTTTAATTACTTTAAAATAAAACAATACTTAGTAACTCAATTGTATATTCAGTTTTATTTCAACATTGCTTAACATTAAATATATCAATATAATCTGTACATGATGAGTCTTTATAAATATCTGCTTTGAAATGTTCTTCGTAAATAACTTTAGTCGAATAGGAAAAAACTCAAATTTCATAATTTCAATTAAAAAAAATAATAAAAAGTAAACTTTAAAATGTAACTGAGGAGCGACTAAATCATTTTTTTATTCATATCACTTGCAACCCTGAAACAATCCCACGTTATATTTGCTCCGCCTCCAGTCTTCTACCTCTTAACATGATTTCCATGGTCCTAAAACGATATTCTCAATCTTAACAATAAGTTACACTTGGTTTGAAGTAAGTCTCTTTATATATTTGTATTGATTGCATTGATTGACATCTGAAGGCATTTGTATTAATTATTTGTATAAAACACTAACTGCGCTCGCGAATTTATCTGCGAGAAATGTAATGTTCCTGGATCTTTTTATATAATTCTAAAATAATAACTCACTTAGGGTATCTAAAGAGGTTCGTCAACATCGATCTAACGACGAGGTTCCTGAGACTGGTCAAAACAAACAGACGGACAGGTAAATATTGTAAAGCATGTTATACTAATATCTTTAATTTTCTTGATTTTAGACATTCAGTTTAGTTTCATTTAAACTATATTAAACGGATTAATCGCGTATATGTTTGATCACTTTACAACCTTGGGTCACAAGTGGACTGAGATGGCGTTTGTATGTCAGTTGACGCAAGAAATTATCAAACTATCACCATGTAATATAATATATATTCGGTTTTCATTATAACGAAACTATTTTAAACGGATTAATCGCCTATATTTTGGTATTCAGCAGCAATTATTAAAATTATATATATATTGTATAAATATTTGTAACTATATTTGTACAGATTTTAAGGGATTTATAATAAACCTACATAAATTTTAATAAGCAAATCTAAAGTTACAATAAATATAATGAAAAAAAAACCGTAAGAAAGAAAGAAAGACGAAGAGATTTTTATAATTCTTCAAAATAAATAATTGTTAGGACACTCCGTTATTCACTATAAACATACATCACACTGAACGGGAATCGAAGACGCGACCATCTCAGCCACCGACCAACTACGCATACAGGGTGTAAACAATCAGTCAAAACGGGCACTTACATTGTCAGAAGGAAGACTACCGCCTGTGTCGACATGGTGAGGTAAAATATGGCGTTGATATATATGGTGTCAAGCGTGGCTTTGTATATTTGGGAATATATGACCGACGCGAACATTGCCACGGCGTTCTCCATAACAGACAGGAAGGCGAAAGCGACGCCTGCAATTTGATAGTAGATTGATCGCTTTCCGCCCGCATGGAGTTGAATTGAACAGCGCGCTGTGTCTTACCAGAGCGAGGAGACGACGGTAAATTTGAAATAATATCATCAATGGAAATGGAACACGTGATCAATAGTGTTTACAGTTAGGCGCTGTCCCACTGCGCCACTAGGGGTGTTTGGCGTAATGACACAACGTATGACTGTAAAGGCGATCGGTTGTGGGTTCTATTTCCATTCGGGGGAACGATTATATTTAATTTTTTGTAATTTCCTCGCTCTGGTAAGACTGGTATTTTTTGTTTTCGACCGTAGTGAAGTAAGAATAAAATAGCACGAAATCGTAACGGTTTACCTCGAAATTTGTGTTTTTTTAAAACCATTTCTTACATTCACATACTTTAACTCAATGGTTCGAATTCAACTTTTATTTTGTCTTGTAACTGACGCTGGATTATGAAGCGATGGTTCTTATAACTTTACTGCATTTCTATCTTTTCGTCTAGAATATTGTCAGATATTCCATTGTTGCGTTTAAAGCATTGGAATACGAGAGAAAGAACCGAATGTTTATTTATTTATAATAATCGAATTTAAATATCGATTTAAACAATTTAATGAAGCCGCGGCGGCGTTGTGTCCCGCTAAAGCTGAGAATGTTGATTTTTGCAAGGAATCTTTGTCTGAGCGTTTAGCTCTTTGTGCCTGCCACCGACTGCATGGTCTGCTGCCTCAGATGCCTGTTACAGGACTGTAGGACAGGTCACAGTGCAGCGGGCTACTGTGTTCGTATTTAGTCGACTTCAGTGCAGTAGGCGTACTCTATACATCTTTACTCATATGGATTTAGTATTAAAAGTATAATTTTAGTAAATGCCCAGTAATAAGCCTTTTAAATGATTCAAATATAACTGTTAAGGAGCAAACACTCCCGTGAATCCCCTGACGTACTCGGTCCGGTCGTTTTGCTTCTGGTAAGTCAGTCAAGTCCAATTTTTGAGTAGAAACAGAAATATTTTTCGTGTGCTCAATTTCCAAAACAAAAGCAAGATGCTTTTCATAAAAATATTAATTTAAAATAAGTTGCTGTTTATGGAATTGTCTGTGAATTTACCGCTATTGTTTAATTTGTAGAGAGTTCACTTTAATATCAATTTTTTTTTAGCTTCACGCTTTCATCCCGCATAGCAGGGTACACAGAAAGTGTCTAGTGGCAACACACTCCGTACTTCGCTTTCCACCGATTTCGAGACATTGTGCGTTGAGTGGTGGAATTTAACGCCGCTGTTTGTGTGGAAATTGACTTGCGACTGAGTGTTCATAAGCACACGCAACTTCTTGACCGGCTCTCACTGCACTGGTGGCGGTTCAACATTAAAATCGAGAATTGCGACGTCGCCTCCGCTTCACGTCACGAATTCATATTTCTAATAATTTTAGAAACTTTACTTACCTTATTTCATTGTGTATCATTTTATTACGTAATTTGATATATCTCTAATGACTCGATGTTGAGGACTCCAACGCGTGGAACAATACTCCAACACAGATCTTACTAGAAAATCTTTCGACACGCGTAAAATAAAACCTAACATTTTATATGCTTTTGAAGTTATATTGTTTATTTGTATGTATATTTATATATAGTACAATATTATTATATATAAATTATATAACATTGTATACAAATATGTAAGCCTCCTCAGCGTGCCTCTCTTAACGTTTCGAGAGTGATCGGAGGAGATAATTAATAAATTAATGTTTAATTACTTTAAAATAAAACAATACTTAGTAACTCAATTGTATATTCAGTTTTATTTCAACATTGCTTAACATTAAATATATCAATATAATCTGTACATGATGAGTCTTTATAAATATCTGCTTTGAAATGTTCTTCGTAAATAACTTTAGTCGAATAGGAAAAACCTCAAATTTCATAATTTCAATTAAAAAAAATAATAAAAAGTAAACTTTAAAATGTAACTGAGGAGCGACTAAATCATTTTTTTATTCATATCACTTGCAACCCTGAAACAATCCCACGTTATATTTGCTCCGCCTCCAGTCTTCTACCTCTTAACATGATTTCCATGGTCCTAAAACGATATTCTCAATCTTAACAATAATTTACACTTGGCTTGAAATAAGTCTCTTTATATATTAGTATTGATTGCATTGATTGACATCTGAAGGCATTTGTATTAATTATTTGTATAAAACACTAACTGCGCTCGCGAATTTATCTGCGAGAAATGTAATGTTCCTGGATCTTTTTATATAATTCTAAAATAATAAGTCACTTAGGGTATCTAAAGAGGTTCGTCAACATCGATCTAACGACGAGGTTCCTGAGACTGGTCAAAACAAACAGACGGACAGGTAAATATTGTAAAGCATGTTATACTAATATCTTTAATTTTCTTGATTTTAGACATTCAGTTTAGTTTCATTTAAACTATATTAAACGGATTAATCGCGTATATGTTTGATCACTTTACAACCTTGGGTCACAAGTGGACTGAGATGGCGTTTGTATGTCAGTTGACGCAAGAAATTATCAAACTATCACCATGTAATATAATATATATTCGGTTTTCATTATAACGAAACTATTTTAAACGGATTAATCGCCTATATTTTGGTATTCAGCAGCAATTATTAAAATTATATATATATTGTATAAATATTTGTAACTATATTTGTACAGATTTGAAGGGATTTATAATAAACCTACATAAATTTTAATAAGCAAATCTAAAGTTACAATAAATATAATGAAAAAAAAACCGTAAGAAAGAAAGAAAGAAAGACGAAGAGATTTTTATAATTCTTCAAAATAAATAATTGTTAGGACACTCCGTTATTCACTATAAACATACATCACACTGAACGGGAATCGAAGACGCGACCATCTCAGCCACCGACCAACTACGCATACAGGGTGTAAACAATCAGTCAAAACGGGCACTTACATTGTCAGAAGGAAGACTACCGCCTGTGTCGACATGGTGAGGTAAAATATGGCGTTGATATATATGGTGTCAAGCGTGGCTTTGTATATTTGGGAATATATGACCGACGCGAACATTGCCACGGCGTTCTCCATAACAGACAGGAAGGCGAAAGCGACGCCTGCAATTTGATAGTAGATTGGAAATTATTTTCTCTTCCACAAATCTAATCACTCCCCAAAAAAAAAAAAAAAAAAAAAAAAAAAAAAAAAAAAAAAAAAAAAAAAAAAAACCAGTGAGAATCGAACCCACAACCGATCGTGTTTACAGTCAGACGCTGTCACACTACGCCACTACCGACCACCTTAATATTTTGAAATATTATTCCATACTAAAGATAAGAAACATATTAAATAAGTTGTAACAACTGTATAAAAGTTTCGATACAGCCGGATATAAAACGCACGGCTTAGCGGTTCGAGCGTTTGGACAGGAGAGAAAAAACGCGGGTTCGAATCTCAAATGTGTTCAAATCTGTAATATAGAAACGACACACGGGTCGATATTTAGGATTAATTACATTTTTTTTCCACACAAAATATTAAAAATTTGTAATAATTCACCTCTTTCGGCTGGAGCAAGTAATTTAGAAGTCATAGATCGTATAAGGGGGGCGACACACGGTCCGAGCGCGGCCGCCGTCGCTCCCACGTACAAGGTTACGTCTGATTTCGCGTGCGCATATATAAAATGGCCGGTCATGTGAGCTGAAGCACCTAGCAGTATTATCACCTAAAAACCCAGATAAATAAATATATAAACAAGGAAAAGTGAGGGTCAAAGGGGAAGGACGGCGTTACTCTGTAAACGCGATTGATCGGGAGTTCCGGGTCTGGTAAGACAAGTGGCGTTAAGTTCCGCCACTTAACACCGTTCCAAAAGATTGTGATGTACTTCGCTTTCCACTAAATTAGAAACATTGCGTGTTGAGTGGTGGAACTCAACTCCGCACTTTGTCTTACCAGAGCGAAGAAAAGAAAATTATTTAAATATAATCGCTTCCCCAAGTAGGGATCGAACCTACAACCGGTCGCCTTTACAGCCACATGCTGCGCACAATATTTTGTTACAGTAATTATATAATGTAATAGTTATAACACATTGCACTAGTTTAAATAATAAAAAAACGGTAAATTCGGACAGCGTATGATTGGTTGTAGATTCGATTCTCACTCAAAGGAATAATTAAAATATTTAAAATTTATTTCTCCGCTCTGGTAAAGCATGACGTTGGTTCGACTTAACACGTGATGCCTGAAATTCAGATAGAAACTAGAGCGGAGTGTCTTAACACTATATTTTCCCTAACGGGTAGTTAGGGATGCGAGTAGATGCTATGCGGGACAAAGCGTGTAACTTTTTTGAAAAAAAAAAAAAAAACGTATAAAAATTTTGAACGCAGCGGAATTCGTACCCGCGCCTCTTGGATACCGTCCAAGCGCTCTGATCGCTAAGCCATGCGTTCTACTACCAGCTGCAGTCAGAGCGCTTGGACGGTATACAGTAGGCGCGGGTTCGAATCCCGATGCGTTCAAAATTTTTATACGTTTTTTTACAAAAATGTTTTCTAATCCTAAGTGTGGAATAACACTTTAGAAAATAGTAAAGCGTGAAACTCCAAAAAATAATTCGTTTACACTTACAGTATCTCTCCAATTTAGCATTTTACTCATCAATGGTATGCCAAAAAGCATCACAATCACATACGCAGTGCTCAAATAAGTGCGGAAATTACTAAAATCCGTCGCGTCCCATTTGAAAACTTTCGACGTATACAGATACATCACTGGCCTCTCATCTGCGAAAGAAAATTAAAAAAAAAATAAAATAAAAAAAATATCTAAAATTATCATCTTTAACATATTATCATTGGATTCGGATACGTGCTCATTCAAGAAAATCAGTTTTACCCGTTATCCCGCATGGCAGGGTAATCAGAGACTACCTAGTGTTAAGACACTCTGTTTCGAAATCGAAACATTGCGTGCTAAGTGTCAAACTCAATGCTTTTCTCTTGTCAGGGGGGAGAAATGAGAATACATTTTAAACATATTATCTCAAATGGGAACCGAACCCAATATCAGTCGCTTTGCAATCAGACGCTGTTGAGTAAAAGAAATGTTTCATTGCATTCGATATAAAGCTTGTAACTTGTAGAAGCGTATTGAAAAAACTATTTACTATTTTTTTTTAATTTATACATCGTTTAGGCCAACTATCCACTAGATTACAGGTGGCATACAGACTCAGCTCAAAAAAATGACACCAGGCTCAAAATGACAACAGAACTCTCAAAATATTACTACAAAGACTTATAAAATGAAATAATTTTAAATAAACCCAACCTTATTCCATTCTATTAAGGTTTTATTTCGACTGAAGTGTAATAAAATATTTTACTCTGAAAGTTTTTATGACAGTACCTAGTGGACACAAAAAAAAAATTAATTCAAATATTTTATTGATACGTTTAAAATTTGTTATAGCAATTTTTCTTCAATTCAATTTAATTCAATTTTAAAATATAAAATGCAGTGTTAAAGAACTGAAAATAGAAGTCATGAAATTGATAATAGATTGAGAATTTTTTAAATATAAAAGTTATTTTATTATACCATTAAAAATTAAAAGAACTATTCTCAAAAAAAAACTATTGGCCAAGTCTATTAATTTATAAAAACATAATTCAATACATCATATAAGAACATATTGTAGAATTTTTATGTGGCCTGTAAATTTATTCCACTCTTTCTTGGGCGAAAACAGATATCCGTTCTACACAGAACAGTCTACTGATTTCGCTGTGTAGAAAATATAAAACAAAAAATACTATAAATAGTTATAATAGAATTAAAAAAATTAAAACAACCACTCCATGCTTTCTTAGTCCAGGTGAAACAACATTAGACGATTTGCTGGCAAGTATTGGAGATTCCATAAAACATTTATATTTAATTGTTTATTAATTTGATTTAAAATATTTTTTAATTACAGTTAAACTGAATCTGACATGTACTAATTAAAAAAGAAAGACACTCCTTTTGTAATTTTACTCGTTGTAATTTTATGGTTGGACTAAACTTAAATCAAATAAGAACACAAAATATTTTGTGTTCTTATTTCTCGGGCCATTTTTAGAACGTTACTTTTAATCTAGTTGATAATTGATTAAAGATATATCGATTTAAAATAAAATAAACGTCTTAAAGAAGCGTATTTATTTATTTATGCATTTTAAATTTTTAGTATAACTTTTAATATAATATACAGAAGATGGCGGTGTAAGAAACGTCAAGGCTACTGACGTTTTACTACCAAGAATAAAAGATAGATGGCGTTCTTTGAATAATAATTATTTTAATATTAATAAAAAATATCTGTGTATATATTAATGAAAGAATTACAAAAAAGAAATATTTTCGATCTTTTTTATGAACACTAAGCGATTGGAGGAGTATGAAATTTGAGACAATTACTGTTTATATGGAAACGAATCTCTGATAGTTTTTTTTTAAATTAATACAATAAATATTAAAGGCGTAATACGTCCTTGCTATGGTTACAGGTATTTTGTCAACTCAATATATGAAACATATGAAATGACACGGCGGCCATTTTGGAGAAACAATAATACTGATATACGTGTTTACAAATATTAACTCAATAAATTAAAAAGTATTTAGCTTCATAATTAAATTAATAAAAGTCTTATAATAACTAATTCACTAACCTCTCTGGAATGTATAAAACGCCATGGATATCAATAGAAACCATAGAAAAAGCCTCCGTTTCTCCGCTCTCCTTTTGGTCAGTGTGTTTAACGTCTGGTTTATGTTTTGCAAGTCGAAGAAATCTTTGACAGGGTTCGTCACACCAGCTTCCCTTAACGACATTTGCTCGGGCCGAGTCTGCCATTTTAAAAATATAAGGCAGTACAACGTCGCTATTACCATTAAGCATGTGTTTATTGCGAACATTGCTGTAAACGACTTGTTAACCACTTTATTATATAACAGATTACCTGAAAATTAAATGAGATTAATGTATATTTTTGTATATAGTATTCAAAAACAATCTAGTGTCAAGACATTTCGTTGTTTTTGCATCCGTAGCGAGACATTATGTGCAACGCCGCACTCTGTCTTGTGAGTGGGGCTATGAAAATGATTCAGTATAATCATTTATCAGAGTTGGAATCGAACCCACAACTAATCACGATTGCTTTTCTATGTGAACCATTTTTCACATTATATACAAAACATGAATAAATAAAGCCACGAAACGGAAATAGTACAAAGTATACTGTATTAAATATCTATCAAATAATTTTACTTGTAAGTATAGAGATTCTTATCAGAGGTTAAATGTCGTAAACCTATATATGGAGGAGCAACTACGAAGCATTTAATATGGAACTATGATTTATTATTGAATATAACTATGAAATATTATATTCAAATTAATAATTATTTTAGAAAATATTTACAGCTATTATATACAGAGCGAAATTAGTGTCAAGACACTCCGTTCTGCAGAATGGAATGTATACCGCTAGACCCTCCGTCGCCTGCTAATATGCGTCAGTGTGCTAGATTTTTATAACAGGCCATCAGCCAATAGTGATAGCTTCCATTTGTCTTTCGCCGAATAAGGCAATTTTAGAAATCGACATCAAGTCGCTCCTACACATGGGTGACTCAGTCCTTCTGACTGGGGACCTTAACTGCAAACATATCAGCTGGAAGTCGAAAACCACCAAAAGAGACCCCCCCCCCTCCCCGCTTTGGCCACTTTGGCACCACGGAGGTGTTAGATATTGCGATCCTTAAGAATGTTACTCTCTGGCAACACTATCGAATCGCAGACGAAACTAGATTCAGATCATAGACCGGTGTTAATTAAACTAGATACGGAGCGCCCCTCAGGCCCTCCGACCAAAACAATTGCAGACAGGAGGAAGTTCTCAAAGTTTCTTCGAGCCAACAATTCTCCTCTTAAGGAGCTAATACCAGGCATCACTGACTCGGTTGATTCAGCAATAGACGCGGTAATCAATTTACCGATTATATTCAAGCTATGATCCTCAGCCAAATCTTTTCGACGGTTTCTTTGAATTCTTGTATATATCATATTATTCATTTTTACGACAATTATATATGTATATAAAGCATCGTACACCTTACTTTGATACATTTAGTTTATATGAAGGAATTTTGAAAGGGAATATTATAACAATGTATGAATTACAATTTTGTAAAAATTTTTAACGTTCCTTTTTAAATAATAAAATAAAATGTAGATAAATCTTAATAATACTTTAAATGATAAATATATCCATATCTTGACTTGCACATTTAAAAAAAAAACATAATAGAAGGCACAAAAATTTCTATATTTATAAAGTGAATAAATAACTAAGCCGATAAATCTATTTTACAGCGCAAATCAAATGTCAGTTATAAAATAACTCTTTTACTAAACGCAAAATTGAAACTTGAAATGGCCGCCCTGAAAAGTTATCATTTTTGACTTATCAAGATATACATATCAGTTTATTTAAAATAGTTTGTTCAAGTCATCTAGGAATGTACATATATAAAATTCAAGCGTTACATATTGACAGACAAACAGCAGCTTACATAAATTTTGATGAATTGTACATATTGATAATTGCGATTCTATATATATTTGAAAATGTATTACTGGCAGGATGACTTAGCGAACGCTCGCTGCTTTGTTTGTCTTCACTTGAGCTAACTTTCTCTTTTCTGTTTTTGTTAGCTTCGAGCTTTTATCCTGTATAGCAGTGTAGACAGAAAGAACCTAGTGCAAAGACACTTCGTACTTCGTTTTCCATCGAATTCGAGACAATGCTTGTAGAACTCAACGCCGCGCTTTGTCTTACCAGAGCGAAGAAGTAAAAATAATTTATATATAATAAATCCCTCGATGGGAATGGAACCCAAGCGATCGCGTTTACAGTCGAACAGTGTCCAACTGGACCACGACCAGCCGCAACTTCTCTTTTATTGTTTTTTTTAAAAAAAAAATACTTTAAATTGATTAAATTTTGCTAAGCTGTTTCTGAGATTATCGTGCACAAACGCACAAACATGCAACGAGATAAAAAAAATACATTGTTTTGGGTTAATATACATTTTTCCATATTTTCAATCTATAGACATATAGGCAAAGATAATTTCATTTTCATTATATATATAGATTTTCGATTTAACATCCGAGAACATTCCATATAACAATTTAAAAAAGTTGTGAATAGACGTCTGTATGTTCAAGGTTAATAGCACATTAACGATTTAATAAATGATAACACGCTTTGGTATAAAATGCTCGCTCCAGTCCATTCCAAGAGTATTATTGTCACCAATAAAAAAAATTAAAGAAAAAAATAGGCCGCTTGTTTCTACTTTTACGTTACTTACTATTTTGGCTTTGACAGACGAGAATATTAGAGGTAAAAGGTTGAAATTTGGTATACATGTTCACTCCCAATATTCCCACTCCCACAACATTCCCAGAAAGAGAAATATTGGGTTTTTTCTATGCCAAATAATGTGGCGGACTAGAACTAGTATAGTATAAAACAATAGTTTTATCTTAACCTCTTCATACAATGTTGCATACAATCGTGATAATTGAGAAGACTGTTTGAATTTATTGATAAGTGATAAGAACGTCACATTCGGAACAATGATTATTATGTAATTGTTTCGAAAACCACTTGGTGTATAGAACAAAATTAAGAAATATGCAGCTTCACTCTTTATACCGCAAGCTGGGTACTGAGAGACGTAGTGTCAAGACACTCCGTTGCCTGTTTACGCAGAGAATTGAAAATAAATTTCAAATATAATTATTTCTTCGAATGGAATTCGAACCCACAATCAATGGTGTTTATAGTCAGAGAATTGTTTTTTAAAATACTTGACAACCAAATACGAAATTTGCCGATGAGGTCAGGAAAGACTTCTCGAACCCTGAGGTGTGTAAACGGGGTCTACATCTACAGGACGAACTAGTGTCCCAGATAAACTGTTTCGAGTCCCCAATCGGGAAGGTGTCTCCAATAGGAGTTCCTCATGTTGAAAACAAAGATGGGTAGTATATTGGTAGATTTTCGCTAAGAACATATTTTACAACAGGACCGGATTAAGAAGATCTTTAGAATTATCGTAAACTCTATTTTTTTTATTATAAACTAGAAATTTAGGTGAACAGAATGTTTTGACACTAGGTTCTCTCTGTCTATTCCATTTTATATATATACATATATATATATATATATATATATATATATATATATATATGCACATATATATATATATATATATATATATATATATATAAATGGAATAGACAGAGATATATATATAGTCAAATATATACAAAATTAACTTACCAATTGCTACGCCAGTCGGCATTGTACTTAAATACACTACGTCCAATATTCCGACCCTTAAGGTCCGATTTTTTATGGAAGACACGTCAGCTATATAGGCGAAGCAGCCCGCGAATATCGCGAGATCAGCTCCAGTTAAGGCACTAGGAAAGGCCGCCGTGTAAATTATATATTCTACTGGCCACGCTGAAATTTTAAATGTTTCAATAAGATAATTTTACGGTAAAACGCTTGTGAGGCGTACGCTTATAACTGTGACTCAGTTACAAACATGCAGTAATTACCGTTTAGTTTAACGCTAAAAAGTAAACAGAAAGGCAAAGTAGACAGAAAGTACCTAGTATCAAGAACCTCCCGTACTTCGCTTTCCACCGAATTGGAGACATTGCGTGTTGAGTGGTGAAATACACAGCCTTTGTGTTACCGGAGCGAGGAAGTTTAAATATAATCATCACCTCTCCGAGTGGGAATCGAACCCAAAACCGATAGCGTTTACACTCGAACACTGCGTCACGACCGGCCTCAATATTAAAAAAAATATTATCGATTATAAAATATGTTATATTTATTGTACCAAAGTTTGTAAGAAATTAGTATTATTATATTATTTGAATTTTAGCTTTTTCTCGCGTAGCAGGGATTGTAGAAAAGACTAACTTTCAGGGTAGATATACTCGTGAAACAATCTCAATATAAATTATTTTTATTTTATCTGCTTACATATATGCATAACTCTCTATAATCGTTCATTATGTCTATCTAATTTACGGGAATCGAAGCCGCACATCTTGGCAACCAAGCAAGCGTACGTCGTCTTGCATCGCCGTTTGTTAATTTTTTTATACGTTATCTTTTACTGTAAATAACGCTCCTAAGAGGTATTTTTTATCAATTTAATGCATTCTAATGAAATAAGCCGTGATTTTTTAAGAATTTCACCGCTTAAAGAATTACAAAAACATACTCACCCATCATCGTATTAATAGTTATAACGAAGGAAAAGTAAAGTTTTCCTAAAAGCCCACCCAAAAGCAACACTTTTCGGCCTCGCTTATCACTATAGGCTCCTAGGAAGAAAGCTAATAATAAAGGAACTAGGTGACTTGCTATACCATTCCACTGGTGAAAAGTGGATACTGTTACCTGTAAGAAACAATGTATTTGTCTGAGAGAAATCGTGGCGCAGTGGTTGTGGGTTCGATTCGCATAGCAGGGTAGACAGAAAGTACCTAGTGTCAAGACACTCCGTACTTCGCTTTCCACCGAATTCGAGACATTACGTGTTGAGTGGTGGAACTCAACGCCGCACTTTGTCTTTACCAGAGTGAGAAACTAAAAACAATTTAAATATAATCACTCGCCCGAGTGGGGATCGAACCCACAACCGATCGCCTTTACTGTCAGACGCTATTCCACTGCGCCACGACCGGAATGATTATATACAAAATTTATTTACAAAAGCGCAGCGCAGTAAGCGAGTTCACTCAATACGCAATATCTTGATTTTGGGTGGAACGTAAGGTTAAGTAATTGAATTGTATAAGAAATAAATCATATTTTTGTGTCCGTAGCGTTTCAATAAAATTAATTAATAAAAAACATGTCTATATAAAAGTAAATTTGATACATTAATGTTAAAATTCACTTTAGCCTGATAGTAGTCTAAAGTCAATTTCTAATCAGAACACATTTTGAAAAAAACGTAATATTTTGTTAATCCCGCTGCATCCAATTTTTTAAACGTTTTTTGTTCAAAATGTTTACTTATACTAAATGTTAAATAAATAACATATTAAAAAGAGTAATGAATTACTAATAATAACTCTTAAATAGAAAACAGAAACTACGCCGTATGTGTGTGTTTGCCTATTTTTTAGCTTCACGCTTTTATCCCGCATAGCAGGGCAGACAGGAAGTACCTAGTGTCAAGACACTCCATAATCTGCTTTCCGCCGAATTCCAAAGATTGCGTGTTGAGTGGCGGAACTCAGCGCCGTCTTACCAGAGCGAGAAAATAGAAATAATTTATATGTAATCATTCCCTGAGTGGGAATCGAACTTAATATCACATTTACAGTCTTACGCTGTACCTCTGTATCACAACTGGCCTATGCCTTTTAGCATTTAGTGTTATATCTCTAAAAACTACATATAATGAAAGTCTAACTGATCATGGTACTTGGATATTAGAAAACAATAACTAGAGGTATTTCTCAACATAATAGAACCCAAAATAATTACTATTAATTTTTTTTTCTGGTTGTAAGTGTGTTTTTGCACGCTAATCTCAAAAACGGATTAAAATTATATTTTGGTAATTTCTATCGATTCATAAATAAGAAAATTATATCAAGTTAAAAAATTATAGCAAGGAGACATGACCACCCATAAAAGTTTAACTTAACTTTTTCTAACTACCGTCAGAATTCAAAATATAAAACGAACAAAAACAAATGTTTATAATCGCGTATATAATTTGATGTAAATATATTCTCCACTCTCCGTTTTACTTTTTTTAATTATTTTCTTTCGTCAAGCATTAATCGCGCTAGTATAAACCGTTTCGGTAAATAAAATTTATTTCGCGCGGATTAAACGTTGCGAGGAATTTACATAGACGGGATTTTGTAGCTTTATTTAAATTGTTGGTGTAAACGCCTATCGTGTGTAAAGCAAAACAACATTATGGTGTTTACTAAAATTTGATTGTTCGCACACATCATTGTAAGTGTGTATAAATTAAGTCAAATTAACTTAAGATAAACATTTGAAGGTAGCGGGATTCGAACCTGCTGAAGCGAGCTGAATTTCAGAAACCTTTTCAATGTGTCCGTTTAAGTGCGCCGAAATTTTTTTAGCTTCAAGCTTTTACCCCATAGAGCAAGGTAGACGCCGATTCTCGCCGAATTCGAGAATTTGCATGTTGATTGGTGGAACTCAACGCCGCGCTTTGTCTCACCAGAGCGAGGAAATGAAAATAATCTTAATTATAATCATTCCCCCGAGTAGGGTTCGGCAACTGCACCGCGACTGACCTCCAAATACCGGCCGGCCAATAGACGCAACATTTTTCTTCTCTAACTAACTATGCAAAAAACATTTAAAAAAAAATTCGGAACGTATTTTTATTTATATTTTTGTATGGCAATGTAATTTAATGATTTCAAGAAATATTGACGTTATTATAAAAAGTATAACATCCAATCTAAACATTTATTAAATATTCATTTGACACCACTATCAATAAGTAAGTGAAAATTTAGCTGAAAACATCTATAGCAGGTACGGCACTAACTATATTAACACAGAAAAGAAGTCCAATAGAAACTATTATCAAGACAGTTCATCTGCCCCTATTATAATTCCAGATTACGTGTTAAATAACGTAACTCACCGCCGTGCTTTATCTTATAAAAGTGAACAAATTAAAAATAATTTAAGTATATTCATTTCTCCGAATGGGAATCCAAACTCCGATCCAATACGACGTCCCACTAAACCACCATGACCTAATTTTTTTTTTAGTTTCTCGCTTTTATCCTTCGAGGTAGTCAGAAAGTTTTCAGTGTCTAGACACTCCGCACTTTGCTTACCACCGAATTCGAGACATTGCGTTTTGCGGCGGAACTCAATGCTGCACTATGTCTTACCAAAGCGAGGAAGTGAAAATAATTTAAATATAATCACACCCCCGACTGGAAGTCGAACCCACAACCGATCGCGTTTACAGACAGACGCTGTGCCCCTGCGTCACGACCAAATGCTTTCTGGCTTAATAAAGCGTTACGATTTCTCACTATTTTCTTCAGTGACTTTAAAATTACTAATCATTTAAAAATGTAAGATATATCTTAGATATATATTAGAAAACGTAAATTGCTAAATGTAATCAACAATTCCATTGCGGCGCAGTGGTGTTCGACTACACACACGTTAGTCGAAGGATCAAACCGAAAAGCGTATATTTTGTAAAAAAAACTGCTTAAAACACTTGCAATACTGTCTTGTAAGATAAAATACGACGTAGAGTTCCGCCATTCAACACGGAATGTCGCCAAGTCGATGGAAAGCGGAGTACGGAGTGTTTATACAAGGTACTTCCTGTATACCCTGCTATGCGTAAAATAGCGTGAAGGTGAAAAATGTAATGAAACTATAATACTATATTAATAAACTCGAATATATAACATGCGAGCAGTACCCGCGACCCCGTTCGCGTGAAATTTAACATTTTCATTATATAATTAAAAAAAACTACTCTAAATTATAAATTATTAAATTAGTTATCTTCTAGTGAAAGTTTCGTCACAATCGGCCCAGATTTTCCATAGATTAGTCGGTACAAGCAGATAGATTGACAGATAATATTTCTAAAAAATGATATATACATATGTAGTAGTCGATAGTAGAATAGAGTGTATGTAAAGAAAATGTTATCTATAATATTTTATGGATCATTTTATTAGTTACAAGAACAAATCGTTTAAACGTAAACGTGGCAAGTTGATTGCATCATAACTAAGTAAAATATTTTATAGTATTATTACCAATCGCTTTTAGTCACACGCTGTCTCACTAAGCTGCGACGGCGTCAACGTCATCACAATTGCATTTCCCACTAACATTGATTCCACGATTCGAATTACATTTAACAAAGCAAATATGATAATGCAAAATGTGCGAGGTGAATACGATACTTGTTTAGTACACGGAAAATATGTTGATTTTAAACTTATTTAATTATATAATCGATAACTATTTACATTTCTAGATCTAGATATTTAAATCTAGATTTTATTATTAACTTCACTATTTAGATATCTTAAAATATATCTTTCTATATAAAAATTCGCAATGAAAAAATGTTTTTTATTATTCGTAAACAATAAATGACCGGTCGTGGCTCAGTGGGACAGCGTCTGACTGTAAATACGATCGGTTGTAGGTACGATTCCCACTCGAGGTAATGATTATATTGAAATTATTTTTATTTACTCGCTCTGGTACGATAAAGCGCGGCGTTGAATTGTGCCACTCAACACGCAATGTCTCGAATTCTGCGGAAAGCCAAGTACAGAGTGTGTTGACCCTAGGTACTTCCTGTCTTCCCTGCTATAAGATAAAAGCGTGAAGCATATATATATATATATATATATATATATATATATATATATATATATATATATATATTTATATATATATATATATGGTAATTAAATTTATTACAAAATTACGTATTTTAATTTGTTTTTATATCTATATTATCAATTTCTTTAAAACAAATATGCAGATATAGTAAGTTTGCTAAGCTTTGTCAAAGTATATATAGAGAAGTCTTAAAATCTAATCAATTTATTTTAAAACACAATTTTTTTTCATTCATTCTACATATTATTATACAATAAAGTATTGATACATATATTACGTGGATTGTGCAAAATTTATAATCCGCCATTTTGTTATGGCGGCCATTTTAGATTAACAACAATAATAATCATATGTAATTTCATAGTCATCAGGACTTAAGTCGTAAAGCAAATTTTAGTTCAATTAGACACAGGAGGTTAAAGGTTTGGACATATTGAGGTTGCAAGATTTCACACAAACTAACTAAGCAAATTAATTAAAAGCAAGCAAAAAATTTTGTTTATACTGATGTAATTATTATACGTTGCTAAGGAAACGCGTATTGTACGGCCTCTAATTATAATTAATATGTTATAGTTGAAATAGAAAAAAAATGGACTGCATGTTCATGGGATCTCACATCTCTGGATATTTATTTTATAATTATAATATTAAAGTAGTCTATGTTACTCTCTATTATCATCCTATATAGCTATCTATCACTGAAAGTGCCATCGAAATCAGTTAAGCCATTCCAAATTAGCTAGTACAAATAGATAGACAGGCAAAATTAGTAAAAATATCTTTTTTAATACATACTATATAAAATTAAACATACATATTTAATAAAAAAATGGGAATTATGATATAACAAATAGACATTCTAATTTTTAACTTCATGCTGTATTCCTGACAGGGTAGTCTTAGATAATGGAGTGCCAACCGCTGCATACTTTTTTCACCCTTTATTTTATTTATTTTTTATTTGTATGTTATATTATTATTATTATTACTATTAATTATATCTATTAATAATTTATTTATTTATTCCTCTTTATTATTTATTTTATTTATATGTATATCTATATAGATTGTATCAATATGTTCAGTAGAATTAATAGTAGAAATTTAAATAGAATGGTTATAGATTCATCATTTTCTTTTTATTATTTTTGTATAAAAGATATACATTAGAAGCCCTTAAAAATACAGAATTATTTAAAAAAGTGACAGTACTGTCAGTCCATTAGCAAGCTAGCTTTAATAAAGCAAAATTATATTATTTACATAAATATATAATCAATATTATATAATTTTCATACATTACCTGAACTTCCCTATTAATATCATCATATTGGTTGATAGCGTAACATACATTGGCACTATAACCATGGTTGATGGTACAAGCTTGAAACACATAGAAAGTCTGCTCGATAACATTTGTTGTCATATAAGCCATCATGTAAAAGAACATGACAGGCTCCACTGTTATGTATTTGTACCATGGCTGTCTTTCTGTTTCCTAAAATATTAAATTAAATAAATGTATAAATATTAATAAATTCTTAAACAAGCAAATGATTTTAAAATACTTTTTGGAATATTTAGTATTTTGGATGTAAAGAAATTGAATTTTTATAACTGATATAATTATAACACAAAGGAATAATCAAAAAATAGCTAAAAATATAGTTATTATTAGGTAACTTAATAAAAAAAATGTTAAATACTAATTATATTTTATTGTGTAACTAGAAAATATTTGAAAATTCATTTTACGTAGATCCTTGCTTAAATTTAAAAAAAAAAACATGAAATCATTAAAACTTTTATATTTATAAACCAATTAAGTAAAAAATGTACTAAATGTTTAGCAGAGGTAGCCTAAATGTAGTAGTAATTGCATTGAAATGAACAGAATAAGAAATAAAAATAATTTTCTTTATTCTATTTACAAAAGCCCCTGCTAATATTTTTCTTAGGTACAGACACAATCAGCCCACGACAAAATCATTCTTATTAAATGTATAGATTATTAAATGACACTCATAAATGATCACTTTAATATACTATATTTTTTATCATTTTAATTTCCATTATTTCTAGCATCACCAACTAGTTATAGGGTATCTACTATAAATATTCTTTTTTTTTAATGTATCTTTTTACTAAATACATATATAGGACATATGGTCAAAACAAATTGCAATATTCTAAATAAATTCTGATCAATTATTATATTTCTCTCTAAAAATCAATATTCCCGTTTCATAATAATTGTAACATTAACATTAATGTTTCTTTTTTTAATTTTAAAATTTCAATAATTTATTATGATTTTCTCATTAATAATTTTAAACGAATTCCCTTATTTAATTATATATTACTTTTCTATCCAATTTCATCACAACACGCGCATATGACATATTAAGGGAAAAGTAATAAAAATACAATCCAAATATGTTTAATATTGTTAGTTACATTCCTATTAGAATATTTATTAAATAGCATAAATTAAAATTTAATCATTTAGTACATAGGTAATATAAAAAATACATGAAAGGTTATCTAAATGTTTTTTAAATATAATTTAAAAAAACTTGAGTACTAACCAAATATGTTTCTTCAGGTTCCTTTGCATTCATTTATAACTTTTATATAATATGTATATAATAAAAAATTATTTTTTATGATCATAAAGTTTCACTTTCTTTTATGAAAAAATATTAAGCATTCTACGAATCACACAACCACACCGCCACAGCACTTTTAAAAAAACATAGTACTGTTCTAATTGCCGCCACTAAGTGACATATGTAGATTATATAATATTTGCGCATGATCAAATGGCAAACAGGTAACACAGATTAAAAATTATATTTATTACCGATATATGAATAATAAAACATTAACAAAACTTTGAATTGGTATTGAATGAATAAAATTAACTGTATTATTTTAAATGATATGATATATATATATATTTATATAATAATATATATAAAATATCATCAAGTGTGTACTGTATCTAATTGTAACGGAAGAACTTCGTTGTCGACATAATGGCGGGAAACAAAAGTTTTTTGTTTACAGCTGCAAATAAACTTTATGAAATCATTATTATGGTAAGTTTTATATTTGAAATTTTACATTTAATGCTACTGTTTTAGTAGCAGTTTTTTTATTATTGTCACACTAAATATACAATATAATAGGGGTCAAGTATATATTTTACATTTTTTTATTAATTATTCTAATGCTATTGTATTATTATTGTATTATTCTAATAGACAATGATCATTTTAATTTATTATATTGACATTTGTCAATCAAATAATACGCTTTAGTTGAAATTGTTATACAAATAATGCCTCCAGATCAAAAAAAATATACCTTAAACACAAAAACGGTTTGTAATGTTTAATTTACTAAGTAGCCAAGATTAAGTGGAACCGCTGAGTGAGTTTTTATATATCTGTTTTCTATCCACCTATAATATAAATCCAAGAGGTTTGAAATCTAGATCTAGAGTATATTGAATATAAGAATTATAAATTTTTGGTACAGTACAGTAACAGTACTGTCATACGGACGTACGGATTCAGTTACTATTTACACATAACAGATTGTATAAGAATTTTATAAGTAAATAAATATAAACAGCGTTTATAAACTACTTTGATATAAAACATATTTTTTAAAAGTAAACCTATTAAAATTCTGTGACATAATTTATCTTTAGGGAATAAGAAAAAAAATCTTTAGGGAATTATCTATTCCCAAACATTGATAGAATAGTCTGAATAGTTACTATATTATTAGTTAATACTATACATAATCCGATCTCGAATATTCCAGAATAATTTGGGCGCCAAAATATTGAATAAATACTGCCCTGCAGCACCCAAATGTTGTTCTTGCATCCTACCTAGAACCGCCACAATTGTCATATCCATACTTGGCCTGCTACAAGGGTTAAATTATATATGTGTTTATTTTATTGGCATAGAAGCTTTTCTTGATATCGGCATTAATTACAATTTGGCCCAAATACTTTTACACATATTTGCTGTGGCGGGTATTTTAACATCTTCAATATATATCATATTGTTGATAGCTGCTATAATTTATAACGAATCATTAATTCTATTGTACCAGTGGTCTGCTATTTTATACACTCTTGTGGATCTGATCATATTTTTCTATGTGTGCATTGTATTGATTATAGATAATGAAATTATATTTGGTGTAGTGCTTTTAATTGTTAATTTGCTCTTTTGGGTATTTTTTTATTTCACAATATTTCCTATAATAAACGATTTTAGACGAAGTATTCATACCATTCTTATAGTTTTAGCGTAAATATTAAATAGCTACGTTTTTAGATATATAAAAAAGTGATTGGTCTTGTAATTCTATTTATGTATTAATTATAATTATGGAAAAAAATACTATGCATTATTTTTTAATTGTATTTTTCTTTTTTTATTAAAATATATTTTGTCATTCTGATCTTAATTAATTTAATTTATACTAACAACACCGGTGAAAATGTTTAAAATTTACACATTTACTTAAAAATAGTGCGACGTTTGATATCTCATAAGATCCCTAAAGCAGATGGTAAGTGGATAATGAATTATGTTAATCCAATTAATTGCAATAACTGTAAAATCAAGACTTAATTTCCCAAAAAAGCTCAATTTAACTGTGCCATATGAACGATATTTATGAAACGTAATTTTTCTTAGATTCGACTTTTAGGTAAAAATGATTCACTGTTACGTTACGTAATATAAATAAGGAGTAAATTTTCGTAGTACAGCGCTACGGAACAATATGCTTACATTGTGAATGAAGGTAACTGACTTCTAGGTAAAAAAAGTCACTTGAGTGTTACGTTATAAGTAACGTGACGGAGGAGTGGTTTTTTTGAGATGAAAGGAGTGTTTTAGGGAAGGGAGGTAGTAGTTCTTGAACGGGAAGGAGGTTGAAAATCTTCAAAATTGGATTACTTAATACCTGTACAGTTCCTTATAAGCAAAAAATCTAAATCTTAACACATTGTCTACAGTGAACGGGGTTTGCGATAAAATTTGTTAGTGTTTTTAATCTCTGTTCTCCATTTTTCGTTTCTTTTATAAATAGAATTATCAATTATAATAATCAATTTAATTTCAGACATTGACCCATAAAATACGCATTACTTCAGCAATATTTACTCGTATGTTACCTTAACAACCTACCTACCTTACCTTACTTTACTTACCTGTATATGAAACTACTTCTCCATCCGCATAATTTACTTAAAATAGCTTCCAGTTATATTTTACGTTTTAATTTATTGATTAAAGGTATTCCGTCGATTGGATTTTGTATTAACATGCATCGGGCTAAGTTAGTTATATACCTGTGGACTAACTATAGATTTTTTTTAAATAATAATCCAAGCGCTCTGACGACTAAGCCATGCTTTCTATATCCAGTTACGTTAAAAGTCTTATGCACTTCTTCACGATTTATTTATGTTCACACTATTGTTTTTACGAACTTCGCACACATGGTTAACCTCCCCACTTTATAACCTGATAGTGCGTTTTTGATTAGATAACCTATAGTTTTAATTCCATACAAATATGCTGATTGAGATCGAACTCAAAACCATCATTGACTCACGCTGGAATGATGTCACGTGTAGTAATTTATGTTTAGGAACAGTTTTTCCCTTACGGGAATAACGTATAAAGAAATATATTGAGTTTGAATATTTAATTCAAGTTATTACAACATAGAAACATTTTTTTTTCAGTTTCACGCAGTAAGTACCTAGTGTCAAGACACTCCGTACTTCGCTTACTACAGAATTAGAGACATTACGTGTTGGTTGGTGGAACTTAACGCCGCACTGCAAAGTTATATAAACGTAATTAATAAAAACAACTTCTGGATTTATCCGACATAGCCTGGTAGTCAAAAAGAATCTAGTGTAGTACACCGTGCTGTGTTCAACGCCGCGCTTTGACTTGCTAGAGCGGAGGAATGTAAATCATTTATTTATCATTATTCTCCTGCAGATTAAACCCTCAACCGATCATGTTTTACAGTTAGACACTCTCCTATTACGTCAATATGGCGACGATAGAAATAAAAAAAAAACATTTGTAATGTCACAATTTGTATGACAGATATAAGGAGGCCTAGCCCAATATCTTATTTAAGACGAAGAGATTTAAAGTTACTTACTTCGACAGTAGCCAAACGCTTCCCAACTGGATTATTGAAACAATATTATTATGATAAAATAATATTATCATATTTTACATACTTCAAATTAATATGAAGACAGAAATTCAATTATAAAATGAAATAACAAAAAAAATATTTATATTTATTGACCTTAATAAAGTAAATCATCCATCCATTCACAATAAATTACAATAATAAAATTACAATGTACAGAAACAAGCAAAGAATAATATGAAATTGTACCAAATTAATATTGTTCTCAAATTTCAATATGAAATTATGAAACGTGTCCGTTTTGTTTGTAAAAATTAACATTATATATAATAATTATTTGCTGAACATTCTCCATATCAGGTTTTTAAACAAGTAATTAAAAGGCAAAGTAGCTATTATGGCAACAGGGCCCTGGCTAGTTCTTCTGACTTTGCTCGGATTTTTTTTGAGTTCTAAAGTAAACTTTTAATTTATTGAATGTATGCAAATATACTAAAATATCCCAAAATGTATCAATTTTTAATATGGCTTCTTTACTAGTAACGTTATTAAAACAATTTACTGATGGGTAAAAAAGTATTGGGAACTTAAAATAACTCCTTTAGGTACACTTTGGTACCCTTGTCTCATATTAACGCGGTTAGGAATAAATTTTAGTATTCATTAAGTAATAATAATATTGTTGTGTGATTTAATAACGAGTTACAACAAAAAAGATATAAAACACTTTCAACAAAATTTCAAATCGCTATGCAAACTTTTTCACGCTAACCTTATATTATTTACTTACATTTGTGAAATCGTGAATTATAAATCTAGATCTTAAACTACTACCAGTTGCTTATTGACTAGAATATTTTACACATTAGAACTATAAACCTACTGAAATATACACACAGAAACACATATTTAATATATATTTACATTTTTTTTTTGTAAATATTTATATAGGTTTCAGAGATGTCCAAAATTACATTTACTATTTTTTTCATTATTATACAATTAGCACATTTACATTTGAAGACATTACAAAAAACCCACACACATACACACACACACACACACATACACACACACACACATACACACATATACATATATATATATATATATATATATATATATATATAATTATTTTTTGAAAATAGTAATTTTTTGACGATATGTACAATTCCATTTTTAAATTGAATTCAATTTAGTTGAAATATAAAAAAAATTGGACTACATTTTTTTTATATTAATATAGATTCACTCTACAGTATAAGCTAATACCCGACAGAGTATCGCATTGATGTCATCAGTTGAAGATGTGGAAAAGAGTAGAAGCTCCAAAAGGTCAGTGTTGGCGATACAGCAAACGCTAGGCAAGATTAACATGAGTCTTGCAAATCTCAGTTCTTTATCCGCACAATGCCTTTGTAATTGCACCAATATCTTCTCTTGAGTTATTTCCAATTGGGTACTCGATATGTCTAGACAATCTGGTCGGATTAAATTGTTATTATTAGTTATAATTTTAATTATTTTTAGCTTCACGCTTTATCCTGTATAATAGGGTAAACAGGAACTTAATGTTAAGAGTACTTCTTACTTCGATTTCCGCCGAATTGCCTATTGAGTGGTGAAACTGAACTCCATGCTTTACCAGAGCGAGGAAATGAATCAAATCCAGGTGGGAATCAAACCCACAACCGATCACGGTGAGCCGGTGTCTCACTGCGCTATGACAAGCTTCTATTATATTATTATAATTTTTACTACATATAGAGAGAAATTAGTGACAAGGCACTCTGTTCTTCGCTTCCATCCGAATTCAATTATGTTATCGAACACACTACCAATCAAGTTTATAATACTTATTACCTATTTGCAAAAAAAACATTTTATCGTAACGGATCGATCGCATCATGGGAAGCTAAAATAGCTTAAATATACCTCAAGCCGTCCGTAATTTTCAGCTAATTTAAAAGAAAGAATAAATAATCGATTATAGTCACGCTTTTAGCAACTACGCTACATCCGCGTATCATTATCGCTCGTTTAACGCGTAAAATATGCGTTGCCGTGGCAACGAGTAAGTTAACTTGAACCTAAATGTATATCAAACACATGGTATCACATTTATTGCATCAAATTAATGTACTTATTTCTAATGTAATTACAAAAAATTGTGTTTTTTTACATTATTTTTCAATATTTTATATATTTTAAGTAGACCATGTATTTTTATAATAATTGCTGTCAAATATTTGATTAAAAATGGCGCGAAAGAAAAACGGACAGATTTTTATGTAACATCCATATACATTAAAAAAATAAAATGGTACATTATTTTTTTTATATTTCAAAACTAATTTTTTACACTATTTTCCTTATATTTATTATCAATAAGGAAATTACCTGTCCGAAACAACAGTGACGTTTTTAAGCATTCAAATTCAGTTTTATCTAATCTGCATTGTCCAATCCTCTCTAGAAGAGCTGTCAATTTTCGTAGTTCCTCTTTGATATTGGGCCGCTTTGATGCGATAACTGACGTTATGTAGTCTGTTGATGAAAAAAAAAAGTTATAAATAATTGTACTTAACAATATTTTGTTGATTTATTTGCAGCGTTGAGTGATGGTACTTAACGCCGCGATTTGTCTGATGATAGGGATAATATGATAAAATCAATTCTATTAATAATTATAAGCAGTAAATATACTATATCTCATGAAATTGTATTTACTTAAAAATAATTTAAAAAAATTCTTAAATATAACCAGATTATATATAAGACAGAACGCAGGTTTGACTTGATCACTCAACATGTAATGTTTTATTTCTATCGGAAAACAGTTAACGGAGTGTCTTGACACTACATAGTCTCTGACTACCCTGCTTTGCGAGATAAAGCGTGAAACTGTTATAAATCGATAATATCGTTTTTTTTCAACCTAATGACAAGTATTTCATTAATTTGAATAATGAAATAATTTGAATTTTAATTAATTCATATAATATTCATATAATTTGACAAATATTTGATTTGAATTTTTTTCTTTAATGTAGGTTTATACATACTTAAATCACTATATTTTGTTTAATTAAGGACAACGTGTACTGAACTGCGGTACCCAATGACCTATTTTGTCTAACCTGTTCGGAAACGAATATATTACGGATATACAAACATTGGACAGGGGTTAGCTTTGTGTTGACAGGGTTTAGGTGATCATATAGAGGACAGTCCATTATGAGGTCTCACGTTAGTTTATCAAACTACCTACTTTAATCTACTTCAATAAAATTTAAAGAGAAAAATAATTAAAACATAATTTTTGCTACTTATATTGTATTTTTATATTATAATTTTAATATAATAAACGTAGTCCAAGTTACTCGTTATTACATTGGCTATCAATGAAAGTCCCATCAAAAACGGTCCAATCATTGCAAAGATTTGCCGCAATAGGCAGACAGACAAAATAAATAGTTTGAATACCTAAATACCGTGTTTATAATTTAATATTACAAAACTAAAACTCGAATTTTATTTATTTATTAAAAAAAACGATTGTTTAAAAAAAACACTAAATTATCAATAACATCGTCAACACATCGTTGATATAGTATAGTTACTAAAAACGCTCAAATTATCATAATTGCTATACATTATTTCGAAAACATTGTAAGCCCAAAGCTTACACACGTTATATACCTTCATCAAAGTAGAACGAATATTGGGCAGCGTGCAATATAAAGAGCTCCTTCCAGTGGCACTGCAACAAACTAATCCGTTCACTTTGGCTGATTTGTCCAAAAGAAGCCACGCTGTGTAACCACTTAACGGCTGACACTAACAATTTCGCCGCCGGATCGTACATTTCCAAGTTGAGCATTGGGTTATGAAATTTTATTTTACATCCTGCACTCTCGTCTATGCTCTGTGTCGTGGTTTCCGGTTGAGCAAACCCTCGAGATGTGTCCAAGATGGCTACCTTTTCATTGTTCGCGTAAACATGTTTCTCCAAATTTCTCGCTACGCAATGGAAAGGTGGTTCGTAATTATTTAGGTTTAGGAAATTATCTGTGGAACAATTATTTTTAAGACGCTTAGCACTAAAATTTGTTCTCTAGGACATATAATCTTTAAAATAATAGGATTATGTATAAGCTGTTCACATTTGAATATATATATATTGGTTTTGTTAAAAATTGTATTGGCATCGGTCTATAGAATTATTATGACGTAAATTATATGTGTGGAATGAGAACAATAGGCGTTAAATTTCGCTATCAAATCACGGGATTCATCAAATATCGAGTTAACTGTATCGCATTGCACAAAATGTGAGGCATTTAAATCGCAACACTAGCTAAAATTCGCTTGCTCCACAAATTCTTTACTATATTCTAATACATAAATCACTAAATAAAAATATAAACTATATATATATATATATATATATATATATATATAAAATACTTATTAAATATAAATTAATACCCAGCGTATACTTACGAGTTTCAACATTGCAATCAGTTTTGCAAGCTTCCTCTGAACTGGACACCTCGTCGTCTTTCATTCTATCACAAAACTGTGAATCCGGTTTTTCTGACACATCATATTTTGTCGAGCTCAGATTACTGGGAAATGGATCTGAAATATGTATGAAATCACTAACTAGTATTGATAGTAAAACAATACTAAACTTGCCTAGCGAAGCTTTAACTGACGACTGCAATTCACTTATCAATATACAGTATATTGAACACGAGATGTGCCCACGACTTCGTCTGCATTGAATTAAACATCTATGGATGTTAATTTGTAACTAAAGTAGCCCAATTTATTCCAAATTACATTAGCTATCTGTTAACGAAAGTCCCATGAAAATTGATACACAGATTAGCCGGAACTGACAGTCAGACAGATAAAACTTGTAAAAATGTGTATACATATATATGAAAGTACTAAAGGGCGATTATTTTAATATTATAAACAGATAGATAATTGAATTTTATTTATATATAGTACTAATATACTAATTAATATTATTATTTATAAATATATTTTAACCGTATAAGAAAATATTTTTAAGAAATATATAAAAATATTGAACGCCGCAGGCCTTGAAAACCGTCCAACCGTCCTCTTACACCTGAACTATTTCTAGTTGTTATAATTTTCTAAAAACGTTTTAATATTATTATTATTTTTTTTAAATTTCACTATAAAGTTTTTAATTTTCAATATAAATAAAAAGAAACATATTTACTTTGACTGTCCGTGCATAAAGGTGAATTGTTTTCCGACGATATTAGAGGTGGATAGAAGATATTGGTATTTAAATATCTTGGGTGTGACACAGAATAGTGCATTGGGGCCGGAAACAGAGGAATCTTGAACGGGTTTAAGGGATTCAAAGAATTTGGACTAGTGAAAAGAGGTCCAAAATTGGTGATATCCATAGGATCTGGAGCGCGAGGAAACGTCTGAAAGGCGGGGTTGTCCAGAAAGCTATGTGTACGATCTGATATTGAACCATATTGGTAATGTGGGAAGTTGGAAATGCTGACAGGGTTAGGAGTAGGAAAGAACGAAGGTTGTCGTGCCAAGCTGTAGCTGAGTTTCTGTAAAGCTAATTGGTGCTGGCTTGTTATTTGTCTTGGAGCCCGTTCGTGTTGAACAGCTGGAAAAGAAAAATATGAATAAAAACAATACTGTATATGCTACAATATAAATGACTTTATTCTAAATAAATAAAATGTATATATTTTTTAACTTCACGCTTTTATCCCGCATAGCAGGGTAGACAGAATGTACCTAGTGTCAAGACACTCCGTACTTCGCTGCCCACCGAATTCGAGACATTGCGTGTTGAGTGGTAGAACTCAACGCCACACTTTGTCTTTACTAGAGCGAGGAAGTGAAAATAATTTAAATATAATTCCCCCGAGTGGGGATCGAATCCACAACCGATCACGTTTACAGTCAGACGCTGTCCCACTGCGCCGCCACCGGCCACTTTAAAAATATATTCAATTTAAAAAAGTAAGCCTCAGTCTATTCATGACCACGGACTAGTTAGTTTCATTTAAAATGTTTATAAATTGCCAAAATTAAAGATCGTTTTGTTTAATTGGAGTAGAATCGGAACGATGACCGAATTAATTAAAAATGTGCCCCATTCATAATAATATATAATAATAAAATTCCTTGCACATACATTCCTACATATAATTCATACCTACTAATGATCGACATTAAATTTACATGAAATCTATTCTATTATATAATTATATATATATATATATATATATATATATATATATATATATATATATATATATATATATATATATATATATATATATATATATATATATATATATATATATATATTAACTTCACACTTTTAAAAAAGTACCAAGTGTCAAGACACTCCGTACTTCGATCTCCACTGCATTCGAGGCATTGCGTGTTGAGTGATGGAACTCTCCACCGCAACTCAACTTAATAATTTTTAAATACAATATTATTAAAAAAAAGGCATATTTCTTATGATAGTTCAGTTTTTAATAAAATATTTGCAGAGTGAACCCCGCGCCTAAATATAAGGGGACGAGCTAGGTGACATGTTACGCGATCAGGAGCAAAAATAAACATTATGGAGACGCATCTGTGAATGACGCTTTCGTTGCTAGTGTAAATGGCGTATTGAGAGGCTCTTTGAACTTGTTTAAAATATGACGGTAGAAATATAGAATTTTAAATTAAAAATAACTTGAAATCTTTTTGTTAAATGAATCTTTACATTTTTATCTCACAGGGTGGTATACTAGAAGTACGTATTGTCAAAACACTCCGTACTCCACTTTACTTAACGCATTTAGTCTTATCAGAGCGAAGAAATGAAAATAGTTTAAATATAATCATTCTATCGAATGAGAATCGAACCTGCAATGGTTCGAGCTTACAGTCAGACGCTGTCCTTCTATAAGGGATAAAACGTGAAACTGTTCACGTTAAAAATATTAAGTTCACGTAAATCGTAATATAAAAATAAGAATTTCGTTACACTCAATTTCAATATTTAAATAAAACTATTTTAATTGAAATAATCGCATATATTTTGGTATTCCATACATTTTACAGTAGTCCGTGGCCACAGTGAAAATCTACCTTACCGAATCAGCTTAAAATATTATTTAAATATTTTTAATTTATGGAAATTTGCCGACTTTAACACGAAATGTTAACATGTGTTTATTGTAGCACAAAATGGTGTGACGTCATATTGCATGTCCTATAAACTCACGGTCTAGTAGCGTATAGACGCCTGCCAATAGTCGAGCCATTGTTGAAAGACCGTTTAATAAAAGCCCGTGTAAAAAAATAGACATGCTTGCTCCATGCAGCTTCACTTTATTCCGCATTGCCGGGTAATCAGAGATAACCTAGTGTCAAGACACTCCGTGGCTGCTTTCCGCCCGAAATCGAGATATTGCGCGTTGAATGGCGTACTCAATACCGCGCTTTGATTTATCAGCGAAGAAATAGAAACAATATTTTATATATAATCATTCCCTCGTATTCGAATCGAACCCACAACCGATCGCGTTTACAGTCAGACTCCGTCCCAATGGGTTACGCTGGTCTTATATACAGTGTAAGTATATTTTGATGTATTTATATGTTATAGTTTAAAAAATATTTTTATTCCTGAAGAAAATGGTGGGTATTAGGAAACTTACTTAACTTACTTTCCTTACGGAAGGTGTTACAAAGTTTATACTATATATAAAATTAATATATATTCTTAATTTTATATATTATGTTTGATATTTCCTGAAACAATATAGCGATAATATTAATTCTTCGATTTTAAAACCGAAAAAAAAACCGCAAAGAAAATACCGATTACAAAGAAAAACACTCCCCTATCCGAATCACCCATTTAAAACAATTTGCTTTGTCACGGCTATAAAATTATATTAGAGAAAAATGTATAATACAACAGCAATATGATATGGTGACATCTTCACTATACCTAATGGATATCGAACATAATTTGATGTGAGCACAACGAGGCGCGTGAGAAACCCGGCCTGCGGTGGCGTAGCGCCTTACGTTTACAATTTTTTTTTCCCACTCTGACACTTGCGCCCGCAAATACTTCAAGTAGTCCCTAATGGAAAATACATGCTGCAGAAGGAGCCCTGTGTAAATACTTTATTTGATTCTAACAAGTGCCCATTTGTTGGCGAATTTTGCGATGATTTTCTATTTGGTGTGTGCGTTGTGTATGTATGGCGGACGGATGGCTTTGGTGTTTTTTTTTTTTTTAGTTTCACGCTTTATCCCTGGCGGGGTAGTCAGTGATTTTTGGTTTGTTGATATTATTCTAAATGGCTAATTGATATTGTTTGATTTTACTTCTAAGCGTTCGGGCTAAAAATCTTGACACTAGGGTCTTTATTTTTAAACCTATAGTATATATATAATATATATGTCTAATAATATCTATCTAATCACAGCTTCACACTTTATCCCACGTAACAAGTTAGTCAGATACAATCCAGTATCACAAAACTACTTTTCACCTATCCAAATTAAACACGTTGCGTGTTACGTGGCGGAACTTAACCTCGCAATATGTATTGCCCTATAAATCGAACCCAAAGCCGATCGTTCTAAATCATCTCATAAATTAACTTTTAAATTAAATATAAAATGTATATATAAAGAAATAATTCCATTAGAATGAATAGTAAATGAATCTGGCTATGGTAAAAAATGCACGGTGAAGTATAATAAAATTTAAATGTATCGAATTGATGTAACAGATAGTCGTTGACACAAGGGCGAATTGAGGAACAGTTTTCCACTACTGTAAATTGAATTTGCGAAGTACTGGTTTACATGGACTTGTTAATGTGTGTGTGTTTATTACAAAATTACAGTAAAGCTGCACTCGGAGACGTCAATTAAGTTTTAATTGATGATAGATTTATATAAATATTATATATCTATGTTTGTTATAATGTAATGCATAAGTGGTAAACACACCTTAATGTCAAGATACTCCGTTCTCCGCTTTTCGTCTGAAATGGAGACACAGTGTGTTGAGTGGCGGAACTCACTGCCTCGTTTTGTCATATAATTTAAATATAAATTGCACTTATCGATCAAATTGATATCTAACCTAATATTATATTTGTTGAATTTCAACATAATTTAAATGACCAGCTAATTGCAAAGATTCCTGTTGGTTAGCATTAGATTTATTTTGTTAATAGATATAACGGAACAACGATCCGTATATAGTGTATGTATGTATGTAGTATTTTACAGAAATAACAACACTACTTTTTATTGCGCTAATGAAGTCAACGTGAAATAATTTTATTTAAAACTAGATGTGTTCGCGACTTCGTCCGCGTGGAACACTGTTTTTTTTTTATTTTATAATTCTAAATTTAAAATGGCTATCTAACAATGAAAGTCCCATCGAAATCTGTTCAATTGTTCCAGATATTAGCCGATATTGGAACAAACAGTTAGACAGATAAAAATATTATTTTGCTATATATACCGTGTATATACACAAACAGATATTTCAATTTTATTATAGATAAGAAGGTGCTTCATGTTTTGAAAAACATATAATACCTAAAAGGAATTGCCGCAATAAACTCAGTGGTACCGTTTCTTTAAAAAACACTTGACAATTGCTAAATAACACTGTTAAAAATATTATTGAAACGTCTTACGGATAGCTATTACTGTAAATAACCAAATTGTAAATGTTAATTTTGATAGACGGCGTCTCCGACTATCCTGCTAAGTGGGATAAAGCGTGAAACTCCTTTTCTATACTTTGAACAAGTTGAGTTTCTTGACGACATTTTTCTTTATTATTAATAGTATTATCTTAAGGTTCTTTCAATGATTTATTCTTATGAAACAAGTCTATTGGAAATTAGGTTAAATTTGAAATTTTATTTACATTTATTTTGACAGGCGTAGCGCATTAGAGAACTATCTGCCCGAGATGCTTTTGGATTTAAATCCATATATTTTATATTAAAAAATATGTTTTACCTGACTGACAATAAAAGCGCTTAGATATGTACAGGCAAAAACAAAAACGAGTCCCAAGAATAAAAGAGAAAGAGAGAAATGGATTAATCGCGTATATTTAGGTTTACGGAAATATATTTTTGCTAATCACTAGACCATATCAGTCAGGAGTCAATATGTGACCACGAATTACTATATAGTGTACGATATAACAGGCTTCCAAAAATATTATTTCGAATACCAAAATATACGCGATTAATCCGTTTAAAATAGTTTCATTTAAAATATGCCAAAATCGCGAAAATCAAAACTTATTATTCTACGCCTTCTTCACTTTCAAGCTATAATAATATAGAAAAGTCAAGATTGAACAAAAGTTTGGTTCAAAACAAGGGATTTGAGTAATAGTGTAAAATCCATTTTCCGCTCATACTCCGTTGATACTGTTATTACTTGTATAAACTGTTAACGGCTGTTAAGCATTATCAACAGTATTTCTACCCGATAAAGCTTGGGCAAATAAATAAATATGAAATTTGAATGAGCAAAATATTTCAATAAGTGCTAGAAATAATAAAAAATATTTTCACGCTTTACAATGCATGTATATTGTGTTGACTGATTTCCAACCAAATTCAAGATATTGCGTAGTGCGAGAAATTAAACTAAATTATAAATATAATGATTACCTCGTGTGAGAATCGAATCCCCACCGAATTGCTTTTACTGACAGACACTATTCTACAGCGCCAAAATTGCCCCACGGACATTGACAAGTAGCTTTTTTAATTGATAAATTTAATTGTAATAAGAGATGGATTATTGTGCACTAATCTCATTTAATCAAAAAATCAGTTAATAGTAGAGGACAGAAAATTCAGAAACGCGGTGTTAAGTTACGATATTAAGCGTGCATTGTTTTAAATTAGCACAACTTGGATAGTGGATTTGTTTATCAATAGATTTTTCCGCAAAATATTACCGTACTACGTTAAAATTTTCTGCTAATAATAATGTAATCGGTAACTCTAACCAAAATGAAACGTCAAGTTTAACATTTAAAGTTAAACAATTGTTTCTTCAATTTCTCGTAAACTAAAATTTAGTCTTATAATATTCATTCTTCAGCAAAATATAGTGTAAAAGGGGAAGTCATTTATATAATAGAAAATACGTTCATTCAAGTTGCCTTGAAAAAAATACATTAATTATTCCCCCGAGCGGGAATCTAACCCACAACCGATCGTGTTCACAGTCAAACGTTGTCCCATTGCGCCATGACCGACCTCTAATAATCTTCTATACGAATATGTTTTCTATATCTATATATCTACTAGATATTTTAAAATTCATTCAATTTTGTGAAAATTTATAACTAAGTACGTACCGTCCTTTTTCATATTGACGCGCAGGCACTTGGAAAACCGACACGCCTGACACTGATTCCGACGGCTGACGTCGACCACGCATCTGCCATTCTCTTTGCACACGTAGTCCAAATTCCTGGGAAAATGGTTATTTATATATATATATATATATATATATATATATATATATATATAAATATATATATATATATATATATATATATGTATATATGTATATATATATATATATATATATATATATATATATGTGATTCCAACGTTACGATTTCAACGTTTTGCCCAAAAACGAGATTTTGCGTGGTTAGCGGCGGGATTCTACGCTGCGATCTTTTGTCAGATTAAGGACATGGAAATCATTTATATATAATCATTCCCCCGAGTGGGAATCGAGCCCATGACCACTATCGCTTAACACGGTCCCACGGTCTTGTCCCACTTTGAAACGGATATATATATATATATATATATATATATATATATATGTATATATATATATATATATATATATATAAGAAATTAGAAAGGTTGTTTTTTTATTATTTTCCATAAATATAAAATCTGTATATTAATACGTTTTACAGAAACCACGCGAACAGATTAAAATGAAATTTCTCACATTAATATTTTATATAGAGAAGGAGTGCACAATGCTAATGGTTATTAAAATGTATTAAATTAATAAAATAAATATAACACACACTACCATGTGTTTGACATACACGTTTCTATAAAATGACATACACGTTGCTATGACAACGCGTTAATGGGACATCTTTTAATTATTACATACAATTAAAACGTGAAAATGTATGTAATATACATAATAAATGACATATCGATATACTTTCTCTGCCAGCCCGCATAACACGCAAGATGCGTTACGATAGGAATGCGTTCACGAATTTCACGTTATCGTGCATTTCGTGAATGCATTTTCATTCATTCATTCATTCAAGCGATGGATATAGGTTGCTTTATATCAAAATATTTGAACCAGTATTGTATGAAAATTAAATTTATTTATTGCAATGAGTATTTTTATTTCTAGAATTATATCATTCCCCGAACGGGAATCGAATTGATCACAGTACACTGTCTGCGCCACGACGTTACCAATATGGAATATATATATATTTTTTTGTTTAAACGCAGTATAGTATCTCTAAAATGATTTCTGTTTATAGTCTAACACAGTGATGAGCAAAGAACGACTCGCTGGTCATCTCCGGCCCGTGGTTTTTTGAAATTAATGGACTAACGAAGAAGAAGAAGTAAGCAGAATATTGCGTAGGTAAAGGAATTAAAACTATTTACTGAATGCGAACAGTATAAGAAAGTGACATAATCATGTATGATTAAAAGTTTACAAAACAAATTGAATTTCTTATATAATTCTGTTCGTCTTTTAATATTCCTTACATTTCTTAGTATGTCGAAAATGTATGCCCAGCACTGGTCTAACAAGTGGTGACATATTAAAATACCTACATATAAAATATTCAAGCTATATATTGTGTGCGATTTTCTTTGCGTTTTGTTTAACAATGTTAAAACTAGATTTAGAATTTCTTAATCATTTCATTTATCTAGATATAATTAAGGTAATGTTGTGGATATTAACATATAAAAAAAAGTACTATATATTTTAGGTATTTTTTATGTAATATATATATAAGGTGGCAACCCAGCACCCATGGACATCCATAACATTGGAGTTGTGGATGCATTGCCGGCCTTGAGTGAAAATGAAAGGAAATAGAATAGTAGCCTGGAACCGGAAAACGTCAGCAGATATTTGGCGGATCAATATTGTCATAATAGCGGTAGCGAGTCGAGCCAGTCGTAAAACTCATCTCTACCGTCAGGTATAAAGTACATTGATAATACTGACTATAAATATTTAAATCGTGTATAATTTAGCTTATTTTATCATGCTTAAAGTGGCAGAGAAATAACTGAGACCCTAGTAGGGAAATTCTCCATTCTCCGTTTTCTTCCTAAATTCGATGTTGCACCGTCTACCGTATCGAATTTCAAGTTATTAAGTGAATTTAAAATTTCTATTGTATGAACTGTTATATTTTATTTAAAATATGTTGGTTTACTCTTCGGTTTGAGAAATTAACACTTAATATGATAAGAAATCCGAAAAAAATATGGTTTTTGGCTTCACCCTTCATACTAAGCGGAGTAGTCAGAGAGAACGAACTTAAACGCTACGGTCCCTTCATTCTTATTTGGCCTCGTTTATTCATACCTTCCAGGCAGAAAAAGCCTTCTTTTTAACTTCACACTTATCCCGCACAGCCGAGTAAGTACCTGGTGTCAAGACACACCATACTCCGCTTTTCGCCGGATTTGAGGCGGAACTCAACGCCGCACTTTGTCTTATCAGAGCAAAGAGGTGAAAATAATTTAAATAAATCACTATCCTGAGTGGGAATCGAACCCACATTCGAAATTGGACATACATAATTAAACAATTTGCATTAGGTAGACATACTCGTCTACAACAGCTAGCGGTATTCGAATTGTCCAATCGGTTTTGGATTAGCGAGGAAGAGGATAGATGAACATGAATATTATCCATGTTCATCAATCCTCTTCGGAAACTCTATAGAAGTCTTACATTATACTATTTTAAACGGATAAATCGCTTGGTCCCAGACACCTGTGACCACGGACTTCTGTAAAGTATTCAAAACGTCAAGTTTCCAAAAAGGTATTTTCGAATGCCAAAACATACGCAATTAATTCTAATCCACCAAAATGATTATACCATCAACTATCTATTATGTGTTTTCTGTTGTTCTATCAAATTGGGAGACCATCGTGGCGCAGTTGGTCAGCATCTGATTGTTTCCCTATGGAGGGGCAAGGCAAACGGATCGGACCACTTGGGAGCTATCACCGCTCTCCATGGTCCCAAGTTACTACAGATATGTTACCGGCCTTTCGCTTACCACTTAAGGGAATTTTTATGTTTAAAAAAATATTTTCATGTCACCGCTCTGGTGAGACAAAGTGCGGCGTTGATATCACCACTCAAACTGTAATGTCTCAATCAGTCAACGGAGTGTCTACTTGACATTAGGTTGTCAAAGAATAAGTTCGAATATGTCTGCAGGATAAAGCGTATAGCGCTTATATATATATATATATATATATATATATATATAAATCATTTTCGATTTTTATACATTTTAAACGGGTTAAATGCATATATTTTGGCATTCGAAAATATAATTTTTTAAATGTGACGTTTCATGGACCTGTTTCATGGACCTGTGTCCGGTGTCTGCAAGCAAGTGATTAATCAGTTTAAAACGGTTTAATTTAAGACTTCTATAGAATTTCCGAAGAGGGTAGATGGACATGGATAATATCCATGTCTTACCTATACCGGTAGCTGTTGGGAACTTGTAGACGAGTATCTAAGTCTACCTAGGGCAAACTGATCACTTAGGTAGATCCAATTTCGACTATGTAATACATATATATTCGTGATACATATATATGTATTTGTGTTCATACAAACTGAATTAGTGGTAACATAACATTGGTGTAATCGATTGTTTTGTTTTAATAATTGATTCAAATTTGATTTTCCTTTCATAATGAGTGACTTTGAACGATACGTTTTGAATTATATATAATATCAATGCTATGTTGAACTCCTCGTGCAGTTTCGACAGCTCGAATGGAATTTCTATTGAACTAAACTAAGCCTTCTATTATAAATAATTCATATTATTAAATAATAAACACCTACATGGTGAATTTGTCTCATATAAAAGTTTTATATAACAAGCACTAAGGTCATCGTGGCACAGTGGTACAACTTATACCATCATAAGTTATATACGATTGGTTGTGAATTCGAATCTCAATCGGATCAAATAATTAATTACAAAAAAAAACATTTTAAATGAAACTATTTTAACCGGATTAGTCGCGTATATTTTGGTATTCGAAAATACATTTTGGACACCTAACGTTTCGAACACTTTACAGTAGTCCGTGGTCACAGTCTACCTGTGTTAAAATAGTTTCATTTAAAATGTATAAAAATCGCGAAAATCAAAGATCTTATTATACAAAAAAAAAACATTTCTCTATACAGTTAATCGAATGTATTATAAATATATTAATAATAATTGTGATAAATAATAGTTATTTCTTTTCAAATTATAATTTTTGAGTACGCAATACCAATAAAAGCGTAAACACACAACAAGAAATGATCAGCACGTCATAGTACCTTCGGATGCTGCGCTTGAAGAATCCCCTGCATCCGTCGCACGAGGGCACTCCATAATGTTTGCCTGACGCCTTGTCCCCGCACACTCGACACAGCGCTTCTGGTTTGCCATCCATTTTCTGGGAAACCAAAAAAAAATATATTAACGAAAATCTCTTGTGCGTTTTTGAGGAAATACGTTTAAACGTCAATGTAAAAGTAAAATACAGTTTATTGTATACTAAAAATAAAAAAAAAAACGTAATATAGGATATTATTGTTGAGATATCCTTTGGGTAAAGGAAAGAATGAACGAAATGGGTCGTACATAATACCAAAGTAATAGATATTTTTATATATAGACGCACATATAAACATATATGTATACATACACACATACATACTTTACATATATATATACTTTATTATATATTATTATAATTTTTATTATTAAGAGGCCGATCGTGGCGCAGTGGGACAGCGTCGGACTGTAAACGCGATCGGTTGTGGGTTGAGTGGATCGATTCCCACTCGGGGGTGATTATATTTAAATTATTTTTGTTACTTCCTCGCTGTGGTAAGATAAAGTACGGCGGTGAGTTTCGCCATCCAACACGCAATATCTTGAATTCATTATTTTTCTTTCTTTCCTAGCTAGCTTTCTTTCCTAGGCTATCCAGCAATACAAAAAAAGGAGATATTCAAAAAGAGAATTTATATCTGCAGTTATTTATATGATAAAAAAGGATAGTCTATTACTATTGCAAATAATTTAATCAAAGACTTCTATATAAACAAATAATATATATACTAAAATCACATTGTTTAAAGAAGTATGGTAAATTATATGTATTTAAGTATCCGGCGCTAATAACGTCTATGATTTAGTGTCTGTTTGTAAACAAGATAAAGTGTGACGTTAAACTCCGCTCCTTAACACGCAATGTCTTGAATTCGGCGGTGCTAAAAAATAATATTTAGATCTACAGTTGTTTGTATGATAGAAATTATAGTAATAAAATTATATAATAAAATAAAATTATATTCACTAGAAATCGGCGGAAAGCGAAGTACGGAGTGTCTTGACACTAGGTGCTTTCTGATTACCCTGATAAGACTTTTATATTACATACAGAACTTAAATTTAAACTGTTGTAGAAATAGATAAGTCAGGTTCTCTTGCCACACATTTTTGGTAATTTTAATTGAAAACTGATTTTATATATTAAATGATTGGTATAACATGTGAAATAAAATTTGGAGTGTCTGTATGTATAAATATAAATATATATATATATTTTGAGATATATATATATATATATATATATATATATATATATATATATATATATATCTCTCAAAATAAATAGATTTTTTTTACAATTTTTATCTTTTTTTTTTGATCCGCCTGATCATTGGAACGGGTCGACCAATTTTGATGAGACTTTCACTGGCTGATAGCTGATTTAATATCATCCCTATATTGATTTAGACTATAATATATTTATAAATGTTAAAATAAGAATATATTAAATTCAACAAGAACGAAGTCGCGGGCCTACAGCTTATCTTATTCAAATTAAAGTATTGTTAAACACCTGCCCCATAAACTAGGTATTTTTAAAAATATATGTACATACAAAATACTTTTTTCATACAATGGTCCAATCAAATTGTCGTTACAGTGTCGACGATTTTGCAACTTTGAAAGAAATTTGTCATGTCATCGGTTTCGGTGCGTTAATAATATATTGGTAACGTAAAAGGGATCGGGTGACATATGGTTTAGGAACTTATAATATAAATTTTATGCAAAATAGGTTATTGATACGCTTACTTGGTTTATTTTTCTCCCCCAATCAGTTCGGTGACACGCGGCGTTGAGTTTCGCCACGCAATACGCAAGGTGTAGTAATCGGACGAACTTAGCTGAGTACGGAGTGTATTAACTCTCTGAGTACTAGCTTGTGGGGGAAGAACGTGAAGCTTTAATTAAGATTTAAACCTCGCAACAAGGTTAAGGCAGAGAAAATCTTTCTTTTTAGAGACCTTTCGTTACATAAATGGTGGAACTTAACGCTGCAATTTTAGTACAAACCTTTCCTATGCGAGATAAAGCATGAAGCTGAAAAAAATCTTCTATACCAATCAAGCAGCGTCACGCTTTATCCCGCATATTAGGGTCAGACATAACCTTATGTCAAGACACTCCGTCGCCTGCTTATATATATATATATATATATATATATATATATATATATATATATATATATGTATATATATATATATATATATATATATATATATATATATATATATATTTTAAATAAGTGAATCAAATAAATAAGAGAGTTGTACCAGGCTCGCATGAAACTAGAAGTGCTCCCTCTCTATAGTCTCTATATATTATAGCAGCTTCACGCGCCATCCCGCATAGCAGGGTAGTCAGAGAGAACCTAGTGTCAAGACACTCCGTTAACTGATTATGTATTAAATAAGTGTATCAAAGAAATAAGAGAATTGTACCAGGCTTGCATGAATATAGAGGTGTTCAGTTTCACGCGCCATCCAGCATAGCAGGGTTCAGAAACAACGAAATGTCTCTTGTCACTCTAGTCACTCCCTAGTCTTACCTCCCATTACCTCCCGCAATTGAGACGTTACGTATTGAGTGGCGAACCATACAAACAAAAAAGAAAAAACCTAAACTTGGTAAACGATACAAAAAGCACCTTCATAAATAATTCCACGAACAAAATTACGTCGTTAGGCCTCCATAGAATATATTCTGCCTAATATCGCTCAATCAAACAGCCAATGGTCATCGATGTAAGGTAGGTAACTTATAACTGTGGTAGATATATAATTTTCTTTAATACCCGCCGTGTCATTAGTGGAATTCGATATGTATTTGAACCCCATGACCTGAGGTAGAAGGCGTTTGTTGAAACATATGGTTTGTTTCCCATTAGGGAGTTGACCATGATGTAATAATATCACGTTTACGAGTATATGATAAGTGAAGTATATAATATAATTATTGGTACAATATATCTATTATTATTTTTCTCTACATGGTTCTGTCTGGCGTTAAACGCGGTAATGATTGTACTTAACAATTATTATCGTTTCTCGCCTCCGATAAGGAGGAAGACAAAGTGTGGCGTTAAATTCCGCATTTTCAATTTGATTTCCAATGGAATGTTAGAATGTCTTGACACTAGATTACATATCTGCTATGCGGGATAAACCGTGAAATTGCTTGTATTTGTATATAAGTTGTATATTAATATAACGATGGAAGTAACAACGTTTGGTACATAATGAAAGTATTTGACACAAATTTAATATTTTTTAAGTAAAACACGGCGTTGAGCTCCGCCACTTAATACTTATATGTATTACCTTGATATTTATTGGAACAAACAGATAATCTTGACTCTACGTTTACTTTGCTTACCCTGTTATACGGGTTAAAACATGAAGCTACAAAACAAAGTAAATGCCGTTTATAAGCCTTTTTACTAAAAAATTCTTTTAAGTATAAAAAATCACCTTAAACTAAATTAAAAATCTACATATAATTCTAAAATATATATATATATATATATATATATATATATATATATATATATATATATATATATAAAAAACAAAATCAGGCCGCGTGTTCAATTTCCCACCAGCCAGATGTAACCGTTTGATATGTTAGCTATAAGTCAAATGCAAGAGGTCGACATGTTTTGATAATTGTTGCCTTACCTCGTGACAATACAATTACACCGTATGCCGAAAGTAGCGCACCCTCTATAACAAATTATCTGTTAATAATTAATTGATATATGACCAATAATTGTTCTTTAATTGCTAAATATTTATATAGCATGGCTGAGTTTCAAGCTGCTTGTTTGAAATTGAAATGGGCAACTGTTTTTCTCTACAACATTTCTCATCAGAACAGGTTTACAGCGGGACTGACAATACTGACGTTCTTTATGTTGACTGACCTATTCGAGCATGATTTTAATACTGACATTTATGTATGCAATTAAAATATTTGAAATATCTATAAATATTATTATTTGTTCAGCTTCGCAATTTTTTTCCCATATTAGAATCGGAAAGAACTTAATGTCAAAACAATTTATCTGCGCTGTTTGCTCGAAATAGAGATATTGCGTCGGAATTAAACGCCGCGTTCTGCCATCGTATCTCCGATTCAAACTCAGTTTTAATGACTTTAACGATTTGACCCGCACGCAGATCGTTATTTAAGTGTAAATGTTGCTTTTGGGAAATTAAGTCAGAAATTGGGAAATGATCAGTGCGTTCCCGGTAATGAGATGTTAGTGTTTTGACTGTATATTCACATGTTGTTTAATAAATTGTCACCTAGGTAACGCGTAAACAACGCAAGACATGTATGTTTCTTTATATAAATGTGTATTTCAAAGGTACGGTAGTGTGTGTTATATGTACTTTGTTTATGTAGTGTAGAAATTTTTTTACGCAACAGGCGTAAATTTTATGTACAAAGTACTTTTCTATCAAAATATAAGAAGCTTCAATCAAAAACTTTAATATTTCTTGTTTTATTTTTAGATTTATTTTTCCACCAATTAGATAAGAAGAGATAAAAATAATTTATAATGCGAGTGGAAATCGAACCCACAAACAATCACTGCGCCACGATGGCGTCTTATTAAGTCCTTTGATGACCGAAATAGACCTAGCAAAACTCTAGTATTGAAATATCGTATATTACTGACATATCGGACATACGGCGGGATTCATATAAGCGATTATTTGAAAATTGACATGCGACTAAACAAAGGGGTTCTTTTATAATACAAGAACACATCCTGCTGTGCGGGATAAAGCATATATCTATATTATTTAGTATTCCTTATTTAAATGATTTCTTTTCCCATTTACATATGATGAGTTCGTCTGTTTGTCTGTTCGCGATAAACTCGAAAACTGCTGAACGGTTTTTCGTACGGTTTTCATCAATGGTTATAATAATTCATGAAGAATATTTAATGTATTGTTACTTGAATTTCTTTTGAAAACACTCCCATAACCTTTGGGCTATAATAGTCTATGTAAAGGGAGGTACCTCGTCTTTAGGTACAGCTAGTCTAACTACTTTACAATATTTTATTTCTATTGTCGAAAGATAATTTTCTAAATTCATTTCATTAAAAAAATATTATTGGTTATAATTTTTGTTATTACTAGAAATATATGCTAAAAGGAGTCTGTATATGAAAATAAATATTTTTTTTAGCTTAACGCTTTTATCCCGCATAGCAGGGTAGCCAGAAAGTATCTAGTGTCAAGACACTCCGTACTTCGCTTTCCACCGAATTTGAGACATTGCGTGTTGGGTGGTGGAACTCAACGCCGCTCTTTGTCTTTACCAGAGCGAGGAAGTGAAAATAATTTAAATATAATCACTCCCCCGAGTGGGGATCGAACCTACAACCGGTCGCGTTTACAGTCAAACGCTATCACACTGCACCACGATCGGGCTTAAAAAAATAATTAAAAGATAAATAATTAAAAGATAAAATTTATACATGCATAATGGTATATAATATATTAAGATATATTAAATAATTATTAAAATATAATAATTTTAAATCAAATCATTTTAACCTTATTGACAAAAGGTATGGATTTGGTGTTCGAAAATACATTTATTATACAAATAGATGTTATAATTATGTACCAAGCCATATAATTAATAAATTTAATTATTATTTACTATTTTTGAAGTGTTATTCCACAAACGTATAAGAATTTCGACGCAGCTGGTAGTAGAACGCATGGTTTAGCGGTCAGAGCGATTGGACGGTATCTAAGAGGCGCGGTTTCGAATCCCGTTCGTTCAAATTTTATACGTTTTTTCAAAAAAAAAAAATATCGTTTTATTTAATTTGACGTTTAAACCATTTAGTTAATTAAATATTATTGTTCTTTTTTATTACTTTAAAACATTAACAATTGTCTATTGATTTAAAATAAATAATGTTTAAAAATAAATTTTGAATAATTAGCTTCACGCCTGCATATCATCCTGTCAAGATACTGAAGACTTTCTGGTCAAACGCCGTGCTTTGGCTTACCAGAGAGGAGAAATGAAAATAAATTATCGATTTCTCAACTAATCGTCAAGACTTCGTACTTCGCTTTCCACCGAATTCGAGACATTGCGAGTGGTGGAACTCAACGCCGCACTTTGTTTTTTTTACTAAAGCGAGGAATTGAACATAGTTAAAATATAATCACTTCCGCAAGTGAAAATCAAACCCACAACCAATCGCGTTTACAGTCCGACACTGTCCCTTTCTACCAAGGCCGGTGTAGACACTAGGTACTTTCTGTCTATGCTATGCGGAAAAAAAAAGAGTGAAGCTAAAAAACATGTATTGTCATATATATATTCAAATGTCCCACTGGCCAACGATCAATATATAATATAAATAACATCGGAAATTCATACAAAAAATCCTTATTAAAAGATTTTCACCTAGCAAAACTTTACTACGTAGAAAAAAATTAAAAAAGCCGGGGGAGTATATTAAAACGCTGGTATATCATTATGTATCATTACACCATTTGCTCCCTAACAGTGGCGCGTGCTGACATTTGCCCTCTAACCCTCAAAATATTTCTATACGCAAACAAACATATTGAAATAATTATTATTTAATACGTGAACTGCTATAATAATAGATAATAATCAAATATTAGGTGATTTTTATCGTCGCGTTTAAACTCTGTTTTTTTTATATTCAAATTGAACGAATTGCGTGTCGTGTGGCGGAATTCAACGCCGCGTTTCGTTTTGCCGGAGCGAAAAAGAAATTGTTGTAATAAATTACAAGTTGGCAAGTACAGTACCAACTTGTTAAGTGCAATCTCGGTAAGTTGACAGCTTCCGTTACTCGATTATTAAAGAAATATTCAGTAACTCTTTTTTGCATATATTTTCTCTTTACAAGTGTAAATACTAAACTGAACCTCTATATCTCGAATAAAGCAATGTTTTATATTACAAACTTTACAATTCAATTATTTCAAATTTCTTATTTTTATTTCCTCTCTCCGGTAATGCAAAGCGAGGCGTTGAATTCCACCACTCAACACGGAGTACGTAGTGTCTCGACACTAGGTGCTTGCTGTTTACCCTGCTATGCGGAATAAAAGCGTAGAGCTAAAAGAAATTGACGAATTTATGACTTCATAAGCAAACTATTGTTTCCTAGAAAAAAAATTATTTATTTGATATCCCTAACTTAAAATATATAAGAATGACCTGTCAACCTCGTTAAATCGTTAAGTCTGTCAGTCGTTCAGTATGTAATGTAAGGAATTTTTCAATTATTTCCTTTTTGTTTCGTTGAACATAAAACGGCGTTAAGTTGCGCCATGCCTCCTTCATATTTTTATATTAAATACTATTTAAATGCAAATATTTTTACTGTCGAAGAATATTACCTAATCAAAAATTGACATAATTTTCTAATTTTTAAACGTGAAACACTTGTCAACAAAAATGTTATTTTATTAAATGTTTAGTACTGAATATAATTTTTCTATATTTTATATGACGTTACTCAATGTTGCGCTTAAATTTAGTAGAGTGGGAATGTATGTATCATACCTTCAACCTAGGTGTTAACAGACAGACAGATTCTGTCCCACTTAGGTTATTTACTTGATTTTATTTTAAAACTAATTATATATATATATATATATATATATATATATATATATATATATAAATATATATAATTTCTTTTATCAGTTAAATTTTTTTAAATCACATTTCTTTTAAATTTTTGTCATTTTTGTTCATTCGGATTAATTTTTGAAACAACTGGGTCGAGTTTGGTGAGACTTTCACTGGCAGTTAGCCAGTTTAATGACGAGTAACTTAGGCTATTAGTAGTCAGAGACAATCTAGTGTCAAGACACTCCAATGTCGACTTTCCGTCCGAATTCAATTACGAGTTGAGTGGCGGAAGTTAACACCGCACTTACTCACTGGAGACCGGAAATGAAAATAATATAAATGTCATTTAATTTAATTACTTTGAGTGGGAATCGAATCTACATTCAATTGTATCTAGTACGATATACATTTATTGCACATAAATAATCGATATCGGTATAACCGAATATTGATATTTTTAAATTCTAAACTAAATATAAACATAGTAATTCCATATTCCACTAATAAATTGATTGGTATAAAAAATATTTCTATTTCAATATCAATACGAGCTACGAAGCAATTATTTGCAGATTAAATCCAATAATTATTTGGAAAAATACTATAAAATATAACCAACTAGCTATGTACATAGGTTTAGTGCAGCTTCGCTTATTCCCGCAGAGAAGGGTAGACAGGAAGTACCTAGTGTCAAGACATTCTGTACAGCGCTTTAAACTGAATTCGAGACAATGCGTATTGTGTGGCGGAACTCAACGCCGCGCTTTGTCTTACCAGAGTAATGGAAATAATTGAAATATGATCACTCACCCGAGTGGGAAAAGAATTACAACCCATCGCGTTTACAGTCAGACGCTGTCCTGCACCACGACCGGCCTCTATATTGAAATTAGATTGATTAATTGATAACGTAGAAACGCAATGAACGGAGTGTCTTGACTCTAGGTTGTCTATGAATTCCTATGCGGGAAGAGGAATTAGGTATTTCTCAAAGTCATATGTAGTGGCGCAGTACGACAGCGTCTGCCTGTAAACGCGATCGGTTGTGGGCTCGACAACCATACAGTGGAATGATTATAATTAAAATTAATTTTCATTTCTCTATTTTGATTGAGTTGGCCACTCAAGACGCAATGTTTCGAATTCGGTCGTAAATCTCTAAACAGAGAATTTTGACACTAGGTTGTCTCTAACCAATCTGATATGCGGGATAAAGCGTAAAGCGTATATATAGAAATGTCAATAATGTATAGAGCGAAACTATTTTAAACATATTAAACGTTTCAAACACTTTATAATAGGTCATAAGTATACTGTACGCTTCGGTTTTAGATACTCTAATCGACGTATTTTATATGCGTTTTCCAGTCCGTACTGGTTCACATAAGATCTTTGATTTTCGAAATTTTTCTATATTTTAAATGAAACTATTTTAAAAGGATTAATCGGGCATATTTTGGTATTCGATAATATATTTTCGAAAACCTAATGTTTGGATGCTTTACAATAGTCTACCTACCGCGTTACTATAAAGTGTTCCAAATGTCAGGTTTTAATCATATATTTTCGTATACCAAAATTAATATGTTTAAAATAATTTCATTTAAAATGTGTAGGAGTCGCGAAAATCCAAGATCTTTTTAATATATTGTATTACTGTAATAACATGACATAGTAAACATATACTAGTGATCGATCACTACGCTTTACATTGTCTAACGAATTTTTAAAAAAAATTAAGAATTTAAAAAAAATACTCTCCTTTAATGTAAACTACTTTAGCAACGTTCAACACTTGTTTTTAAAACTGTATTGATGCACAAGACACTTTGTATTTTCTTTCTATAACACATGACACTGCACGTTGTGTTGCAGGACTTAACGCCGCGCTTTTAAAAGATATTTAAAAGAATATAGAACTGTGGCATAAATTATTTACTTAGGATCTGTTCACAGTTACTAAACCATATTTATATACTCGTTTATATATATATATATATATATATATATATATATATATATATATATATAAAGCTATTTTTTATCAACTATTATTTTCCGCCACTCAACACGCAGTGGCACAACGGAAGTGTCTTGATGTCTTGACACTAGGCTGTCTCTAACTACCCTGCTAAAGCGAAAAAAGCGAGAAGCTGTTTTTCCATACATATATAGGTACATACAAAAACATTAATTTGAATTACATATATCTAATTATAGTTAGAGTTAATATAATTTCAAAGAAAACAAAATAATTCTGGTCCACAGATGAAATAATGCTTTGAATTTTGCGGAACTACCGGCTGCCGCGGAAAATATGGAAAACATGTATTTTTTGGAAAAATCTAACTGACACAATGAACAAGTAGGAACGTAGTGTAGAAAGGAGTAAGAAAGGAGATTATTTCATAGTTAGTTTAACATTTAATTGTTGTTTTTTTTTTTAAGGAATTCAAGAATTAGTAAAGCAAAAATGTAAAATAATATATGTTTTTACTAAGGTTCTGTTAAAGTATGTTTGTATACACAATATATACTAGCTGTTATATATTTGCTTTTAAACTCATTCTATAATCTAACAATGTCTAGCTAGAGAGAAAAAACACTACGTTTTGAAGACATTGTGTGTTAAGCGTAACCCAACGCCGCGTTTTGTTTGAAACCATGAAAATGCTAGTATAATAAATAAATAATACATTCATTCCTAGGGCCTTATCATGAATGTTAAAATTACTCAAGTAGTTATGATGTTATAACTAATTAATATTAATTAGTTATTGGAAATAATAAGGCTATTAAAAATGAGCAATTGTGAGTATATTCTAATGAAGACGATCGTGGCGCAGTGGGACAGTGAACGCTTTCGTTTGTGGGTTCGATTCCCACTCGGGAGAATTATATTTAAATTATTTTACATTTCCTTGTTCTGGTAAGACAAAATACGGCGTTGAGCTACGTCACTCGACACTTAATTTCTCGAATTCAACGGTATGACACACTGGCACTAGGTACTTCTTGACTGCCGTGCTATGTAATAATAATTAAGTGAAGTTTATTGATTAGAATAAAATCTTTAATTTATTTCTTTGATTCTCGGTTTATTTTATATATATATATATATATATATATATATATATATATATATATATATATATATATATATATATATATATATATATATATATTATATATAAAGCAGACTTCATGCTTTATCCTACATAGCAGGGTAGTTATAGACAACCTAGTGTTCAAGACACTCTGCTGACCGCGTTCTGCTAGAAATCGAGATATTACGTGCTGAGTGGTCAACTCAATACCGCGTGTTGTCTTACCAAAGCTGAGCGCGCTTTGTCTTTCCCTCGAGTGGGATACGAACTCATAGCCAATCGCGCTTACAGTCGGACGCTGTCCCACTACACTACATTGGTTTCTTTCAAATTTGCTACATTCGTAATATAAATAGATAAGAAATTTAAAATGTCAATATTTTTATATTATCGTGTTAAGAATAACTTAAATTAGTATATAAACACACTTAAAATACAGAATACCATTTATAATAAATAAACACACAAACTACTAAGCGTTTGACATACATTTCTGTAAAAAAGTTACACGTATAAAAAATACGTTAATGTTTAAATTTTTTATTTAACATCAAACACGTAATAACAAGCTTCACGCGTATCACGCATTTTGAGAAAGTAGGGAAAAAATTCTTTACGTATAATATAACAACGTAGTGTCTAGACATTACTTTTTTAAAACTTCATATAAACACAAAAGCCTGAAAACTAAATTTAATGGTATTCTTTTAAATAGAAATAAATCACACATACATTAAATAATTCTCAATGAATTAAATATGAAAAATATAAAATATTAATAAAAAAAAACCGAATCACTCCTTTACTTATTCACACTCCGCACAAACACAAAAACAAAACAATCAAAAACAATTATTTCCAAAAACAATTGTGTATAAATAAATGAATATTAAAAAAAAATCGTCACTCACACCACAGGATCCGGTCCCTTAGCTTTCTCTAACCGCAAGTGAGTGATCATCAGAGCATGGGCGGCGACGTCGGTCTAAGGCGGGGCGACACTTCGCCCCTACTTTAAGAACTTCGATTGGACAACCGCAATAGGGCGGTAACAACATATTGTTATAAAATATCTTAGTAATAAACTACAGTTTCATATATTTCCATATTGTTTTTTGTGTTTAACGGATGTCTCAAATAAGTTACGTTTTGCATTTAAAATAACGATTTTTTTGTGTGTGTGTGTTGTGTTTATAATTGTAACAAATGTGATCGTGTTTTGTTTGTGTTTGTGTTAAATAGACTATGGTATTAGTTTACACAATAGTAAGGTAATTAGAATTATAATGTTGCACAAACAGTGAGTGAGAAATAAACATGTTTGTATTGTTTGTTTTGTTTAAAAATGTGTTTAGGTGATGTTAAGAACAATTTAAAACGATACAATTATTTTTATTAATAAAAAAATATTATTAATAATTAATATGACACAATGAATGATATTAGAAATAGAGATAATAAAATTATGATTGTGTACAAAATTGAAACAGGCTAAGTATTTTTAATTTGTTGAAATTTGAAGATAAAGTACGCATTTTGAAGAATTTACGTTATAAAATTGTACTTTACTATATAATATAAATTGTGACGGACTACTGTAAAGTGTTTTAAATGTCGGGTTTTATTGCTGTATTTTCAAATACCAAAATATACACGATTATATCCTTTTAAAAGGAGTTTCATTGAAACTGGGTAAAAATCGCCAAAAGATAAGAAAAAATACATTAAGGTTATCTGGAAGAGATCGCTGTATAGCTGATATTGTGATTGTTATTTTTGTTTCGTTTTAAACCTTTTCTTTTATAAGTATACATTTATGAAAAAAACGGTTTTTCATTTGTTACTAATTTCAAATTAATTAATGTTTTTTAACCAATAAATACTTTTAAAATTTTATTCACATTTTGACAAATTCTTTTTCTTCTTCCGTTTTCTAGTTTTCATAAAAAAATATATAGTAAATATTGAATACTATGGGATCCCCCAAACGATATTTGAAAGCACAGCTATGTATCTGTTCATACACATCCCGACTGGGAGTTGCAATCCCGCATTCCTGTGTGAACCCGTGGCACTTAACGGTCTGCGGGATCCCGCACTTGCAAAATGCAGATTATCGGATCCCGCATCAAAAAAAAGGCTGCAATATGCCATGAAATAACGAAAATAATAGAAAGCGTTATCAAAGCTAAAGGCGATATGCTAATGACATTTTAGAAAATACACCTATTTGAGCATTTGCACTGCAACTGAGCCTTTTGAATAGGTGGAAGAAAGAAATGACGATATAAAGTATATAAATACTGATTCCATACTGATCCCGCGGGATTGAATGCGGGATTGCAATCCCTAATCCCGACACTCCATAACAATATACACTGCTATAGTTACTATAAATACATATAATACAATTTTCAATAATTCATTTAAAATTAACACCATTTCCCTAAGACTGCTGACGTTCAAGATTCGAATTCACAACGATCGTATGTTATTCCTAAAGGTACCCAGCAGACTGTGTAAATACTACATAGCCCATGTCTAAAGACCGTATTGCCAACAGTATGCATCGTTGCCTTCCTTTGAGACGAACAATCGTGTTTAAGGTTAATCAAAATCGGCTGAGTAATTTCAATTTCTAATGTTTATTGGGTTTGCGGATACAATAGAATATAAACAATTCGTGAATAGTTTTGCTGTAGTTATTAGTTTACCTGAAATAAGTAAACTTGATTGTAACTCAATTTAGTTGTCTAAGTGATGTCTATTTATTAGACATAATGTGACATTGTGGCACAGTTGAGAAATGTCTGACAGTAAAATGTCATTTTGGCGAAAAGTTTATTTTTTTAACAAGCTAAAGCTATTTTTTTAAATAAAACAAGGCGTTAAATTTACTAATTATAACGTAATATTTTTTGTTTTAAAGTGTTATTCCACACTTAGGATTAAGGAACATTTTTGAAAAAACTTGTAAAAATTTGTACGCAGCGGGATTCGAAGCCGCGCCCCTTGGATACCGTGTAAGCGCTCTGATCGCTAAGCACTGTGTTCTACTACCAGCTGCGTCGAAATTACGTCGAATTATTTTTTATACGTTTTTTCAAAATTGTTTTCTAATCCTAAGTGTGGAATAACACTTTGAAAATAGTCAATATTAAAAATAAATAGCAATCTCTCTTGTTAAACGATTATTTCTTAATACGATTATATCTTTCTTTATATACAAAACAAAAACAGAACAAACTTTAAATATTAAAAAATATATATTAATCAAATTTAAATCATATTTGGCCGGTCGTGGCGCAGTGTGATAGCGTCTGACTGTAAACGCGACCGTTTTTGGGTTCGATCCCCACTTGGGGGAGTGATTATATTTAAATTATATTCACTTCCTCGCTCTGGTGACAAGACAAAGTGTGGCGTTGAGTTCCACCACCCAACACGCAATGTCTAGACTTCGGTGTAAAGCGAAGTACGGAGTGTCTTGACACTAGGTACTTTCTGCCTACCCTCCTATGCTGGATAAAAGCGTGAGGTTAAAAAAAAATCATATTTGGGCATTTCAAACATTGACGATTTCCCATGTTTAAAATATATTCGTAACACGAGATAGATATTTAATATAATTAGCGTATTTCATTACTTCGATGCGTCGTCCATCGCATTAATATTAAATTGATTTTCTTATTACGCATAATATAAATTATCATACTTTAACCTTTTGTTATTTGTTGCGCCGGTTTTTTATAATGTGAAAAGTACATTCATAAGGTGACTTCGAACACCATTTTCTGGTGATTATGAGAAGTTATGGAATCCTTGGACTCATTAGATTCAATAAACATCTAGGTATTTTTTTATTAGTTTCACGCTTTATCACTACCCCGTTAGTGAGAGAGAATAGAGCTCCAAACGCTACCTGCTTACTTCTTTCGCCTCGTCTACCGTCGCTAACCTATTCATACATGCCCTTTGGTGGATCTCTTTACGTTGTACGTGATCTTTGATAATTTGTTATATCGATATCTCGTACCATTTTTTTGCTTCATAAATCTTTCTTACCATTCTTTCATCGCTCATTCTCTCAACGTGCCCAAACCACCTGAGCACCTTCTTCTTCATTCTTACTATGACATTCTGTGTATCTCTTCGTTGTATTTATGCTCAGCTAAACTGGCTCCACACATCCGACAGACATATCTCATTGAGGCATTGCGTGTTGAGTGGTGAAACTCAACGCCGCGCTTTGTCTTGCCATAGAGAAAAAAGGAAAATATATTAAATATAATCGTCTCCTCAAGTGGAAATCGTATCCACAACCGATCATGCTTATAGTAGCACGTTCTCCCACTGCACCACGACCGGCATAATTTCTTTTTTGTATTTAAAATGTATTTTCATATACTATAACATAGGCGATAAAATAATTTAATATTTTCATTTAAAATGTCACGAAAAATCGCCAAAATCCGATATCTTATTGATTTATAAACGTGTCTAGAGAAACACTAAACTAATGTCCTTGCCAGAATGACCATATTATAAATATTGTTTTTATACTCAATTTTTTCTTAAACTAACGTTATTAATCAATCATTACAGATAAAGTACAAATAAACGGAAATAAAAATCTATTTTTTTTAGGAATAGAATTCGAACCGAAACCCATGTAACAGTAACAGAGTCAAACATCCATCGGTTCCATTAACCGTTATTATTTTTAAAAGGAAAATCCATTTTGCATGAAATATCGGGAAAAAACCAGAGTTTTGTAAATTCTAAACTAATAAAAGTAACAGTGAACAAATAAAGCTCGTATGTGGCGTTGCGCGCTTCATAGTGACCGAAGGGTCAATTTCAGTGTTTACTTTCAATAAAATGTTTGTTTGTTTGTTTGTTAAAAACAACAAACAATTTGTGTTTATTTGTGTTTAAACACACAAATAAATATTTAAGTTTATTTATTTTTGTATTGAACATATATGTCTAATAAATATAATGAATTTGGATATTTTTTTATAATTATATTATATTTTTTATCTGTTTAATGTTTTATGTTTTATCTATTATATTTTTTATCTTATCTCTAAGCATTTTTTGCAGGATGAGAAAAGAAGACAAAAAGAAGCTAGTACACTCCGCTTTTCGGCGTTTGTTCTTTTCAGATACATTGCGGTGTTAAAAACCGGGATAATTACTTGACGGAATTACTACCTCGAATGGTTCGAGCTCATTCAGTGCATTTTCAATCAGGTCATAATTGTTCCTTAAAAGAAATGACGATAACAGTCCATGATTTTTATATAATAAAAAATATATATATTTTTATATAATAAAACAATATATTTTTATATAATATAAAATATGTAGAAAATAAGAGAAATAGTTTCATTTTTTTAGTTTCATTTTTTTTTGGTCATCTTCATTTTTACTGTGACATTCTGTGTATATATTCATTGTATTTATTGTATTTCATTCTGAATTTGAGACATTGCGTATTGATTGTTGGAACTCAACGCCGCTCTTTGTCTTACCAGAGCGTGGAACTGAAAATAATTTTAAATATAATCACTCCCATGAGTGGAGATCGAACCCACAACCGATCGCGTTTACGGTCAGATATTGTTGCACTGCGTCACGACTGGCCTAAAAATAAATAGATGTAAATTTCAAAATTTATATATGTCCCAGGACATCGTCTGAATGTAAAAACGATTGGTAGTGAATTCAATTACCACTCAGGGGAATAATTATATTTAAAATTTCTTTTTTTTCTTTGAACTGGTGTAACAAGGCGTGGCGCAGAGTTCGCCACTCAAATCAGTCAACGGAGTGTCTTGACACTAGGTTCTCTCTGATCACCCTGCTATGCGGGATAAAGCGCGCTATAAAAAATCAACAATGATCTTATAAAAATTAAAATGTACATGTTTTATAAAAGTAAATTATTAATATGTTATATATATTTTTTTCTCTTTTCTCTCTTTTGAGGTTGCCATTCAACTTCACTGTAAATACGTTAACCGTTTAAATGTTATTAACTCGACATCTTCTAATAAAAATATCTGCGGCTTTTCTATCGGTCTAGAGATTCTTGCAATTGTGTTCGACTAAAGATCAAAGCTATTTCTTTTGTTATCTTCATCCTTTCCCCGCATAGCAGGATAGTATCTATATATAGACACACGCTATCTGAGCTATTTTCCGTTGCAAAACGAGTCATTGCGTGTTGTGTAACGGAACACAACGCCGCGTTTATTATTAACAGAACAGAGATATGGCATGTTTTCTCAAGATCTAGCAGATTTTTAGAATACAACTTGCTAGCTACTGTTTATCGGTTTTAAACATATATATAAAAAAATAGTTCAAGCCAAAGCGTACGCCGGAATTATTCTACGTTTGTTAAAACATAATTGGATATGTAACGCATGGCTTAGTGTTCGAAGCGCTTAGATGGTTACCAAGAAGCGCAGGTTTACTTTTTTATCCCACAAAGCAAGGACAATACCTAGTGTCAAGACACTCCGTACTTGGCTTTTCGCCGGTTTTGAGACATTGCGCGTTGAGTAGCGAAAATCAACGCCGCATTTTATCTTAACATAGCGAGGAAGTGTCAATAATTTATACATAATCACTCCCCCGAGTGGAAATCGAACCCACAATCGATTGCGTTTTACAGTCATACACGCGCCACGACCGGCCCCTTTTTATATCTTAAAAAAGAGCATATTTATCCAAAGTATTAGAATTATTTTATATAAAATCTTTTAATATATCTACACTGTTCCTTTTAGTTATTTTTCTTACGTGAACGGCATCATTTAAAAATATTTATTACGAAATAAAATACAATAGCCACATACAATTTACGTGTAACGCGAGAATTACACCGATTGTAAATGTATGTAAGCCTTTCAATGGTGGTAATTGAAAATTCTGAAAATACAGAATTTTACAGGGCCGACGTCGATACCTGCCGCATGCCGTCAGGTTTTCAATAAGAGATATCATTGATTTATATATATATATATATATATATATATGTATATATATATATATATATATATATATATATATATATGTATATATATATAAAATTCGATTATTAGAAACATATTGCCTGTAAATATAGTCCAAAGACTACGAAATTGCCGAAAAAATGCCTATGTATTAAAAATATGTTTTTTTTTTAATTAATAAAAATATGATTATTTGCTCTGCAACTTGAATATTATATTTAATTATTTATTTATTTTATTCTAACTAGTAATTTACAAGTGGAAGCTCTCCATATGTCGAAAACTCTATAACTTTTTCTTTAGCTTCACTCTTTAATCCCGCATAGCAGGATAGGCAGGAAGTACATAGTATCAAGACACTTTGTACTCCGCTTTCCTCCGTCGAATAGCGGAACTCGACGCCGCGCCTTGTTTACCAGAGCGAGGATGAATAATGAAAATAATTAAATTATGAACACGTATGGAGTATCTAACTCCATAATATATATATATATATATATATATATATATATATATATATATATATTCGGATCTTACCAGCAAAGCGACGATCCGAGCCAATCAGAATATCAATAACCCGATCAACCGTAAATGAACATTTTAACATGAAAAATTGTCCCAAAGCAATTCAATTAATTACCACATCTATCTATTATGCAAATGATTTTTTACTACGGTTATATTCACAATTTTTATTTTACTAGCAAGTATTGATTTTATATTAAATATATATATATATATATATATATATATATATATATATATATATATATATATATATCTATATATATATATACTATATATTTTCGTTTAATATGACGTTTGTTCTTTTTGCAGAATCACGGCTTCATAATAGGATAGTTACGGAACCTAGTGTCAAGACACTCTGTCCAATCTCTCCTCGTTCGATATTGTTTGTTGAGTGGCGAAACTCAATGTAGTCTTAATTACCTTTAAGTAAGTAGTACCATGCGTGCTTATAATAATTTTGACATAGCTAGATAAAAAACGCATGGCTTAGCCATCAGAGGGCAGCGACGGTTTTCAGAAGGTGCCAGTCAGAGAGAAGCCAGTGTCAAGACACTCCGGTTTTTTTTTCTTGCTAAAAATCATGATCAGAACTCAACGCTGCGCTTTGTTTTACTTGAGTGAGTAAATTTAAATATATAACTACTTTAAGTGGGATCCCAACTACGACCGATCGCCATTACAGTCAGACGATACCTCTGTCACAAGAAAATGAATGAAATGAGAATTGAGTGATTTATCACTACTTTGAGCTCAGTGTGTTAATAGAAAAGATACTACTAAATTACATCTAGTTAACTCTATAAGTGGAACCCTATAACTCGAACATGAACGAAAACGGCACGTCGAGTTATAGAGATTTCGAGTTATGGAGAATTTCTACTTAGGTGGATTTTTCAATCCACATAAATATGTTAAGATTGAGAAACGTAAAACTATTTAAAATTCAAGTTGCTGATGTGAAAATCATGTTTTTATTGTCTATAATATATATTATTTCAAAACAGGTATCTATATATATTTTCGGCAAATTCTTAAAATAATATATATATATATATATATATATATATATATATATATATATATATATATATATATATATATATATATATATATATCTATATATATATATTAGTTTTATTTCCTCAGTGTGAAAAGTATTTTTTATCAAATAAATAACAATCGAGTGTAAATATGAATCTAAAGTCATTTTTTATGCTTCAAGATTTTATTCCGCATAACAGGAAGTACCTAGTCCAGGCACACTGTACTCTGCTTTTGCCGAATTAGAGGCATTAGGTATTGAGTGGTGGAACTGAACACAACAAACAATGTTTTCATTCGATCATTCCCCCGATGGCCAAATCACCTGAGCACGTTCTTCTTCATTCTTACTGTGACATTCACGCACACACTTGCCATTCTGCATATCTACTCGCTGCATATACGGTCAGCTAAGCTGACTCCGCATATCCGACGAAGAGATCTCATCTCTACTGCATTCATCTTTCTTCCATTCTTCTGACACACCCACGTTTCGCTGCCGTATAACAACGTCGGTATCAGTACTGCATTGTGAACGGCAACACGCGCAGGTTCGCTGAGGTTTTGCCGTCGCATCAATGCAGCAAGAGCACCGTTAACCTTGTTACCGGCAGCAATACGCCTTTTCACATCCATTTCCTATCATCCATCTCTACTAAACATACTTCCCAGATATACCACCTCATTCACTTGTTCTAATATCTTTCTATCTACCATAATCTTGCATTATCTCCTTACTTTATTTTTTTCAAATACCAGAATCTTAGTTTTACTCACATTCAGGTTTAGACCATTACTTTGACATCCTTCTTTCAAAATGGTGACCAATGCCTGTAACTCCCTCTCCGATGATGCAATAAGCACTGCATTATCTGCAATATCTACAACAGGCTATTAACCCTCAAATCACCTACTTCCGTTCCTATGCCACTTTATTTCAAATCTAGGAGACAATTTCGAAGTACAAGTTAAACAGCCAAGCTGACATAGTACAACCCTGCTTGGACATACCAGCTCCCACTCGTACACAGGCTGAGTAACGTCGATACAGAGATTTTACAGCCTGAAACAAGGGCCGGTCCCATAAGTTCTTTCTTACAACCCTGTCAAATGCCTTTTCTAAATGCACTAAAGCACAGAAAATTTTCTGGTTTATAGCCAAAAAAATTTCCGTGATCATGTGGAGAGAAAAAACCTGATCCATGTATCCTTTTCCAGGTCCTATAAATCCTCCTTGGGCCTCCCATAAACGCCTTTTGGATCTCACTTCATTTTTCTCGCTAGAATTTTAGCATAAATTTTACTACCCAAGCTAATTAAACTGATAGCCCTATAGCTTGCATAGTGTAACTGCAAACCTTTGCCTTTATACAAAGGCACGATGACTGCGCCTTACCAATCATCCGAGACCTCCCCTGTTTTCCAGCATAACAGGTCCAAGATGCACGGCCCACCATATTTAATCATCTCTGCAGTAACTCCATCTGCTCCTGCTGCCATACCACATTTCAGACTTCGTATAGCATTCTCTGTTTCTTTTATACCGATTTCGCCATCTGCTACGTCAATTCTTAGCATATTTATGTCGCTTGAGACAGAGGCGTCATCACATTCATATATATTCTAGTAGAATTCCGCCCATCGTTGCAAAATGTGTGTTCTGTTAATATGTCACCGTCGTTCGGAAGCACCGCTTTTATTCTACAGGTTGAGGAAGAACGCCGAGAATCACTAAGTTCTCGCCAGAAAAGCTTCGTGTTTTCCCGGAAGTTGTTCATCGTTCGTTCATCTCTTTCATTCTCTCATTTTTCACGTTTCATCTATATCAGTGCTTTCGTTAGGAGCTTTTGCAACTTACATTCTTTCTTCTTAATCTCACTCATACTTTAGCTTTCACTCGAGGCTGTATAGTCCTACCATGTTTTCTTCTTTCTTTCTACGATTTCATCATACCAATATTTCTCACGTTTTATTCACCAATTCCTAAGAATCACCCATCATTACCCATGTATAAATGTGTTACATTTGTTTGTGGCCAAACATTGTGTTTAGCCACAAATCAATTCTTCTCCTTACATAATTCCAACATGAGCCTACCAGCCTCATTTACTCTCTTATCGCCATACTTGCTTAGCACACGTTAACGTAACCATGTCGTGCGGTTCCAACCCATTCATTCAAATTACCACATATTATTAGTTTTTTATTCTCTCTTGCACTATCTAAAACTTCACTTCCACTCTCCCAGAATTCGGTTCATTTGATAGAGCTCAGGATACCGACGCATACGCCACTAACAAGAATATTATTGTTATCCCCCGCTAAAAGCGAACCCGGAGCAGCCTTTGGTTGATTCTACCATTGCACTCACCAATAAAGGACAGTAAAACACCTACACCTTGACATTCTCGTTCACCTGCTGAAACTCCAGCCCAGGGGCGCCTCGGTTGCCCGGTAAATCGGTCGTGCGATTACCATTTCTTTAGGTCTCATTTACAAAGATAACGTCCAGATCTATCTGAATGATATGACAGATGAATGAATTATCTATCTAATAATTTATTCATCTTCTGTGGCATCCCTCCTCTTACATTCCACTTAACTAGTTGTAACTCCGTTCACCACTTCCCGTCGTCCCGAACATGGCGTGCTGGGTGGCAGTCCCCAACGCTACGTTCGTCTCCACTTCTCACACCAGCGTTGACGAACTGGTGTTCGATGCCTCGGGGGGACGCCCTAGTATCATGCATCCTGGTGGTCGCGATGGATGGAATGTTGCAGCTTTATGCAATTGTTCGAGCTCCATTAATAATAAATAATTTATAATTTGTAAATATAATAAACATTTCAATACACGAAAACTTCTAAGCTGATATTAGTTTTTTTTCATATTGAAAAATTCATTACTGCTAAGTAATCTTATTATAATGTATAAAAAACTCAATTAAATACTACTCTGTTTATTTTTTTAGCGTCACGCTGTTATTCCGCATAGCAGGATAGAAGGAAATACGAGGAGTCAAGACACTACTTATGTCGCTTTCCACCGAATTCGAAACATTGCGAGCTGGAGTCACAGGAAGACACTACCAACTTTCGAATACCAAAACATACGGGATTAATCCGTTTAAAATAGTTTCATTTAAAATGTTTATTTATTAAAATTCTATTATCAATATTAATAATGTCATTGTATTTATTATTTTTGCAAAACAACTCAGTATAATTTATCTTTCAAATTTTATCACTCGCTTCATGTTTCTACACAAATCTCAAATGTAACAAACACACTCATTGATAGATCGAACAGTTATTACTGAAACTATATATATATATATATATATATATATATATATATATATATATATATATATACATCCAAATTGTTACATCTAGGAAGCTTGGTTATATTTTTACAGCAATGAAAAATAAACATTATATAATATTTTCATTTTCTTATCGTTTAAGGCTCCTCCTATAAATACGTGTAGTAAAAAATAAATATAATATAATCATTCCCCCAAGTGACATTCGAACCCACAACCAATCACGCTTACAGTCAGACGCTGCGCTTACCCCATCAAAGAATATCAGCAATCAATATAATAATTTCACTATAAAAAAAACGTTTTAAAAATAAAAAAAAACCTCTTAAATTTTTTTTATTACCTTTCAATCTCGATATATATAACACTTAACACTTTCGTTACAAAATTGCCGAAAAATTTAACTCTTGTACGCAACGCAAATATATACGATTTTGTACATTTTACGTTTCGACGTGTTGAAAGAATTTTAAAAATTTATTATATTATTTCTATGAAATATAATATTGGTTTACACAATATTTATATACAAAGTTATTTTATATACAGGAAGAAGGTCAGGTAAAAAGCATGAGGACTCTTTGACTGTGAACGAGGCAAAAGAATGAACTTAATTTTTTTTTTATCATTTTTTAATTTAAATATATTATTAACAAGCTGTGCCCTCGACTTCGTCCGCGTGAATCATCCCATCAAAATCCCTGCTATGAGATTAAGTGTGAAGAAAAAAAAAACTTATGATATTTTATTGCCAAAATGTAGCGTTTAATTTTGTTTAGAATGTCTAATTTAGAAGAAAAAACAGTAATAATATATTAAAAATAATAATTCTTTATAGGCAGAATAAAAACTCCAACATAGTAGAGAGTGCAGTAGTAGAGAGACAAAACATAAAAATAATTATATTAAAATTAACAGTTTAATACTATCTAGCTTCATTACTGGTTTTGTATTTAAACAGATGACATATCTAATATTAACTATTTTTAAAGTGTTATTCCACACTTAGGATTAGAAAACACTTTTTTAAAAAAATGTATAAAAATTTTATAAAAATTCTCTGCTGCGTTAAATTTTTTATACGTTTTTTCAAAGATGTTTTCTAATCCTAAGTGTGGAATAACACTTTGAAAATAGTAAATATTAAAATAAAATGGCAATCTCTCTTGTTAAACGATTATTTCTTAATAATCTTTAAGTTGTAGAAATTTGTAAAAATCTCTCTACAGAGATGCTAACAACATAAATGAGTTGTAACAAAACGTATAAGAATTTCGACGCAGCTGGTAGTAGAACGCATGGCTTAGCGGTCAGAGCGCTTGGACGGTATCCAAGAGGCTCGGGTTCGAATCTCGCTGCGTTCAAATTTTTATACGTTTTTTCAAAGAAGATAACATATTTATTTACTTAAAATAATGTGTGAACTAAACTAACTAAGATGACTTTGAAATCGAGTGCAATACAAGAGGCCGGGGGAGACCTCGGTTGGGAAAACACAGTGTCGATGATACTAGAGGGAGGAGCCCCGAAAGGGTATGTTGAGTTTGGCACTCCGACCTCTAAAGACTATCCCAATAAAGATAAAGCGTGAAGCTAAAAGAAAATTTTAAAATTCAAACTAAAAGTGCTTGTAATTTTTTTATCTAGTTTTGTATATACTTTTGCCACTTTAATTAAAATTATAACTTTAAAATATGCAGTTGTCGTAATTAGATATAAATACGAATATATTAAAACACAAATCCCATACTTCTAAGAACTGCTACTCAAGTTTTACTATTTTTAAAGTGTCTTTCCACACTTTTTTTTAGCTTAACGCTTTCATCCCGCATAGCAGGGTAGGCAGAAAGTACCTAGTGTCAACACACTCCGTACCTCGCTTTCCACCGTATTCGAGACATTGCGTGTTGGGTGGTGGAACTCAACGCCGCTCTTTGTCTTTACCAGAGCGAGGAAGTGAAAATAATTTAAATATAATCACTCCCCCGAGTGGGGATCGAGCCCACAACCGATCCTTTCCTTTCCACACTTAACATTAGTAAACACTTTTTTAAAATAACCTACAAAAATATTGGATTCAAACCCGCGACTCTTGGAACCGCCCAAGTGCTAAATATTGATTAATTTTCTATTTTTTTGAAATAATGGATTATTTTTTAATTAAAAACTATTTAATAGCAGAAATTTTAGAAAATTCTCATTATAGCGAAATATTAGCGGTTCCAATTCCGGTGCGCTGAAATGTCTATGGGTTTTCCTTATAAAAATATTTTTAAGAAATTGCCACTATACTATATATATATATATATATATATATATATATATATATATATATATATATATATATATATATATATATATTTATGTATTCTATAATTTTCTCGTGGCACAATGGGACAGCGTCTGTCCGTAAGCACGATCGATTGTAGGTTCAATTCCCAATTACCCGGCGTTATATATATATATATATATATATATATATATATATATATATATATATATATATATATATATATATATATTTTTTTTAAATTTTTTTTCAAGAAACATAAATTTAAGATTACGAACATCTAGTTACAGGACATTCTCTTAAATACAAAGAAAACTGATTTATTATTATTAATTATTATTATTTTTTATTTATTCGAGGACACACGTCTTAGCTTTACGCTTTTATCCCGCATGGCAGTTTAAACAGAAAGTACCTAGCGTCAAGACACTCAGTACTTTGCTTTCCACAGAATTTGTGATATTGCGTGTTGATTGGTGGAACTCAACGCCGCTCTTTGTCTTACCAGAGGGAGGAAGTGAAAATAATTTAAATATAATCACTCCCCCGAGTGGGGATCGAACCCACGTCAGACGCTATCCCACGACCGGCCTCCTAATATCCTCTGGATTTTTAACAGTATCTTCCTTCTTGTTACTTCTTTCTACATTCATTCACTTTTAAACAAACATATGTAAAAATCAAAGAGTACATTTTTGAACTCGAAAGCAGCTTCATTTTCTCTATATCAAAATACTCAGAGTTAAAGTAATGTCAAGACACTTCGTTTTGCAATTTCCGCCCAAAACCTGGACATGGCGTGTTGAACAACGGGGCTAAACGCCGTACCTTATCTTACCAGAGTGAATGAATTACTATGATAAAAACAAGATCATTTTATCGAATTGGAATTGAATTGACAAGTCGCGTTTACAGTCAGATAGATATTCTAATATATTAGATCAAATTATTTTGGAATTGTAATTTCTAGCGTGCTAATCTAAGTTAAGTAAAAGGCAATAATTTTGCCAATCCTGTTATATTCGTGAAGGAAGTTATTTATGTATTATATAATTTTCTCGTGGCACAATGGGACAGCGACTGACTGTAAGCACGATCGATTGTAGGTTCAATTCCCAATTACCCGGCGTTGAGTTCCGCTACTCAACACGGAAAAATGTGTTTTTATATTTTGTCAATATGGTATATGGAAAATTAGTACAAATTTGTGTATAGAAATGAAATATGAAAATCGATAATTTATATACAATATTCTGTAAGTCTTACCAGTCTTAAAGTCAAAGCGACACTAAGTCACTGGTGAACTATATATATGTCTATATATATATATATATATATATATATATATATATATATGTGGACACATACTTTTTGCTCGATGTATTAAAATTACGTATAAAAATTGTTATCTTTTGTTCTCCCTTGAAAAGCATAGAGAAGCTAGTATAGCAGCGTCCTAAGCTGTGCCCAATTTATTAGCATTGTGTGTTGAGTGGAGGACTGGCATACTTTCATTAATCAACTAACTAAGAGAACGTCAAGAGGCCAGCGGCGTAGTAGCAGCCTCTAACTAAATACACTGGTTGTTATTTCAAGTGCATTCGGGAATATATATTCCTTTTATGATTATGTTTAAATTAATATAATTTCATCGCTCTGGTAGCATAGTGCGGCGTTGAGTTTCTCAGTTCAACACGTAACATCTCGAATTCGGTGTAAATAAAATCTTGACATTAGATACTTCCTGTATATCCTGCTATGCGTTGAGCTAAACAAAACAATATTCCTTTTACCTACTCTCATTCTGGTAACAAATTTAATGAGAATTTTTTTTACGTACCCCGTAATTTATAAGTAGGAAAGTTGTTAATTTTTATAACACTATATCAGAAATATATTAAATAAATTTTACATATCGTTAAATGCAACTAATAAACGTTACCAAGGTTACAAATATAGTACGCGTTTACTCTGAAACCATTCCTCTTTATGGATTGATCTGAAGGCCTCTAAAAGCCTATACTGACAACGCTTACGTTACCTGCATAAAGGTATTCTACGACTTAGCTTTGGGAGGTCTTGCCATGCCTTTTAACGGATCAGCCTCGAACAGAGTTTCCCGTATATACAGGATTTTACACACAAACTATAATCCCTACAAATGTTTGTAGCATCTTGATGTATGACAAAATGGCGATAAGATGAAATTTTACTTGCCATTTTAGTATTTTATTGTGTATCATATTTATAAGTTTCTCTGTAGTCGAATTTATATTTAGAATAATGAATAGATTCTATAATTGAAAGCATTGAAAACCTAAACATTTTCTATTCAGAAAGTCTGTTAAACTATCAACATAAAATTTCAGTATTATCAGTCCCACAAGCTACCACCAGCTCAGGAGGCAGTTCTGCTGAGGAAAGCCGAGAGACTCAAGTTGCTCTTTTCAAATATAGTTTCACCATGATGTACTGACAATAATTAACCTCATCAGTGTCAACAAAATTTAATTCCACACATTAACATCAGTATTCTTAGATATAACGTTATATTTGTTTTAAATAATATATTTTTATTAAATATAATATCTAATAGCATATATTTCTATAAATAATTAAAACAAAATATAATTAAAACCTAGTTAAATTATATAAAAACGTAATGGTAGTCGCCTCTTTGGCGTAGGCCTCTCCTATATCTTTCCATCTACAGCAGTCCCGTGTCTCACGTATCTATAAGATTCCCTGTCTGATGTAAAGGATGTTTTTCTATATTTACTATTTTTAAAGTGTTATTCCACACTTAGGATTAGAAAACATTTTTGAAAAAACGTATAAAAATTTGAATGCAGCGGGATTCGAACCCGCGCCTCTTGGATACCATCCAAGCGCTCTGACCGCTAAGCCATGCGTTCTACTACCTTTCACTTCTTTAGTCTCGTTGTTTTCCTCCTATCTATTTCTTCTTTTTTTGTTTCTTTTTCTAATGTTTACATTGCTAAAATTATCAGATAATTTTATGCCCAGTATGATACTTTCCATTATACGTTGGCAGTTTGCCACTCTACCTTCATCTTGTTTCCTCACAGTCCACGCCTGACATCCGTATATTAGGCAAGCAAGTATCGTTCTTTCGTAAAGTCTTTTATTAATATTTATATGGACTTCTTTATTCTTCATTATTTCCCTCAGCCCCCAGTATTTCTTCCAGGCTAGTGTAATGCTTCTATTTATTTCTGTTCCTGTATTGTTTCCAAGTGTTACAAGTCCTCCCAAGTATGTATGCTCTTTGATATACTCTGTCTTACAATTTTTTTTAGATTTACGCTTTTTATTCCGCATAGCAGAGTAGACAGAAAGTACCTAGTGTCAACACACTCCATACTTCGCTTTCCACCGAATTCGAGACATTGCGTGATGAGTGGTGGAACTCAACGCCGCACTTTGTCGTTACCAGAGCGAGGAAGTGAAAATAATGTAAATATAATCACTCCCCCGAGTGGGGATCGAACCCACAACCGATTGTGTTTACAGTCAGTTTACCCACTGTGCCATAATTTAAAATCAAAATTTAAAATCAATATAGTATTTTAACTAATTAACTAACTAACTAAGAAACATTAAAGTAAACTATATAGATATTTTGGTTAAGAAAAGGGATAGAAACGCAATACACTATTGATTCTGATGACAAATACGTCAACCGATACATGGCGGATTGTATATGTTTGTTCTGTTAATACGTCTGATATAAGTATAAAATAAAATTAAATCCTATATATATTGAATAAGCTTATTTTTTAAATATACTTTCCATATATCATTTATTAATAAATTAAAGTTGTTTTTGCTACCGGAGGGACGCCTGACACAAGCGGACTTTATCTGCAATTATTATTAAAAGGTATTAAATACTATTTATTCCAGCAATATTTTATGTTTTCGGACTGTATTTGATATATATATATATATATATATATATATATATATATATATATATATATATATATATATATATATATTAATAAATTATATATGGAAAGTATATTTAAAAAATAAGCTTATTCAATATATATAGGATTTAATTTTATTTTATACTTATATCAGACGTATTAACAGAACAAACATATACAATCCGCCATGTATCGGTTGACGTATTTGTCATCAGAATCAATAGTGTTCTTTCTATCCCTTTTCTTAACCAAAATATCTATATAGTTTACTTAAATGTTTCTTAGTTAGTTAGTTAATTAGTTAAAATACTATATTGATTTTAAATTTTGATTTTAAATTATGGCACAGTGGGTAAACTGACTGTAAACACAATCGGTTGTGGGTTCGATCCCCACTCGGGGGAGTGATTATATTTACATTATTTTCACTTCCTCGCTCTGGTAAAGACAAAGTGCGGCGTTGAGTTCTAGTGGAACTTCCACTTCTTCTTACACTGGTGGAACTCATCACGCAATATCTCGAATTCGGTGGAAAGTGAGAGCGGAGTGTCTTGACATTAGGTACTTTTTGTCTACCCTGCTATGCGGGATAAAAAGCGTGAATCTAAAAAAAAATTGTAAGACAGAGTATATCAAAGAAATACTGGGATTTATTTCAGGCTAGTGTAATGCTTCTATTTATTCCGAGTATATATGCTCTTTGATATACTCTGTCTTACAATTTTTTTTTAGCTTCACGCTTTTTATCATCCAGGGCTGAGGGAAATAATGAAGAATAAAGAAGTCCATATAAATATTAATAAAAGACTTTACGAAAGAACGATACTTGCTTGCCTAATATACGGATGTCAGGCGTGGACTGTGAGGAAACAAGATGAAGGTAGAGTGGCAAACTGCCAACGTATAATGGAAAGTATCATACTGGGCATAAAATTATCTGATATTTTAGCAATGTAAACATTAGAAAAAGAAACAAAAAAGAAGAAATAGATAGGAGGAAAACAACGAGACTAAAGAAGTGAAAGGTAGTAGAACGCATGGCTTAGCGGTCAGAGCGCTTGGATGGTATCCAAGAGGCGCGGGTTCGAATCCCGCTGCATTCAAATTTTTATACGTTTTTTCAAAAATGTTTTCTAATCCTAAGTGTGGAATAACACTTTAAAAATAGTAAATATAGAAAAACATCCTTTACATCAGACAGGGAATCTTATAGATACGTGAGACACGGGACTGCTGTAGATGGAAAGATATAGGAGAGGCCTACGCCAAAGAGGCGACTACCATTACGTTTTTATATAATTTAACTAGGTTTTAATTATATTTTGTTTTAATTATTTATAGAAATATATGCTATTAGATATTATATTTAATAAAAATATATTATTTAAAACAAATATAACGTTATATCTAAGAATACTGATGTTAATGTGTGGAATTAAATTTTGTTGACACTGATGAGGTTAATTATTGTCAGTACATCATGGTGAAACTATATTTGAAAAGAGCAACTTGAGTCTCTCGGCTTTCCTCAGCAGAACTGCCTCCTGAGCTGGTGGTAGCTTGTGGGACTGATAATACTGAAATTTTATGTTGATAGTTTAACAGACTTTTTGAATAGAAAATATTTAGGTTTTCAAATTATTATAGAATCTATTCATTATTCTAAATATCAATTCGACTACAGAGAAACTTATAAATATGATACACAATAAAATACTAAAATGGCAAGTAAAATTTCATCTTATCGCCATTTTGTCATACATCAAGATGCTACAAACATTTGTAGGGATTATAGTTTGTGTGTAAAATCCTGTATATACGGGAAACTCTGTTCGAGGCTGATCCGTTAAAAGGCATGGCAAGACCTCCCAAAGCTAAGTCGTAGAATACCTTTATGCAGGTAACGTAAGCGTTGTCAGTATAGGCTTTTAGAGGCCTTCAGATCAATCCATAAAGAGGAATGGTTTCAGAGTAAACGCGTACTATATTTGTAACCTTGGTAACGTTTATTAGTTGCATTTAACGATATGTAAAATTTATTTAATATATTTCTGATATAGTGTTATAAAAATTAACAACTTTCCTACTTATAAATTACGGGGTACGTAAAAAAAATTCTCATTAAATTTGTTACCAGAATGAGAGTAGGTAAAAGGAATATTGTTTTGTTTAGCTCAACGCATAGCAGGATATACAGGAAGTATCTAATGTCAAGATTTTATTTACACCGAATTCGAGATGTTACGTGTTGAACTGAGAAACTCAACGCCGCACTATGCTACCAGAGCGATGAAATTATATTAATTTAAACATAATCATAAAAGGAATATATATTCCCGAATGCACTTGAAATAACAACCAGTGTATTTAGTTAGAGGCTGCTACTACGCCGCTGGCCTCTTGACGTTCTCTTAGTTAGTTGATTAATGAAAGTATGCCAGTCCTCCACTCAACACACAATGCTAATAAATTGGGCACAGCTTAGGACGCTGCTATACTAGCTTCTCTATGCTTTTCAAGGGAGAACAAAAGATAACAATTTTTATACCTAATTTTAATACATCGAGCAAAAAGTATGTGTCCAGATATATATATATATATATATATATATATATATATATATATATATAGACATATATATAGTTCACCAGTGACTTAGTGTCGCTTTGACTTTAAGACTGGTAAGACTTACAGAATATTGTATATAAATTATCGATTTTCATATCAAATTTGTACTAATTTTCCATATACCATATTGACATAAATATAAAAACACATTTTTCCGTGTTGAGTAGCGGAACTCAACGCCGGGTAATTGGGAATTGAACCTACAATCGATCGTGCTTACAGTCAGTCGCTGTCCCATTGTGCCACGAGAAAATTATATAATACATAAATAACTTCCTTCACGAATATAACAGATACATATTGAATAAGCTTATTTTTTAAATATACTTTCCATATATCATTTATTAATAAATTAAAATTGTTTTTGCTACCGGAGGGACGCCTGACACAAGCGGACTTTATCTGGAATTATTAATAAAAGGTATTAAATACTATTTATTCTAGCAATATTTTATGTTTTCGGACTGTATTTGATATATATATATATATATATATATATATATATATATATATATATATATATATATATATATATATTGCTTTTTGTTTTGAAACGCAATTTATTGGGTATTCGATTCCCACTCGGGGGAACGATGTTCACATTTCTCGTTGCTCTGGTAAGACAAAGCGTCGTGTTGAGTTCTCTCAATAAATAAAGTTTGGATTTCGGGAGGAAAGCAGTCAAATCGAAGTCGGAGTGTCTTGACACTAGGTTGTCTCCGACTACCGTGCTATATAGAATAAAGCGCGAAGATGTAAACGCATAAGCTATGAATGCGTAAATTTTTTGGGTAGATAATATAGTTGGAATAGAAAACCTAGTGACACGACACTCTTTTTTGGCGTATATCTAGTGTTTGTATGATAAATAGCTAGCTAGAGTGAGAATTTATATTTCATTATCTCTAGTTACTATTTATTAATTTCTGTATACGATTTTAAGAAAAATTATTAAAATAATAAAAACATATATTTTGATGTAACAATATCAAACGCAAAGGAGTCTTCTTTTCTGCATATCTTTATTCTAAATATAGATAGACAGCAGGGTGAAAGAAAGTACCTAGTGTCAATTTCCATACTCCGCTTTCCACCGAGTTCAAGACATTGCGTTTTGAATGGCGGAACTTAACGCCGCGCATTGTCTTATATATATATATATATATATATATATATATATATATAAAGCTAGGGAATGAAAATAATTTAAATGTAACCACTCCTCCGAGTGTACATTATTATAATTTCTCCGCCACTGTAATACAAAGAGCTTCGTCTGATTTGTCTGTCAGCATCATTTGAATGCAACATTATACTCAACATAAAGTAGCTAGTGTCAAGACAGACTTACTGGATGGAGTTACTGCAGAGATGATCAAATATGGTGGGCCGTATATGGACCTGTTCTTTTTTCTATGTAATTTGTGCTGGAAAACAAGAGAGGTCCCGGATAATTGGCGAGGCGCAGTCATCGTGCCTTTGTATAAAGGCAAAGGTTCACAGATAGACTATGCAAGCTATCGGGCTATCAGTTTGATTAGCTTGGGCAATAAAATTCTAGCGAGAAGAAAGCAAGAGAGATCTGAAAGGCTTATATGGGAGGCCCAAGGAGGACTTAGACCTGGAAGAGGGTGCATGGATCAGGTCTTTTCTCTCCGCATGATCACGGAAAAGTTTTTGGCTGTAAACCAGAAAATTTTCTGTGCTTTTGTGGATTTGGAAAAGGCATTTGACAGAGTTGTAAGAAAGAAGTTATGGGAGATAGAAGGCGGTTGCTGTTGGTAACAGGGTTAACGGTGCACTTGCTGCATTGATGAGACAACAAAACGTCAGCGTACCTGCACGTGTTGCATTTCATAATGCAAGACGTGCAGGATACTCATGTCAATAACGTTATACGGCAGCGAAACGTGGGTGTGTCAAATGAAGAATGAAAGAAAGATGAATGCAGTAGAGATGAGATCTCTTCGTCGGATATGCAGAGTCAGTATAGCTGGATAGTAGATACGCAGAACAGCAGGTGTAAGCGTGAATGTCATAGTAAGAATGAAGAAGAACGTGCTCAGGTGGTTTGGGCACGTTGAGAGAATGAGTGATGAAAGCATGGTAATATGTAGCAAAGGTGAGTGATATGAGAGGTCAGAGAAGATCTCGGTTGACCTTTGAAGACATCGTATCGAAGATACTGGAGGAAAGTCACGTAAAAAGTATGAGGACCCCCGAAAGGTATTTAAGAAGAGGCTAATGACTGTGGACGAGGCGAAAGAGGTATGCAGGGACTGTCCTCTCTGACTATCCCGCAAGGGATAAAGCGTGAAGCTAAACAAAAAAATAATAATAATACAAATAGAAATAAAACAATACGAATTCCAGAATCATTTTATTTCCGATTCCAAATTTTTATAAAACAGAATGTCTAGCTTACATAAGTGTTACAAGTGCATTACATGCGTTACGATGCAACCATATTACAAATATAATATATGCAAAAATTTATTAACACACCGCTATTAGCTTTAGTAAATAAATAAATAATGCTACCGACCTAACATTAGACAATTAGACGAGAAAGAAATTAAATAACAATATATAGAAAACAGATTAGAAATATACATATGTATATATAGTAATACATTATTTAAAAAAAAAATAATTAGACATGTATTGTCCGTTATGTGGTTATAATACGTGTGAGTCGTGGCTGCTGTACGATATTGATAAGTTATATTCAAAGAAAAAAGCATATTTCTCGTGTATATATATAAATATATATATATATATATATATATATATATATATATATATAAATCAGATTTGAACCTGTGACCTTATGTTAAACTAAAGGGAAAAAGCTAAAGTAATTTTAACATGCATCTTAGTGTTAAAAAATTCGCTATTCATTTGTCAATATTGATACTCAGTTTTTAGTTTTTAGTATGAAATTTGAACGCAGCGGGATTGAAAACCACGCCTCTTTCACTGGTTTTCAGGAGATAAAAGAAACATATACACTTGTTAATTAAACAGACTGAAAACCAGATAAGTTAGTGTTGTGCTTGGACAATATTAAAAAGTAATAAATTACATTCTAATTGTTCGTTTACTTCTTGTTTTTTTTTTAAATCGAACCAATTGGCTGTTCTAACTTACTATATAAAACAATAGGGCAGCCCTAAACCTTGCGTCCCTCAATTCACACCCATTTAAAAAAAACACTATGAAATATGCTATTTTCATGAATTTCCATAGAAATCATTATATATATATATATATATATATATATATATATATATATATATATATATATATATATTCCAGTTCGTCTGTACCTAGCATACAGTGTCAATATATAAACAAACATCGGTTTGATCCACCATTAACATTATGAGATATTAAAAGTCATTATAAATATTGTACTTTTAATTTGATTATAACATTTTAATTGCAGTCTACTAAACATTTGTACGGCAAGTGATATAATGAAGATGTACAAACATATATACATACATACAAACATTTCTTATAAGACACTGCGCGAAACTTAACGCCGTGATCAGAATTGTGGATTAATTAATCCATTCACCATAAACACAACATAAAACCGTTACTATATGAATTTTATAAATTTACGAATATTTTTCGTCATAATACGCAATAATTACTAAGAAATTATTATTTTAAGTTAAAAAAAAAGCGGACAACACTGTATTCGTGTTACATTAATTGTGATTGTACCATGCCTATACTGTAGACCTAAACTCTGTAAGATATTCAGTCGAGCGCCAAAAGCGCATATAAATACGCGATATAACGCATATAACGATAATTTTCACTCTACTAGCTCTTCATACAAAGTAAACATGCAATGTTTAACGTTTTACAGTCAATGGGCCGTGTGATGTATCTAATATTAAAAAATTTTGTAAAAAATTAAATGACATTGTAGATCATTGTATAGTTTTTATACTACTAAAGGCATATTCATAAGAAGATTCTACTCAACATAGTTAGTCGTGCTGAACCAATCGTCGTACCCTTATGGCTCAGTGGTTAACATCTCAAACTGGCGTGGCAGCGCGACATTCAATACTCGACAGACCAATCTATCTCGGTTTAATATGATTAAAATTGACTATTGTCTATCTTAAACTATGAAAAAAGTTATATTTATGTATATATTTATTTATATATAGTTATATATATATATATATATATATATATATATATATATATATATTTATGTATATATTTATTTATATATAGTTATTATGAAAATTCAAGTGATATTAAAGCGCATTAACTTTCATTCTCAATCAAAACGCATTGTTTTTGTTGATAATTAAATGAGAAATTGCAACATGTTTATTTTTAAAATCTATGATTTTCGTTTCGATTCTCAAACAATTTACATGAAATTATTTTAAAAGTATTAATCGCGTATATTTTGGTATTTGAAAATACATTTTTGTAAACCTGACGTTTCGTACACTTTACAGTAGTCCGTGGTCACAGAAAGACACTACCAATTTTCGAATACCAAAACATAAGGGATTAATCCGTTTAAAATGTTTATTTTTATTTAATAACATTATTTTTGCAAAACAACTCAGTATATTTTACCTTTCAAATTTTATCACTCACTTCATGTTTCTACACAAATCTCAAATGTAACAAACACACTCATTGATAGATCGAACAGTTATTACTGAAACGCGGAAATGGCCACACTTCCGGTCTTTTGCGCCTTACGTAATTATATACGGAAATTTGTACGAGAATCGCCTTTGTACAACGTTTTGTTTCTCAATTATTGATTTTGTCTTGTCTAATGCAAAACTCGCTTTTTTTAACCCCACACAGATATTACTGTTTGTTTTTTTTATTTCGTACAGATATTTGTTTGTCTTTTTTTTAATTTCACACAGATATTTCTGTTTGTTTTTTTTAATCCACACAGATATTTCTGTTTATTTTTTATTTTATACAGATATTTCTGTTTGTTTTTTTATTAATCCACACAGATTTCTGTTTGTTTTTTTAATCCACACAGATATTTCTGTTTATTTTTTATTTCACACAGATATTTCTGTTTGTTTTTTAATACACACAGATATTTCTGTTTGTTTTTTTTATTTCACACAGATATTTCTGTTGGTTTTTTTAATTCACACAGATATTTCTGTTTGTTTTTTTTATTTCACACAGATATTTCTGTTGGTTTTTTTAATTCACACACAGATATTTCTTTTTTTTTTTTATTTCACACAGATATTTCTGTTTGTTTTTTTAATCCACACAGATATTTCTGTTTGTTTTTTATTTTAATCCACACAGATTTCTGTTTGTTTTTTTTAATCCACACAGATATTTCTGTTTATTTTTTATTTCACACAGATATTTCAGTTTGTTTTTTAATACACACAGATATTTCTGTTTGTTTTTTTTATATTCCTCATTGATATTCCTCATTGTTATTGTTAAGACCGTAAAAATTTTACTTTAAGTCACAGAAACCACAGGTATATTTTCACAATAATTTCAAAATTTTACAAAACAATACGTTCAAACTGTTTTTAGAAATTTTTATAAATAATTGCCATTAAATTATCCGTTTTAATAGCAAAATCATTTTTCACTTACTAATTTTTGCTCTTCGCTTAATTGACCATCCATATTGATAATAGAATTTAATCGTTACTTACTCGACAATTAATAATCGGCTATCAGAGTTGTCATTTTAGAATATAATTGACTTTAATTTTTTTATTTAAGAATTTCATAAATTTAATTATTATCGATATATCGTTATTATCGTTATCTCGTTCTATATAATGAATTAAATATTATTTTTTACTGTAGATCTTTAACGGTATGTTTAAATAACTAGTACCATAAAACAGTACAATGAAACTACTGTATATAAAGCTTATTATAAGCAAAGGATATTGTATACATAGATTCCTTCAGAACTTTATAATGTAATATTGAAATTTGTTTTAACAATAATAAACAATAATATATTAATTAATTAAATAAATGTAAAACATAAACCTCAGTACACGACACTAAAAAGATTACATACAGCTACATGTTTTATTTAGCACAGCAGGATAGTCAGAGACGGAACTCAACGCCGCACCTTATATAACCAGAGTTGAGAAATGGAAATAATCAAAACATAACCCTTATACTAGCGGGAATCGAACCTAGAACCATTGTGTTTACAGTCAGACACTGTCCTACTGCGACACTGGCATCATAGATAATTTGACACACTTAAAATCTTTAAGTATTTTAGGTTAATATGAATTCCAAACATAGGAAGGTTTAAGTAACTATCAGTTTATTTATTTCCAACGAAATACATTTATTTACTAAAAAAAATAATGAAATAGTCAATTTTTGATATTTAAAAAAAAAAGAGAAAGTCCCGACCAGTTTCTTGCGCCGGTTCTTCTCGGGTACTCAACTGATGGTAAATGGCAAAAAAAAATTATATGACATTCAAAAAAAAAGTATATAGCTTCTTATTTTGAATAAAATCATTTGACCTTGACCTTTACTTGACATTGGAAATCATAAGTCAATACACGATTTCTTTAGAATTAATTCAGAACGCATATTTCCTTTAACTTTCCTAGTATAATGTAACATTTATAAACATTTAATTTTCGACGTTCAATTGTACACAGAGAAGAAGAAATTACTTGTATTATATGTATTTAATATAAAAAAACACGGATAAATATAATAACTTTAATAACGTCACATTTTTATCCCAAAACTGTTATTTAACCATCCATATTTTTTTTAGCTTCACGCTTTTATCCCGCATAGCAGACCAGAAAGTGCCAAGACAAGACACTCTGTACTTCGCTTTCCAATGAATTAGAGGCATTATGTGTTGAGTGGCGGTACTCAACGCCGCACTTTGTCTTATCAGAGGCAGAAAGTGACACAATTTAAATATAATAACTTCATCGATTGGAAATCGAACTCAAAACCCATCGCGTTTACAATCAGACGCTGTCCCACTGCGCCACGCCATAAATTACGTCAGACGATTTTTTTGATATTTTGACACCACCCTCGTGTCCTTGTCACTCAGCTGGTCCCCTTTGTGAGACCACCGGTATCAAACAACGTCACACTATGTCGACCCACTCCCTCCCCCATGACGTGTGACATAATTTACAGGCGGCACCTCTTGAACAAATCATTCATTAAAAACATAATCGATTTCCGGAAAATTTAATTAAAATTAATACAGAAACCAAACTTAATTATTTACTAACAAACAGTTTTGGAACAAAACGCAATATTATATCAGCCTCACATGAAAATTTACTACGATAACATATTTTGTTGAAGAATACGTTTAGTACCTACTAAAATATGTATGTATATAACAAAAAAACGAACACCCTATATATGAAATGTATACGCGTAGACAATTGTTTTGTACCGTTGTAGGTGCGACTTACGTCATTATTGCTCTAGATGCAGAATCTAATTGGTGTTCACTTATCACGATAGTATTATCATATACATACTACGCTAAGATTCAAAATTACTATGAAAAAAACACGAACGATATTTACTTAGTTATTAACGCTATTCTAACATACAAGAGCTTATAGTCCTTTATAAAGCAGGTACAATCACTGGGAAAAAACGTTTTGTTTGAAAATTCAGCGAAGTCGCATCAACATATTTAGTTTAAGGCTTATATTATATATATATATATATATATATATATATATATATATATATATATATATATATATATATATATATATATATATATGGTGTTCAAAAAACTGCAACAGTACTGTCATACTGTCAGAACAACATCTAATATATACAATGACAGATCTATTAAAAAAATATTAATCTGTTGTTTTTACTTTATTATGTACACGATCTATTTTATATGTTAGAAAAGTGCGCTTATAGCTTTTGTAAGTTTCAAAATACATTGGCTTGAAGTTGTAGATTTTTTTTTTTAATTTACTGTTTTTAGAATCAAAATCCACATAGAGAGCGTTGCTACTGTGTTATAAATAAATGTTAATACAAAAAAATTAAAATATATATATTTTTTCATAATGTTTGAATTCTAATGAAATATATATTTTTATTCAAAATGCACAATTCAATAAATTGTATAAAAAAGCCCTATAATTTAATGTTAGGTGAATTGTATACATTTCAATTACAATCCACCATTTGATTGCGGAGTCCATTTTATATTGATTATATATATAGGGAAATAGTTCAAATACAGGTTGCAAGATTTCACACATTCTAACTAACTAACTCGGCCAGTTACATAAAGACTTGTAAAAAGCAAACATCTTCACAATACGCCTCTCTATTAAACATCTAACAACAATATAGCAAGTAATGTTCACTAATAAAAACATATCAATACAAACTTATACAGGATGTTTATTATAACGTTACATAATGACAATTGTTAGCTTCTTTCAATAAATATTTAAATAAATTTTCGTAATACAACATTTACTTAAAGCCTATGAATACTTTCAAAATCATCCAACCTGTCAACCAAACAAAAGTTACATCAAAAAAGTTATATGAAAAATTGTATAAACAACATACAAGCGCCACCACATCCACATACAAACACTATTGCAGTATTTTGAACTTGAAATACTTATAATATAATATTATTATGCGAACAAATTAAAAGTGCATTCCAACTATACGTGACAACGACAATGTACCACACATAGCCACCGGGGTCTACTTACATTCATATATTAGACTACTTTGGCAAGATTTCTATTTGTACTTGTGTGCGTTCAGTGCGTATAAATAAGCTGAGCCACATTGTATATCAGCGAATGAAATCAATTCCTGTCCAGGCCAAAATGGGTATATCCTCATAAACTAACTAGTTTTCGTTATGTGTGTGTATATATATATATATATATATATATATATATATATATATATATATATATATATATATATATATATATATATATGTAACCTTGAATTAATTGAGTACCGCTTTGAAGTTGAACGGTAATTGCTAATTTCATTGGAAAAATATATGTATATTACAAACGACAGTTTAAGAGTCTAAATCGCGTATTATATGTCATATATATACGTACTAAGAGAAATTATTAATAGAATACAATTGTACGTCGAGCAATCAAAAATAAACCATTGCATATAAATATAAATAAAGCAATATGGTTTATATTATGTATTTAGCTTCACGCTTTTATCCTGCATAACACGGTAGACAGGAAGTATCTAGTGTCATAACACTCCGTACTCCTTTTTCCGCCGAATTCGCAACATTGCGTATTGAGGCGATTCTCAACGCCGCAATTTATCTTACCAGAGCGAGAAAATAAAAACAATTTAAATATAATCATAGTGGGAATAGTGGGAATTGAACACACAACCGATGGCGTTTACAGTCAGACGCTGTCCCACTGCGTCACTAACGACCATTTTACATAATTGTGCTTAAATAAATTTTAACAACGTAATAAATATTATCAAAATAATATTCGTTTACTTTTCATTGATAAAAAAAATACAAAGAAAAATTACTTCCCGTAACACCAAAACGCGACGCCTACATTCACATATATACAAACATACATGGATACGTACAAAAAAAATGTAATACACGAACGACCCAATCAGATTACATTACGATAATTCCATTATATTAAATTTCATATTCTAACAATAGATTAATTCTTAGAAATAAGGTGATGATATGTATTAGGTATATTTATTAATCGTGACACAAGTCCTTTACACTAAAACTGATGAGATCCACAAACAACAAAACGTTACATTGTTCGTTTTTTTTAATATATATATATACACATATATATATATATATATATATATATATATATATATATATATATATATATATAATGGGATGTAGCTAAACTAAACTTGAAATTATTATTATAATTTCGTGTAACATGTAGAGTCAAACGAGATTTTTACGATATATTAAATAACAAAATGTCTGAAAAAAATATTACGTGAAATTGAAAAAATTGATGTTATTTATCCGTTTTCACCTAATGCCAGGGAATGTCTTACCACAGCGGAAAAACGAAAATAATTTAAACTTGTCACCGCGTTTAACTACGCTTGTGTGGACTGCTAACGTACCTAAAACCATTGATATTTTTATAATTTTGGAAAATCATCTCAAATTCCTCGCATTAACGCTCAGTAGTTTATTTTTATAAAAGTATATTTTTTTTGAATACCAAATAACTAAATAATAATAATATTTTTGTATTCAAAAATATATTTAAATAAGTATATTTTGTTATATGAAAATACTTTAAAAAAAGACCAAATGTTGCAAACACTTTACATTTGAAACTGACAGACAATAAATAAATGACTTAAAATTATAATTACACTCAAATTATATTATCAAAGTCAGATTCGAACTGACAACCACCGCGTACAAAAGCACCCACCATACCTATGACCATACAAAAGTTGTAATGCAAGCCATACAACATTTAGTTCACACTAGCCATAAGTTTCTAAACATGAAGAGATACGAATAAGTTCGTAACAAACAAACATCCTGGTGAATTGTTGAACAATATACAGTGAAAATATATATTTATTCATATCATAACTTAGGATACAGTGGCTCAGTTGGGGTGTTAGGGTCATTTATATATATATATATATATATATATATATATATATATATATATATATATATATATATATATATATATATATATATATATATATATATATATATCCGATTTCTCGACTTAGACGTCTCTTGTGTATAGAATGTTGGAATTTAACGCCGCATTATGTCTTATTAGAGAGAGGAAATGAATTATATAATTCATCCAAATGGTAATCGAATCTAAAAGTTTATTTATAACTATATCATTTACATAATGAATAACCGAAAATACATGATATAAAGAAAAAAATAACCATAAAAATCTCGTTTAAAAAAACTCCACACACACACATACACAAACACACACACACACAAAAACAGAGATAACACAATAAATACAACAATTAATTATATAAAATCGTACCTAAATCTTTGGCGATGGTGTTTTTTTTTTTCTTTCTAATAAATAAAATAATTCACTTTACACTTAACAACGCATTAGTATGAAGTGACATTCTTTCAATAGTATATAACTATCGACTTAAACACAGTGTTTTCTACACATTTACACGGGACAGCCTATTTTTAACGTTTATAATATTTATCAATTCGCATTATGTATAGAAAAAAAAAGTATTTACACGTAAACAACATACGTACAGTACGTTTAGTGCGCTTCAGTACATATAAACGAGTTCACTAGGATATAAGGAAAATATTGAAACTATTACAACAATGAATATACAAATTAATTTTATATAGATATTTTTTACTTACATGCAAACAGACAGATATACTTTTGTTAAAATTAGTGTGATGAGATATTGAACTGGCTACCTTCGTAAAGTCAAAACATACAAACATCTAAAGAAAGCATAGAGTAACATGTTTCTCAATAAGCTATTAGCTGAAAGGCTCTAGCTTGAAGAAATAAAAATCGTTTATGAAAAAACGTATAAAAATTTTGGAACGGAGCGGGATTCGAACCCGCGCCTCTTGGATACCGTCCAAGCGCTCTGACCGCTAAGCCATGCGTTCTACTACCAGCTGCGTCGAAATTTTTATACGTTTTGTTACAACTTATTAATGTTGTTATGTTTAAAAATAGTAAATATTAAAATAAAAATCGCTTATTTTTTTTATAGGTAAAAATCCAGCCAAACTGATTGTGATTTAGGCTTGCACAGTAAATATGTTTGTCTGTTCGCGCCGTTCAAAATGGATATTCTCATAAACATTCATATTGAGCTATTACAATTTCACTAAAAAATATAAATCTACTGTGGTTTTTTTGCTTGATGACACTTGAAATGAACAGTTCAAAGTAAAATCTACCTACCTGTATATGTATTATCACGACTTCATTTCATCAAAATACATTATTTCATTAAAAATAAGTTCTATCATTATATTTTTAAATTAAATTAATAAAATATGTATAATATTATTAATTACATGAAATTAAATTAATAATTATTATATATTTTAAAATTAATATGATATAAAAATCAAATTCATAAAAAATACAGATAAATACATACATTCAAATTTAAAAATCGTTACACAATTCAAAATAGGAATTACATAACATGATATATACAGATTAAATAAAGAAGAATTATTACAGTTAATATTGCCAAAATGTCAAGATATATCGATATCTATATAGACATCGATAATAATGTATAATACTGCTTAGTTCGCACAGCCAGGGTTAATTAATATAAAATTAAAATATAAAAAAAATGGCTTGAAACATAGGACGATACGAAAAATATTCACCCTTGAAGCAATCCTTTCAAATATTTCACCGATTATTCCAATGTAAAACAAAAAAACATATCAACATTTTAAGCCAATATGAATTGGAAAATATTTTACGTATGCCTTTCGAAGAAATTGGGTTATAACAAGTATTTTAATATAAATTTTAATCTTAAAACGTTCATTATATATGTTAGCGTTACATTAGTACTGTATGTGTTAGGCCATACAGTTTCAATAAAAAACATTAATTGGACGTATTGGGGAAACAAGGGATTCTGAACAAAAATTTGTATTAGAGTAATTATTTAAATAAAACACGACCATTTTTAAATTAAACGGCAAAAAAAAGCTGCGCTGTGCATTTTAAACTTGTTTTAAGTCAATAAAAAAAATTACATAATTTTAATTTTAAAAGATACTTTATATGAAGGATCTTTGCAAAATAAAGTCACTAAGTTAAAATAAACTAATGTTTCCAATAAGCCCAAAATATAATTTAAAAACATATTAGATTTCTGCTAAAAGCTCCGAGTAATAATGGGTGGCGCTCAGGTAGTCGAGAAGCCGTCGGGGCAGCGGTAGGCTACTGATCAAATCCCGCCTCACATACTTGAGTATGACAAATCTGAAACAAGAAGAAAAAGGATGAATAATTTAAATAATGGAGTGTCATAACTCTCTTTTCATTATATCAAATTTGAGACGTTTCGTGTTGAGTGGCAGAACTGAACGCCGCCCTTTTTCTTACTGAAACGGAAATAATTTAATATCATTCTACTAAATGAAATTCGAACCCACAAGCACAAAAGTGAGACGCTGCACCATTGCGCCACTGTATATTCATAACCGTTATATATATTTTTTTTAATTAAAAGATCTGATTTCTATGACTATTCACGAAAATTAGTCACACAGGACGTATGAATTAATTTACGAATAAAATGAATACTGGATTCATTCAAGAAATGTATATTTTAAAACGTACACATTTAAATTAAGCTTTCATAACACGTCACCACGAACTACCTGTAACATCTAAACCGAAACAACTTCTAAAATATATTTTTGAACATCAAATTACAATACAAGCCATATTATGCTATTTTTTTTAGCTTCACGCTTTTATCCCGCATCGCAGGGTAGACAGAAAATACCTAGTGGCAAGACACTCCGTACTACGCTTTCCACCGACATCGAGACATTACGTATTGAGCAATTCAAATATAATCATTCCCCCAAATGGAAAATGGAACCCTCAACCAATCGTGTTTACAATCAGACACTATCCCACTGCGCCACGATCCGCCTCAAGCAATAATATTTATAATTAAAAAAAAAAAGAATTCTAACAATTACAAACAAATAATTCAAAGCATCTTGGAAGAAATATAAGTCATTCAATTATAATCGAATTATTTTATAATAATCAATTAGATGACACACGTAACAATATTAATATATTATCGTCAACACTTTAATCTGCATAGATATAATTAACGTACTAAATATACCCACACGTAGCGTAAACCAATACCAATTAAGCTAAATTTAATTGAGCACTGCAGGTTGGAGTTAATAGGATAATTTCCTATCTGAGAAAACGTTATTCGATGTGAACGATCGATACAGAAATTTTATAATGCAATTCATATTCAATAATGTAATAAAGCATGGAAAAGCAAATCCTGGCGTTAGGTTCCGCCGTATGATTTTCATTTTTTTTTACGTTATACAATCGTGACACTAGGTTCTAAGGAAAAGGATCAGATGAGGAGACAAGACACACGGGGGATTCGTTGACTAATCTTTATAAATATGGTTAACATATGAAAGAATATATTTTGATGCATTTTTACAAAAAATATAAAATTTTTAAATTTTTATAATAATGAAAAAACTAATCAAATGAATATTATACACAATCCCATATACCATTTTGTATAAAGTGACAAACACGTAATTAAAGCAATTGTCATTTTCCGCGAAAATTCAAGTAAATGATAAATATTTATTAATTATGACAAATAATTTGTCTAGAACGTTTTTCATGAACACCCTACTCTGCCCATCATACAGGATGTAGAAAAAGAAAACACCATAACGCACATTGCACAGCCATCGCTGGGAGCACTTTTACATGGTCGCCTGTTATAATTGAGTTTCCTATGTTAACCAAGTTGCCCGGTAACTACGGGATGGAACATTTTTAGATGTCATTTTAAATATTAATAAAAGAAACAGTTTTTATTAATAAAAAACTTAAACGGAGTACGGAGTGTTTTGACACTAAGTACTTTTTGTCTGCGTGAAGTGAATTGTATGTATGTATGTATGTTAATCTCGCTAAAACTCGAGATCGGCTTAGCCGATTCGGCTTTGAAACATTTTGCAGAAGACCAAGGCAGGTTTAAAAGCTGAAAAACTAATATTTGTATAGGAAATAGAAAAAAAATAACAATTTTATTTTCCCATACAAATTGGCAGTTACAAACAAACCTGTCAAACGAAGTGTGTACAAAAAAAAAACATTGAGCAAATAACGTTGCGCAAAAAATGTATATTTAATACTAATTTGTGCATTATTTGGTCCAAATCATTTACTCTTTTATAGCATTTCTATTTTAGTTCATTATCAAGATTAATATTTTTCAAGTATCTTGATTGTTTCTTTAAAAATATGACATTTTCCACAAATCTATTACTAATTAGAACGTTTTGATTACGCCTTTAACTTAAGTCTGATGCCACACGATGTTCGCCCAAACTTAAACTATGTATAACGCACTAATAATACAATAATGTTCTAATTAAAAAATAATGAATTTAAATTCAACTTTGAATGTCATATTCTACACTTCCTGTCATATACAACACTACGCATTATAAGATCTTTGATTTTCGCGATTTTTAAACATTGTACATAAAACTATTTTAAACGGATTAATCGCGTATATTTTGGTATTCGAATGTATATTTTTCATAACACATCAATTAAAAAACAGATGGCGGTAGATTGATATAATTAATTATTGTATCCAGCCCAACCAATATATCACGTTTGATAAACCTCATATTCCTAGGATGATCCGCGAGGCTATTTAATTTCAAAACATCATAATTTCAATAGAGAAGATGGCTGGAATCTCTTTACCACCTGGGACCCACTAATAAAAAAATTAAAGTCTCAAATCCACCACACCAGAGACAAAAATACAGTCAGCTCATTCTGCAAGTATCCAGGGCAATACGCGAGGCAATTAAGAAACAGATGGCGGTAGATTGATATAATTAATTTTTTTACCAACTGACAGACGAGTGTCACCTCAGTTTACCCCTGATCAAGGACTACTGCAAAATTAATAAATTTTTGAATACCAAAATATACGCGATTAATCCGTTTAAAATAGTTTCACTATTGCATTATTAGAGCTATATAAAAATTCATTATATAAAAAAATACGACAGCAGAATCAAATTGGCAGTAAATTTTCTTTGTAAACAAATCATTCATAATCAATCATTTCTAAGAAAACATTCAAAACATTCATTCATCTATTATCAAATGACAATTTGATAATAGATGAATGAATGTTTTAAATATAAATATGTTGTAACAGGCATATAACAAGGACGTATCTCGAAATACATCGAACGAACATCGAAATGTTTAATTGCTAAGAGCATTTTTTTATTAGTTTTATTCCGCATAGCAGGGTGACGGAAAGTACCTAGTGCCAAGTCACTTCGTGACAGATTAATGGCGGAACTTAACGCCGCTCTTTGTCTTACCGGAGCGAGAATGTGAAAATTATTTAAACGCAATCACTCCCCCAAGTGTAAATTAAAACCACAGACGATCGCGTTTACAGTCAGAAGCTGTCCTACTGCGCCACGACCTACCCCAAGAGCATAAAAAAGCAAAAGAAAAATGGTTCGATTATCACCATCAATCATTTCAATACTGTAATAATAAATACAATTTCTAAAGAAACCAAACCATACTAATCTAAGCAAATGTTTATTTGTATAGGCGTACCAAAATAGAATTTCTGAGTCTGGCAAGCGCTGGACAACGGACGCGACACTGGACGCAATTAAGCCCATATTCTATACCCCTTTGTTATTTAGCGCATACGTTGCAGGCACTGAGGATCTTTTGAATAATAAATCTTGTTTATTTGTATATTTAGGCGGAGGCTGAGTTTTATTTGATGTGACTTTGTGTAATTAATGAAAATAAAATAATAAAATAAAGCGTAAAGTTGACGCTTTTAGATAAACTCACAATAGTCTTAAAATTCAATTAATTCGGTCAATCATCGGATGAATGTCATCGTGGCGCAATGGGGCTGCATGACTGTAAACGCGACTGGTTGTGGGTTTGCTTCCCACTCGAAGGGATTATTTTAATTAAGGGAGATTATTAAGGGAGTATTTAAAATTCACTATAACTTCGCCGCTCTGATAAGACAAAGTTTGGCGTTAAGTTCGCCACACTTTGTCTTATCAGAGCGAACATGCAATGTCTCGGTATCTGCGCCGAAAGCAGCCGAATGTGTTGACATTAAAGTTTCACTGAATATACTTTTATGGTGGACACACCGTGAAGCTGCAAACTAAAAAAAAACAAGACGAGATTTTTATACAAAACTCTTTGGATTCAATGGCAATAAACGGAGAGAGGAGTGTCTTATCACACTGCTCGTTCTACATTAAAGCGGAAGTTCATGAAAAGTACAATACAGCAGCATTTTACTTAGAAAGTTGCTTTTATAAAAACATTTTGTTAAAGTAATTTATGCTAACATGTTATAAAGTAAGTAATATAAATTAACACAATTTCTGGCGATGTGAAAACTTTGCGGAAGAAAACAAAAAAAAAATTACATCCCGTCGTTTTATATTATAAGGAAAATGCATTACTATGACTATATATATATATATATATATATATATATGTGTGTACATATATATATGTATATATGTGTACATATATATATGTATATATGTATATATATATATATATATATATATATATATATGTACCTAAGACTAGCTGTGCTCGCGAGTTCGCAAGTAAAAGTTTCTTCAAAATCAGTGCAATCATTTCAGAGCTAAGACGGAAATAACAGTCAGATAGACAGATAAAAGAATATTATTTTCGTATACGTATCGTGTACACATTTTTATATACATTTAGCGAAAAGTGGTTTATTTATATATATGACCGAATACTATGTTAGTGAGTTCGTATCTCACTCCAGTCCTTGAATTATTAGGAAGAATTTAGATTTATACCACTAAAATGCTGATGAAGTTGAAGTTTTTGTAGAGAAGTATATAAATGTAATATTTTCAATAATATTTCATATGTCACAATATAAGCATTACACACATCACTATATATTTGACATGACACACACATTGCTAAAACATGACATACTCTTTGTATATACACATAAGATTTAAAAAAACTTTCATAGAGTAAACCAATTAACTTTACTCTTTTATCCCGCATAGCAGGTTAGACAGGAAGTACATAGTGTCAAGACACTCCATACTCCGTTTTCCGATGAATTCGAGACATTGCGTGTTGAGTGGCGGAACTCAACGCCGCACTTTGTCTCACCAGAGCGAAGGAATGAAATTATTTTAAAACAATCATTCCCCCCGTGAAAATCAAACTCACTACCCGGTCTCAACCAATTGCAAACTTTTCCCAATAAACACACCACGTACCCTAAAACTATATAGTTTCCAGTTACGAAAAACACACAAATCAAAATTCAACATGTAAAAAACCCAGCACAATGAAAGTTGCTATGAACAATGGTAAATATGTGAGATTTGATATAGACAGCCAAAAGGCACGTAACAAGGATGGAGAAATAGAAAAAAAAATAATAAAAAAAAAAAATATCACCGGTACGTCCTGGCCGATGTGTCTATTAGGTTTTCGTTGTGTGTACGTCACAAACGGTAGTGGAGAATATAATCGAATAACAGCCGGTGCCTCTACTAGTGTTCCCGTACATTTGTTATACACTTTGCTAGTTTAATTGGACACATCGACTAGAATTCGATATAGATTCAAAAAAAAAGACATATTCCTTAATCACTTCTATGAAGAAACACCATATAAAGTTTACCAATGTAACAGCTAGACGGTATAGTACTGCACAATAGTAAGAATAAGCAAATTAGATTGTGAATTTGAATGATATTTACTCATTTCTTTTACAATAACATTTGAAATTTAGATTTTTACCTTCAATATCGTAATATTGGGTCCCGAGTAACGCAACTTAACGCTGTGCTTTGTGAAATGGAGTGGGTATTTAAGCTTCAATCAATCGTGAAGAAAGATGCTGCCTCATTGTACGAAGATGATTCCATAAACATCCCACAGTCAAATTTCTTGTAAAAAAAAACAATTTTTGACTACTAAATTCGTTTATGGCAGAAAGTTAATAGTAATAATATTAACGTCTAAATTTAATATGTAAGGTTAAAATTTATTATTATGTTTAATAATATAATGTTTGAGGCCGGTCGCGACGTAGTGATACAGCGTTTGGCTGTAAACGAGATAGGTTGTGGGTTTGATTTCCACTCGGCGGGCGAGTGATTATAATTTAATTATTTTCACTTCCTCTCTCTGGTGAAGACAAAGTGCGGCGTTGAGTTCCGCCACTCAATACGCAATGTCTCGAATTCGGACACTGGACACGGTTCTTTTGTACAATTTAAAGTGCTTTTAGTTTTATAAGTTTAATTACCCCTAATCCTAGTGTCTCTATGTTTTCTAAGAGAGTCCAGCGTTTATAATTAGTTGCTTTACTTAGCTAATAACTTAAAATTAAACAATAAATATTGTTAAGTGTTCGAAACGTTGGCTTTTCTGATATATATTGAAATACCAGGTCAATCTGGATAAAATATTTTTATTTAAAATGTATAAATAATTGTAAAACCCCATAATTGAAGTAATCCTTTACATTGAAGACGAATGGATTGATATAATTTATTAAGAATGGGCAAATGGGGAGGGGGGATGACTGTCAATATAACGTGCATTGAAATACGATGTCCGGTGACTCAGATATACACAACGTCGAGATGCACGCAGTGCGTGGGCTAATTGTTTAACAGTTTGTTGTTTAAAATAATAGTAATAAGAAAAGTATTTTTGTTTTTAGCTTCACGCTTTTATCCCGCATAGCAGGGTAGACAGATAGTACCTAGTGTCAAGACACTCTGTACTTCGCTTTCCATCGTATTCGAGACATTGCGTGTTGAATGGTGGAACTCAACGCCGCACTTTTGTCTTTTACCAGAGCGAGGAAATGAAAATAATTTAAATGTAATCCACTCCACTGCGCCACAACCGGCCTTAAAAGTGTTTTTGTTATAGACAAATTTGTACTTATAAAATTATACATTTTAATTTTTTTTTAATACACATTCTGAACAATTAACGAATTTAATTATAGACTCTTCGGGGTTTAAAAAAACGATAAAAATAATTTAACATCTCATCAAAAAGTGCAGTGTGACAGCGTCTGACTGTAAACGCGATCGGCTGTGGGCTCGATCCCCACTCGGGGGAGTGTCAAAAAATAAGAATTTAGAACTACGCAACAAAAGCTCATGAAAAATTACAGTGACATGATCATAATTTCGCAATAAGCAGATATAGGAAATAATAAACATATTTTTTTTTATCACACAGACACACAGTGCGCCAAACACTAGGGTCCCTTCATACCTCTTTCGCCTCGGCCACAGTCTTTGTCCCCTTCATACATATCATTGATACCGTGTTTTCGAAAGTCAACTAAGGTCTCCCCCGACCTCTCGTACCACTCCACCTTGATTCATAAATCTGTCTAACATTTCTTTCATCACTCATTTATTATTATTATTATTATTTCATTTTAGATCCATTCGGAAGCTCTCTGAATATATTTCGTAGGAAAACCATAAAAGATTAAATATAGTCGTATTTTTAATTAATTATTGTATTATAGTTTTCTAATCAAGTCTTATGTAATAAAAGAACATGAGACCACATTTTGGAAAAAAAGGTATAAAAATTTGAGCGGAACTGGATAAGAACACGCGTTTCTTGGAATCCGTCCAAGCGCTCTGACCGCTAGGCAATGCGTTCTACTACCGACTGTATCGAAACTCTTATACGATTGTTACAACTTATTTATGTTGTTAGCATCTCTGTAGAGAAATTTTTACATATTTCTGCTACCAAAATTATTAAGAAATAATGGTTTGCCGAGAGAGGATGCTATTTATTTTATTTATTTATTAATATTTTAATTATAATTTATTAATATTTTACTATATTTTAAATATAAAAATCTTTTTTAATCCTAAGTGTGGGATAATATATAAAAAAAGTAAAATATATGAGTACTCTATTTCTATCTATTTCTATCTATTTGAAAAAAAAATTGTACAATTCTGTGTAATATAATCACCATTAAACAAATTCGGACAGTGTCTGATTGCCGCCAAAATCGGTTGTGAGTTCGATTTTTCGGGGGAGTATTTAAATTACTTTCACTTCCGGTAACATAAAATGCGGCATTGAGTTCCACCACTCAACACGCAATATCTCGAATTCGGTAGAAAGCGAAGTAGGGAGTGTCTCGACACTAGGTACTTACTGTCCACCCTGTTATCGGGGATAAGAATAGTGACGCTAAAAAAATAAATGTTTAACAAGAAAATCTAATAGAATTTCAATATATATTAAAACTATTTACATATTGATATATATATATATATATATATATATATATATATATATATATATATATATATATATATAAAGGTGTTCGTAGAACTAGGAATGCCGGGCTTCTTTGTCGAGAAACGCTACAGATATCATCCGCTAAACATTGTACGAAGTATTGGAGGATATTGCTATTTCATATTATATGCAACTGAATGCTTCCTTTCAAATATGAAATATAATTGCTTGACTTTGAATATTCAAATATTATAATATTTTCTAGTACATTTGTATGAGCTTGAGCACTCTATCTATATAGAGGCGTAGTAAGAGAGTATCTAGTGTCAAGACACTTCTTGTTCCACTTTAATTTATAACTTAGATGTAAGACGGAAAATAGCCAAAGGAATATTTTAGCATTATGTTCTCTTTGAATATCATCATTATATAATAGGGAGTGGAACAGCGTCTGATTATACCCAGAACGTTTGCATGTTCGATTCCTACTATATGGAACGATAACAATATAAATACTTTTTTTATACTTTTTATTTCCGGTTATAATAAGACAAACAGCATCAGTAGGTTCCGCCAGTCAACAGATAACTCTATAATAGACAGACAGACGACTCTATACGAGATAAAGAAAACAGTATTATATATTTTGCATTAATTATACACACATATATGATAAAGAATCTTTTAACCTAAGATACGGAATTAAGACGAACGTCTCCATTCTATTTCAAAGGAGAAAAAGTGAAGGAAGTCAATATTTTTCATAATAATGTATTAGAAACACATTAAATAAAAAAAAATAGTATACACAACTCATATGTGTTATACATACACTTTTGTAATAAATAACGTACAAGATATAAATAAGGCTACATGTATACTATGTGTACACAAGCTAGAAAAGACTCAATATGAACTATTTAATGGTAGGAACTAACAATTTTTTTTAGCTTCACGCTTTTATCCCGCATAGCAGGCTAAACAAAAAATACCTAATGTTAAGACACTCCGTACCTCACTTTCCACTAAATTCGAGACATTGCGTGTTAAATGGTGGAACTCAACGCCGCACTTTACCTTTTTACCAGAGCGAGGAAGTGAAACCCACTGTGCCACGATCGGCCTCAATAAATACTATATATATAATAAATACTGCCTCAATAAATACTATATATATAATGTAATTTTTATACGTTTTTTAAAAATGCTTTCTAACCCTTAGTGTGGAATAACACTTTGAAAATATAATAATAAAGTATATGTTTTTACAATGCTTAATGACTTTAACTAAAACAATATTCGGATATATCCAATGTATGAATTTTAATATATGTACTTCCGGAAATAAATGAACACAATTTATTGTTTATGTGAAATAATCTCGTATCGTATAAGGCTATCGTGGCGCAGTGGAACAGCGTCTGACTGTAAACGCGATCTGTTGTAGGTTCGATTAGCATTCGAGGGAATGATCATATTTAAATTATTTTAATTTCGCTCGCTCTGGTAAGACAAAGTGCGGAGTTAGGTTTGGTCATGAAACACACAATGTCTCGAATTCGACGAAAAGCGGAGTATGTAGTGAGTCTTGACACTAATTACTTCCAGTCTATCCTGTTATAGCTAATAAAAAAAATATAATAATAATACAACAGAAATATATGATATAAATTTAGGAATTATTACATAAAAGGGTACATTAAATTATTTATGGGTTAAAAGAGTAGCTTCACGCCCTATTTCGCATAGAAGGATAGTCAATATCGGACCTATTGTCGAGACACTCCTTTCGCCAACTAATCCTAGTCCATAATGTGCCTATATCTACCATTTTATATAAAATAAATCAACCTCGTATATTACGACTACCGTACAGCGTCCACAACGCCGGGCATTCAGAAATGCATTTTCGTATACCAAAATACAAGAAATGAATCCGATTAAATTAGTTTGCTTTAAAATGTATAAAAATCGTGATAACACCAGTTTTTCTTATTCATACAGTATATTCGGATAAAGAGGTTTTATTGATACTGGTGTTTCCGTTGACGCGTTAACAACGTGTTGCCACCAGCAAAGTGTCACGTCGGTTTAAATAAACATGGCCGTTATACACGCGATAGTATATGTTACATTTGTTTTAACAATTCAATATACTTTATATGCATATTTTAAAAATATATTATAATTAATATATTCTTGTAGAAATGTCGACCTTATCGATATAGGAGCAGTTTCTTCTAGGCATTCAACGGCATCGGAAATAGTTTTTTAAGAATTGGAATTGATATATGTATATATATGTTTGCTATTAAATGCTATTAAAGTTGTATCAAAATTGACACAATTAAAAATACAATACGTCCCGCTGTCACGTTAACAACGCGTTGCCTCAGCAACGTGTATGTCACTTTAAATATGTCAAACACATGTTAGTGTGTGTTACATTTATTTATTTCTTTAATATATTTTGTGCAATATTATTAAAAAACACACATATATATACATATATATATATATATATATATATATATATATATGTGATATGCATATTCCTAATTTAACGATCGGCGTCTTCTAACGCTATTAATGAAACACGTTGATCAAAGATTTAAACGTAACGTTATTCCTTATTAGACATGGAATGCTTTCCACGTTCACTAAGATGAACCACAGTGTCAGTCCTTTGATATGTCAGAACAACGTTGGCAGTTAATATCTTGCGAATAGACTATTTAGTTGAATATTATAATTTAGCTTGGATGAGTAATATTAGCTAATATTAAATGCAGGTATTTCTTCCGCAGGTCTTTCTTTATATCTCTATTACCAATCTGTGTTAGAGGAATGTATATGTATATATATGTATATATATATATATATATACACGTGGACGTAGTCTAGAATTCACTAATAGAATAAAGGAAGAGATTTGATATACAAAAATATTTATGGAGTATATAGACACTATACGTACAAAGTATAGTGTCAATATACTCCCTACTTCGCCTCCACCGAATTACCAGAGCGAGAAAGTGATAATAACTTAAATATAATCACTCCCCCGAGTGGTCTACGAACTCACAACCGATCGCGTTTACAGTCAGGCGCTGTCCCACTGCACCACGATCGTAATAATAATAAAAACATATGTCACTTATAACTAACCACTAAACCAATAGGCAAGTCCAATAAATCCCACAAATGCTTCGTTATACATCGCATTCAGTGTATTTTGATATAATTTTTTTGTTCGAAAAAATTGCAATTAGAGCGTTTTGTTCGGATACCCCTTAATTGATAACAATTTTATTGTTTTCGTTTGAAGTTTGCGGTCATATTTAGCTTATTTCAAAGTAACAAAGTTGGCTAGTGATTAACGATACAATAATACCTTAAATAAAGTACAAGCCGAAAGACAAACTTGTTTTGGGAAATCCAGAAAAACCAAATACGTGAGAAAATATTTAATAAAACTTTTTAAATATATTAAAAAAGAACAATAGAAATGTCTTAACATTTCCTAGATTGACGGAATCGTTCACCAACGGCGTTAATTTAGAAGGACATCTGGAACTAGCCTAGAACTTGCAAGTTAGGACCCGAGCGTCGCTCCCACGTCCATTTAAAATACGCATTAATTATCATCTCAGTCATCAAATCTAAATTATCCTACACAAGTAAACTTAAAAAGGTGAAATTAATACTGCTTTTATAATACAGCAACGTCAAAAATTATCTAATGTTAAAATATATACGTAGGAAATAGGCACCAGCGAACACAACTTAATATACGAAAAGCTACAAGTAAAAAGGCCTAGTGTGGCTTTTACTGCCGACTCATACATATTGAACACAGGAAGGCAAATCTTAGTTAATAAGGATGGTAGGTGTTTTCTAATAATATTATTATCTAAACGATTTCCTTTAAATTATAACTAAGATCGAATGTTGTCCGATGATTATTAATATTTAGGACTTTTAGGAATTTAGGACTTTCCAATGTATAAATAAATTACACTAACCCTAGAAAGGCTGAAATTTTTTAAATTAGTTCTAGAAAGGCCGAGATCTTTTAGCACCTCTCGCGCCTACTTTTGCTCTAAGCTTATATTGATCAGTTTAATAGTAAATTCATTGAAGGTGATAATAAAGTGATTATTACAACACTTCGAATGAAAACCGTAATATAAGTGCATAGCGTAAATAATTTGTAAAAAACTGGAGGCTTGATGTCGCGTAAATACACGTTGCCTTAGCAACGTGTATGCCGTTTTCAAAAACGTGAATTAAACCATATGATAGTGTGTTAGTTTATTTTTAAATTAATATAATTTTAGGCATTATTTAAATATATATATTAACTATAATTACCTTTTAATTTTCGTGAAAGAGGTACAAAGGATTTTTAGCTTCACGATGTATACCAGACGAGGTAGTAAGATAGAATGGAGCGCCAAACGCTACGATCCCTACATGCCTCGTCTACAGTCACACCAGCCCTTCTGGGTAAGAAGAGGGTAATGACTTCGATATTGTGTTTTCGAAGGTCAACCGAGGTCTCTCCCGGACCTCTCGTACCACTCACCTGGCCTTAATAAATCTTTCCTACCATTCATCAATCATCCTGTCCACGTGCTCAAACCACCTGATCACGTTCTTCTTCATTCTTACTATGACATTCACGCTTAAGCATGCTTATTCCCTCGAAGAAATCGCATCTCTACTGCATTCATCTTTCTTTCATTCTTCTTTTCATTGGAAAAAAGACAGTTCAAGTTCTTCACATATTAATATTTAATTGATAGTAAAACGTTACAATAAACTAAATTAAATAACACACAGGCTCGTTTAGTTACATTGGCAAGGCCAAACATGCTTTCAGGCAAGGTGCTCAGTGTTTGTTGGGAATAGCGCTCGACAAAGCAACTCGCAGTATAGAATCTATTATGGATCTATCATCAAGATATGGAAGGTAGATAGATGGCACTGTATCCGAATATGTCCAGTCATGCAGCAATTAATAGAGAACTTAGTTATAAGTGATTTTGTTCCGCATTTTGATATTATTTTTCTTAATGTTTTTCGTATTCTTTTTTTTAGCTTCACGCTTTTATCACGCATAGCAGGGTAGACAGAAAGTACCTAGTCTCAAGACACTCCGTACTTCGCTTAGCACCGAGGTCGAGACATTGCGTGTTGAGTGGTGGGACTCAACTTCAATTTGTCTTTACCAGAGCGAGGAAGTGAAAATAATTTAAATATAATCACTTCCCCGAGTGGGGATCGAACCCGCAACCGGTCGCGCTTACAGTCACACGCTGTCACACTGCGCCATATTCTCCATTTAAAATAGAAACATAGTGTCACAATCCTGAAACATAGATTTGGACTCATTAGACGGAACTTAACGCCGTATTCTAAATGTACTGTGACTTGGGCAGTCAGAGATAAACTAGTGGCAAGATCCTCCACTAACTGCTTTCCGCTTGATATCGAAACGTTGCGTGTTGAGTGGCGAACTACACACCGCGCTATCTCACCAGAGCGAAAAATTGAAAATAAATTTTATTAAATGTATTTTCCGAATGGGATTTGAACCTGCAACCAATAATTTACAGTCCCAATGCGTCACGATGACCTTTATATATAGCGTGAAGCTGTTTTTTATTCTAATTACAACATAATTTGTGGAATCCACACCCAACACGTTTACAGTCATCAAATCCACTGAGTCATTAAAGTTACTTTATTAATAAAATCAAATACAAATTCCCACTCACGCTCTAGTAAAAAAAAATACATACAAACATAACATAAACACACAAAAAGCACTTCCATTTTACAAAGTATAATAATATACTTAATCACTTTTATTTTAGATTCACGCTTTTATCCCGCATGAAAAGAAGACTTCCCAGGGACCTCCTACCCCCTATCTACCACCCATGATTTCCAAGCTTCTGCCTCAGTCGCCGAGGATTACCCCAGCTGAGCTCCCCTAAGAAATCAGGGGTTTCACTCGGCTGTGTCGTCCGCCCAGTCAGCACATAGCTCTCTTTAGACCTACCTTATACCCAGACCCTCAAAAAAGGTCGCAACCCATAAATGTCTACAAATAGGCGATCCCAGGGACCCGTCCATATTTGTGGGTGACGCAAGAGACAACAGCCAGAGAGTATTACCCCGGTACTGTTTCCCCTCTCGGATAAAGAAGAGAGAGAGAAGACACGTGTCGTTCCCGCCTTGATTGATTGAATATTCCGCACTTCGCTTCCCACCGAATTCGAGACATTGCATTTTGAGTAGTGGAAATCAACATCGCACTTTTTCTTACTAGAGTGATCAAGTGAAAATAATTTAAATATAATCACTCCCCCGTGTGGGAATCGAACACAGAACTGATCGCGTTGACGCTGTCCCACTGCGCCAGGATCGGCCTCGATATAATAACATTCATAAAGTACTAAATCAAAAAATAAACATAAAGTACATTATCATTCATCTTACCAACTTAAATTTCGGTTACTCGAGGTTAACTCACATCGAGGTGACAGTAACGGCGCTCGTTAAAACATTTTCCTAACGATATTTCCTATAAAGCGCGAAGCGATAACTAAGTAGTTATATAGTATAGTATTGATGTAGCGGACGGTGGCAACCATCCTTTGATTACAAGTTTTTTAATGCACTAAGACGGACTAAGAGATGTTTCAAACATTTCGTTGAATAATTTCGTTAGATTCGTAGTTTTAATATAAAATATAAATTGAGTTCGTAAATTTTGGCCTGTTTGGCTTAAAGCTATTGTAATAGGTTTTTTATGATACTGCACTATTATCATAGAGACCAACGTAACGGATGCGTGTGACTGTTAACGTTATTGGTTGTAGGTTCGATTTCTGTTGGGGGCAATGGTTATATTAAAAAAAAACATCATTTTACTGCTCTGGTGAGACAGAGCGTGGCGTTAAGTTCGCCACAACACGCGATATCTTACTTTTAGACAGAAAGTAGTCGACGGAGTGTCTTGACACTAGGTTGTCGAGGAGAAATATTTGCTAACACATTTCACTTCCTCATTAAAATGTAAAAATTCAATATTTACGATTGCAAATCATTTCTAAACAACATTGTTCAGTCTATTTTTTTTATCTTGACGCTTTTATCCCGCATAGCAGGGTACACAGAAATTACCTAGTGTCAAGACATTCCGTACTTCACTTTCCGCCGGATTCGAGATCGCACTTAACGCCGTACTTTATCTTACCAGAACGAGGAAGTGAAAATAATTTAAAACTATTCATATGAATTAAATACATGAGTTTACTGTACACTGGCTAAATTTACACATTATAATGCCACATAACTCATCAAATCATTTTGCTAAGTTTTAAATAGCTTGTTAAGATTTCATTTTTCAATATGAAATTTCTTATATGAAATAACTGAAGCTTAAAAATTTTACATAAAAGAATTCAATTTCAAAAATCGGTAGATATTTTCCTTTTTATTTTGTGGTACAACAAAACCCGGCGTTTAGCTCACCACTCAACACAATGTCTCGAATTCGGGCGGAAAGCAGTCAACAATATGTCTTGACCCTAGGTTGTTTCAGCGTGTCTTCCTGTACAATATATAGCGTGAAGCTGGTTTAAGAAGTGAGAGACATCGCGGAATCTAATAAAATATTCATTTCAAAAATAACATTTTAAATAATAAAATATCATCAAAATTAAATAAATAATAAGAAAACAGCGTCATATTTCCCGCGTAACAGGGTGGACAATAAATATAATCTCTAGACACTCCGTTCTCCACTTTCCGCCTCACGTTAGGACATTGAATGTCAAGTGACAGAGCTCACGTCACGCTTCGAGTTACCGTGCGAAGTTCGTCCTACAAAGAACGGCGATTTTTTTTGGCGTCAAGCTTTTATCCCGCTTCTATTTTAACAGGGTAGACAGAAAGTACTTAGTGTTCTTACACTAGTAATTCTAGACAATTTTGGAAAGTCAATTCGAGCGTAGAATGGCGGAACATCGCCGCATTTTGTCTAACCAGAGAAATGAAGTGAAAATAATTCAAATATAATCACTCCCTCGTGTGGGAATCGAACCCACAACCGATCGCGTTTACAGTCAGACCCTGTCACACTGTGCCACAACCGGCGATAATTGAACACATTTATCCTCCCGGATTTAAACCTACAACCATTGCACCAGATGGTGTAATAATAATCAAATAAAATTGTTAATAAAACAAAATCCTTGGAACAAATATTACAAATATATACACAATAATACTGTAAAGTTGAAGTACCCTCTACTGTTATCTGCAAACGAAGAAAATGATAAGTATTTGCTATTGAATCCTATGAATTGCCTCTTCAAATAGAATAAATTATTTTCTAATGTACAAGAAGCTTATATAAAATGCCAAAGATTTTTTTACAAATATATATACATACATACATACATACATACATACATACATACATACATATATATATATATATATATATATATATATATAAATATTTATGTAGGTGTTACTAGCAAAAGGGGATCCGCATATAAAATGCACATTTGAGTTTCCTTGTAGAACTCAACGCCGCGTTGTAAAGAACGTATAGCACAACATGTAAGTATCAACTAAACAAGGGTAGATACGGTGAACTTAATAAGGAGTAGAACCAATACGTAACTCTTTTACTTTTAAGTGTGCAATTTTCAGCACTTACTTTATAAAATTTATATATATATATATATATATATATATTTCCAATTCTAAAACCCCATTTTCAAAATACAAGAATAGGAGAAACAGACCAAATGATAACGAACACCACGTAGCTTATATCCCAACCGAATATACAGAGAGATAATTAAAGCCATATTCTGCCCTGAATGCTTCCGTTAATAGAAGTTTAGTCAAGCAAAAATAAAAATTTGAAAAAATCGAAGTGATATTATTCTTTCTACGACTAATGGGTAAAGGATCAGTTTACTTAAAATGGAAGAAAAAACCTAAAAGGTGTAGTTAAACACGTATACCTGATAATACTGATTGTAACAAAATACACAAATAAACTGCTTATATAGTTCTTTTTAAAAAAATCGTATAAAAATTTGAACGCAACGGGATTCGAACCCGCGCCTCTTGGATACCGTCCAAGAGGCGCGGGTTCCAATCCTGCTGCGCTCAAATTTTTATACGTTTTTCAAAAAATTTTTCTAATCCTAAGTGAATAGAATAACACTATAAAAAATAGTAAATTTACATATATAGTTGTAAGTATAGGTTAATAACAGGGGTCATGTTGGCACAGTTGGGTACCCTATGATTGGTTGTGGGTACGACACCCGTACAATGGAATGTTTATTATAAAATTTTATTATAATTAAATGAATGACGATATATCGTTGCAATACGTATATTTCGAGCGGAAAAGCAGTCATCGGAGTGTCTTGACACTAGGTTGATACGTGACAGGTAATTAGAATAATAAGTAAAATAAGAAAATATACTTTATTATGACGTGGCTTTAGATCTAAGTAATTATTTAAATGAAGATAAAGTTCACGACTGGACGTTATAAATTAATATGAAAAATATGATACGAGCTTAATGTGTGTAATTTTATAATATATTAAAACAATAATAATAACAAAACAAAATAACCTTCAATTTTTCTAACAAAAGATTCAGAAAGGTGAATAACGGAGTTATGTACCCTGTAGATCCTTTATGCCTAATAAGTGTGCATATGTATATATATTCTACGCATAACAATCAAAATGTCAAGAACAATACAAACAAGTAAAACAAAGAAAAAACCAATTTTGTCGTCAAAATCAAATAATCTCCTTTTATAATGAACGACACTTCTAAAGGGAAGGTTAAAGTCTCTCTCTCTCTCTCTCTCTCTCTATATATATATATATATATATATATATATATATATATATATATATATATATATATATAAAGCAAAAAAAAACAATAAAACCAAATGAAAACCAAACATTGTCGTTTTTTCGAATAAACCCCAAAATTGATCCAGGATTGAAAGGGCGTGATAGTTGAGGAAATGGAATAACCAGACCAGAATATATCTTTGGACGTGTACGCAAAAAAAACGACAGCTTTGACACGAGCTAACCCTGTATTCGGAGCCGCGTTTGTATACAAGTGGTGCATATATGTAGAAAAGCGTAATATACTGCGAAAAAAAAATGAAATACAGATTTACAATGATATATCTAGATGGTATGCTATTAAATTTGTCGTTTTGGTCAGAATTATATTCAGACCACAGTGACGTTGTGTTTGTGGATTGGTTGTGGGTTCGATTCTCATTTAGGGGAATATTTGACTTATATTTCTTGCTCCGCTCTGATAAGACAAATCGCGGCGAAGAGTTCCGCCACTGAATTTCTCCAATTCGCTGTATATTACTGATTTCGTCTTAATCAATTGTCTTGTATTGTACAGAGATATATGTCTTTAAGACTAACCCAGCCAGGCGAAAATTTATATAATAATATATATGCATAGACAGACAAATATAAAAAAATATAAAAAAGTACGGAGTGTGTTGACACTAGGTACTTCCTGCCTACCCTGCTATGCGGGATAAAAGCGTGAAGCTTAAAAAAAAAACAGACAAACATACTGAGTTCATTTTTTGTTATTATGTATATAATTGTAATTATAGTGATAAATAACAGTAATAGAAAATGTAATAAATATACAATCTAGTATGACTCTAGGTAACAGTTTTTGGTATTACTGCCAAAGAAACCTGAAGGGTAGCTGGTCTACGTTAAAAATTTAAATAGATAACTTTAGCCTTACCTGATAAATGATTATAAGCTCCATACATTATAACAATAAACATGTAAATCAAAATGAAAAAGCACTTGGCTGATATATCACATACAACATTGGACTGCGCGAGTCACGTCTTTTGGCGTACACACTGTAAACATCAGCTGAAAGTATTATTAGTTTACATATTGTTTAAAATACTCTCAATGTATTGTTTTTTATTTTATTTTTATATATAAAATGTTTAGTAATAAACGAGTTGTCCGAAACTCTGTATTGAGTATGAAATTTAAAATCTCATATTTCTTTTCCTTAGAAGACGACGAAAAAATAAAGATATAACCGATAGCGTATAACATACTGAAACGTATTTATGAAATTGAAGCCCAAAACAAAACTGTATATACTCAGTGGATTCCCTCACATATTGCTATTGAGGGTAACGAAGAAGCTGACAGAGTTGCCAAGCAAGCTATCCATGATCCTTACGTTTGTGTGCCTCTATATTCTGATATATTAATAAACTTAAAAGAAATATGCAATAGTAATTGGCAGGAATATTTTGATGTAGGGTCACGATATAAGGGTATATGGTATAAAACAATGACAAATCCTCGTCACTATCACTGTTAAGACTTAGCTCCGGACACATTTTCTCAAATAAGTTCAAATTCTTGTTGGTACTATCAAATACGAATAAATGCTCACAGTGTAATAAAATTGAAGACATTTATCACTTATTTACTATTTTTAAAGTGTTATTCGACACTTAGTGTTATACGACAGCGGGATTCGAACCCGCGCCTCTTGAATACCGTTCAAGTGCTCTGACCGCTAAGCCATGCGTTCTACTACCAGCTGCGTCAAAATTATTATACGTTTAGTTACAACTTATTTTTTCAAAAATGTTTTCTAATCCTAAGTGTAACACTTGGAATAACACTTTAAAAATAGTAAATATTAAAACACCGACACCTTACATTCAATACTACCAACTCCAGAAACACTTCACGTTGTGTTAATTTTGTGAAACTCTTAACCGATTCGTATTGTATAAGTAGGGTTCCTTATTAATTTTAAGGACTTCCTTATTTATTTTAAGGCGTCATTCTATACACATAAAGACAGTCTTAACAAAATTTCTCGACCACATTCATGTTTTATACATTTTCACAGATATTCCATTGAAACAGAGTTGGGATGTGCTGTAGTTTTGGGTTCATATCTCGTTTCGGGTAACTGATTCTTTTAAATGAAACTATTTAACCGGATTAATAGCGTATATTTTGGTATTCGAAAATACATTTTTGGACACCTGACGTTTCGAACACTTTACAATAGTCCGTGGTCTACTGTAAAGTGTTCGAAACGTCAGGTGTCCAAAAATGTATTTTCGAATACCAAAATATACGCGATTAATCCGGTTAAATAGTTTCATTTTAAAATGTATAAAAATCGCGAAAATCAAAGATATTATTAACTGATTCTTGTTAACACAACATATGACTGCAGTTATTGAAGCTTGAAGAGAAGAAGAACAAGCCATCACCGGAACAAAAGTGTCAATGTATTTGTGAATTTCAGTAAATATCTACTTAAATCTACTGATTTGCATTGTAAAAGATAATGTAAAATCTAATATATATATATATATATATATATATATATATATATATATATATATATATATATATATATACACACGCGCATGACACCGATACCGCATCGGTAAACGAAAAACCTACATGTTATACCGGCTGAAGCTTTCGAACTACTTACAAAACCCTAAAACTGCCTTTTTTTCCAATAACATCGACCCCGTACAATTCAATCACGGATGCCTTCATACCTATATGTAAATTTAAAAAAAAAATACATTATTTTATATTAGAAATTAATTAAACTAAGAGCACAGTTACAGTCGACGTCTGTATACCGGATTTCCGTTCGATTACAGTATAACTCGTTAATTACCGTAGGTCAGCACCTGAAGGGGGGGATATGCTTGTAAAGCTGGCCGGCTATACAAACGTATTTTTTTTTAATAAATTCTTCTTTTAATTGGTACGTTTTAACGTTGAGCGAACCGGATGTATTTTGCAAATTTTTATCTCGCGATTTACGTTTCCAAAGCAAATACGTACCTTTATCGTGTACAATTTAGTTTTCTATATTGGTTATTATTTTAAATTCAATAGTAGATGAAAATATATCCTCTTTTCAATACGTATTGAATATGATTTAATGCTTTTCACAGAAATAATTATATTTTAAAGTCTAAATATCTAATTGTGGCGTGTTTCGATTATAATAATATTATATTATATTAATGAATATGTCGAATAAAATGTGTTAATTGGCTTACATAATCAGATATGAAATATTTTTGTCGACTCAAATGATAATAGGTAGACCGAGCGCAGATGGACGGCGTTTGATTGTGAGCGTGATCGATATGGGTTCGATTCCCAATAGCAGGCATATATTGTTTCGTTAAGTCAAAACACGGGCTTGATTTTCACATTTTAAAACGCAATGCCCCGATTTAACAAGAAAAGTAAACGGAGTGTCTTAACACTAGATTCTTTTTGGTTACCCTGGTATATGTAAAACGTGACATAATCGATGATGTGATACAAATTACAAATGAATCATATTTATAATATATTATAGCTATATGGCGGGGAACTAATTGGATATCATGTTACCAAAGAAAATGAAAAAAAAACAATAAATATAATAATAACAATAATAATGGTGCATTAGGAGTGTCGAACCCAAAACTGTCTAGTGAACAAGTAGATAGACATTCTTTCACCGCATTATGATTTTTTTTTAATTTCACTCTTTTATCCCGCAAGGTAGACAGAAAGTACTTAGTGTACTTCGCTTTCCACCGAATTCGAGACATTGCGTGTTGAGTGGTGGAACTCAACGTCGCGCTTTGTGAACCAGAGCAAGAACCCACAACTCCGCCACGTCCCACTGCGCCACGACCTGCCTTAACGCACCATGATGGCGTCAATATTTGAACTGTTCAAATGTGTGTATATTTGAAAGTGTTTACAATAACTCAAAGAATATGTACAATTCATTCTTATGTATATTCAAATTAATTACAAAATCCTTTTATTTGAGTTTAATATATTTTTGATTTTAATTGATTTTAATATATTTTTAAAAAAATATATAATGATTATATTTTATTTGGATAAATTGAAATCTTGCAAAACAATTTATTCGATAATCTAATTTAAATAAATTGAAGTATGAATTTGAAAGTCAAGATGAAATCATCCGATAATAAGAATAAAACATAAAACAAAACCACTTTATAAACACACAAACAAGCTAGGACACACAAAAAAATAACATATATCGACACACCGTTCACTGTAGTACATACCACTACATACTTCATACCATTCCATACACTTTGCATAGTCGACATGCCGATTGTAATTTCTATATAAATATTGAAAATCACAACGGATTGTCAATCGACAAGTACTTATAGATCGAAGTAACTATTAGAATATACAAATGAAATATTATTAAAATAATAACAACAGCGTCAGTGGCAGAAAAACCGATTGTATATATCATAATTTCGTATTTGAATGAATAACGTGTAAAGAGGTCCCAGATGAGGCCGGTCGTGTTGCAGTTGTGGGTTCGATTCCCACTTGAGGTTTTTTTGTATTAAATATAAATAGAGATAAAATGCGGCGTTGAATTTTATCACTCAACACGCAATGTCCCGAATTCTGCGGAAAGTATCTTAATACTTCCTGTCTACCCTGCTATGCGGGATAAATACAACTGTGGCTTTAATACAGGCAAATCATACTTGAAAAAGGAGGGTAGGTGTTTTCAAACAATTTTATCATTCAAATGACTTCCTCTAAGGTAAAACAATTAATATCAAATGACATTCTTTTTTAATTGTTAATATTTAGTACTAATATTATAACACTAACCATTATATAAACAAATTAGAGCTAACACAACTCAAATAATAGTCAATTCGATATGTTATATGAATTTCAATAACTGTCAAGTTGACTGACTCTAAATGGAAGCCCGTGTACAGTTGGATATCGAACAGCGAACAGTTTAATTTGTGAAGAATTGACATAGCTGAGTGGATTAGCGGCGTACCTACCTGGAATTTGGCTGTACGTATTTGACTTGATGAGACTTCATAGTTCAAATGTAGATAGTGGGGCTGCGTCTGACTGTGAACGCGATCAGTTATGGGTTTGATGCCCATTTGGGGATATGATTATATTTAAATTATTTTTAATTCCTCGCTCTGGTAAGGCATAGCGTGGCGTTGAATTCCGCCACTAAACTATTCCAACTTCATATATATATATATATATATATATATATATATATATATATATATAAAGTTAGAACGTCTGTTTGTAATGTTAAAATACCACTTTAACCTAATATATGTATGTATTTCTATACGGAACACATACAAAAAACCACTTGTTACTGAATATCTTAAATCAAGAGATGATTGAATCCAAGCGGACGAAGTCGCGGGCACAGCTATAGTACAGTTTAGCTAATTTATTCTTGTGCTTGTTAGTAAATGATAATGTAGAAAAATATTTTCGAATAGAATTGAATTTATAAATTTAAATTATACAAAATTAATTAAAACATCAATATAATTAGAAGGGCAACGTAAGTCATAATTAGTGGAACATTAAAACATTATAACTAGATATTATTCATTGTAATATTAAGTATTTAGTACTGGTAAGTGAAATGAGTTTCGCAACTCTTGACAATAGGTTTTCTATGCTTACGCACTTTGAATGTATTTATTTGTTTTTGATCGCTTTCCACTCAAGCAAAAGTAAAACTTGATATAAAGAATTTTTTTTTTAGCTTCACGCTTTTATCCCGCATAGCAGGGTAGACAGAAAGCACCTCAAGCAAGTCGAGACACTCCGTACTTCGCTTTCCACCGAATCCGAGAAATCCGATTTAATTAATTAAATTATTGTTTTTATTTTATAAACTACGGCCACTTAACTCTGAAACAGGATGACACGTAGGATATAGTTTCATTATCTAATATAACACTCAAGTATTTAATCAATACTTATGATTTCGACGTGATTAATATACTTATCGTAAACACCTGTTGTTACATATTTATCTAGTAAAATATGCATAAATATTGCTACAAGTAAATTTGTGCTATGGTTTTTCATTACATCTTCACGCTTTATCCCGCACAGCTGGGTAATCAGAGATAATCTAGTGTCAAGACTCTCCGTTGGTCGCTTTCCGCCCAAAATTGAAATTGCGAGATGAGTGGCAAACTCAACGCCGCGCTACATCTTACCAGAGCGTGGGTACGGAAATAATTTAAATATAATCATACCACCGAGTGGGAATCGAACCCACAACCGATCGCATTTACAGTCAGCCACTCTTATTTCTTTCCTTTTTAATTTGAAAATTTGTACACATCTAAATATAAAACCAAAAGCCGAAAATACACAATAATAATAGTTAAGCCAATAACAACGTCAATAAAAACAAACTACTTTTAAAAAGACTGACTTCAATAATTGAAAAATTAAAGAAAATAATTTAATAAACATATAATTTAAACACGTCTTGTAAACCAATATTAATAAAACCTCATATAAACTCATAAATTCAAAGTCAAGTTCACACAAATGACGGAGAAAACGAAGCAAATACGTGAAAATATAGTCGTGAAAATCGATATCGTCAAGTTAACAAATATGATCAACTACCGGGCCCAACTGAAATACTGAAATTAACTTTTATGGAACCAAATGGCAGCCTTACTGCGTCGAAGGAAAAAAGAATCACTGAAAATGGTGAAAAACTTGCGGCGTAGTCGCCGTTTTTTTTTTAATGTATAAAAAAAAAACACTTATTATTTTCACTCCTCGCTCTGGTAAAGACAAAGAGCGGCGTTGAGTTCCACCACTCAACACGCAATGTCTCGAATTCGGTGGAAAGCGAAGTACAGACTGTGTTGACACTGGGTACTTTCTGTCCACCCTACTATGCAGGATAAAAGTGTGGAGGAAAAAAAAAAAAGATATCCGCCGAATTGATAACCGTTACCGGTATATATATATACATACATATATATATCAAAACCAGAAATCTATGATAATAATAATTTCATAATAAAAAATAACCATAAAACACTGGACGACACCGACGATAACGTCGAAGTCTCCTAGGGATGTGCGGACCGCGCCGTCCGTCGGGTTTATTGGGGGCTCTTGCAACATGAAGAGTTCAAATAGAGATCGCGTTGAAACGCACGAATCGTTGTTTGTACGGTATTAACAACTGTTTATAAGCGTTTGTATGTATTTTGCGTTTAGCGTATTCTTTTAATTGTATGCAAAATGTGGGAAAATATTGCAGGGGGAAAAAAACTATAATAAATTAGACCGCATTAGATGAAAGGACAAAGGGTTTTTTGACGGTTTTTGCTTGTGACAAATGTTTACATCTAATAATAAAGTAGCTTTGTTCGCGTCGAATAAAACATTTTTTTTAGCTTCACGCTTTAATCCCGCATAGCCAGGAAGTACCTAGTGTTAAGACACTCCGTAATTTGCTTTCCACCGAATTCAAAACATTGCGTGGTGAAACTCAACGCCGCAATTTGCCTTTTACCAGAGCAAGGAAGTGAAAATATTTTAAATATAATCACTCCTCCGAGTGGGGATCGAACCTACAACCAATCGCGTTCACAGTGAAACGCTGTCCCGTTGCGCCACGACTGGCGTGGTGGTTTATTTAAAAAAAATAAAATAATAGTCTATCTGTAAGTGAAAGTAGCCTCAAAATCGGTCTAGTTGTTCCAGATATAAGTGACATGGAACGAATAAACAAATAAAATAGACGAAAATTGTAAAATATACTATCTTGGTACTTGTACCTACCTCATGTATTAGTAAAAAGTTTATTTTAATATAACAAACAGACACTTCAATTTTATTTATTTATATATAAATTAATTCAAAAGGTGACCAAAGGCACATTTCAAAATTGTTTTGTTACCACACTGATTGTTAAGAACTTCCAAGTGAATGCCATGAAAATATTTAATCATTGCATCCGTGTATATTTGCATAACTTTCAAGAAAATCGACATTTGGTCGACATAGCTTTGCAAGAATAGGGTAAAAAAAAACGTGTTCGTTTATCCGGATCGTTTAGATAGAGCTATATATTTCATCACTTAGTACGTCATGGTCTCAGAACGAAAGGAGAGCGTAGAGAGCTATCATTAGATTCATGCATCATATAAATACGTGAAAATAATACATTCATTCATTCATTCATTCATTCAATAAAATAAGAGGCTAATTGCAAAATCAATTTGCACGCTCGTTCTCAGAAAATATAAACATTTTCATGAGTTATGTAGCAATTGTTACCATAAAACTAGTAGATTAATAGTATACCGTGTAACCGATTATTTAAATGGATTGGAAAATCCGTTGCGTTCCGCTAAAATGCTGCAGATTTACGCTTTTCATGGATACATTTGAACTAAATATTTACTATGATACGTGTGCACGATACATATGTAATATTGCAATTACATACTCAAATTATACTTAAGGTCACAAGTACGAAGTCGAACATCACAACACTTTGCATAACATAGCTCGGCGTTAAGTTACGCCCGTTCAACAGGTGACAGTGTCTAACACTATACACATATATGATAATGAGTGAAACATAAAGATGTATTTTCAAAAACAAGCTTTTGACTCTGATGATTAGATATTTTGATGGTACGAACATATTGGATGTATTGTACAAGCTTTTGTAATCCGCCATTTTGTTGTGGCGGCCATTTTGGGGAAACAACGATAATGACTATATATTCCAAATTTAAACACAATAACACGGCAATTCAAATAAAAGCAAGTAAAAAATTATTATAGTAAACCAAAATCATGAAACGACGTTTGTTTCATTTAGTGGTTAATTATTTAATTAATGTTACGTTACCAACATCGCTATCGCCATAGCCAATGCTCGGGTTATTTATTTAAATGGTTTTATTATTTTATAATCTGTGGGAAATTTAACATGTTTCATGTTCAATTTTATATAAAACTGCAGGTGAGGGATTAAAATGTATATATTTTCATAATGTTTCTGAATCACGTGTTAATCTGATTACGTTATTTATTCTATATGCAAAATTAAACTTAATAGTTTAGTCTGACCAAGTATATATAAATATATTAAAGACATAGACGATTTTAATTAAAAATACGTTATGAACCCGCAGTGTGTATACAAGTAGTCAACACAGAAACAGCGACAGTAAGATGTACAAACAGACCGAAAAAGTCGCCAACAACAATTTTCTTTGATATAAAGCAAAAATATGAAATAAACTTTCTACGAGATATTATTTAACGGTTCTGTTTGGCGAGTCAAGGGGATATGAACTCATAAAAAGCCAATTTAAACATTGCCTCTTGTGAGAGAGATTTCACAAAATTAAAATTAAAAAAAAAAATCTATCACAAAATTATAATAAATTTTCATGTTTATTTTCTAGGGTGAATTATAAATATAAAATTCGATTCATTTTCCAGCGAGCTGCTGTTACATTTGACGTGGGGTGTCGAGCACGTGGTGTGACGTGTGACAGTCGCAAAAACATTAAAAAAAAAACAAAACAAAACAGGTAACTTGTGATTGCATATGTTGTAAACACGCTGTTTCAAGCTTCCTCCATTTACAGTATTTTTTTAACTATTTCAAAACAATTTTTTTATATAACATATATACGATATTTAAAACTGCGTTAGAGAACGTCCTGAGGTGTATCAATAGTTGGTAGTGTGTGTGTATGGCGCGTACCTGTTGGGCTGTACAAACTTGATGTTTCAGGATGGGATCAATTAAAGACGTCTTGTTGGTACCAGGTTCTGATTTATTCTGATCATACATACATTAAACTTCCACTTGAGAAATGTCGCAGGCTACCACACTACACCTCCCACGGCATTTAAAGAAAAAAAATTACAAATATATTTTTTTCGATAACAATTAGCTGACTTATTACATTCACTTTTTGGGAATAAGTTTTATTTTAAAAAACGTTTTTTAAAAAATGACAGACAGAAATACATACAGAATAAAAAAAAACCTAGGTATTCTTAATTTAAACAGAAAAGAAAAAAAATAACTATTTAAAACCTAAAGTAATATTAATAATATCTTATAATCTAGAAGTTCCTTATTATTTAAGTATTAATAAAATTAAAGTATATTTTGTTCATTTCTCAGTGCTAGTACTTATAAGAGAAACATCTCTTTCATAGCCTTTTTAAAGTATATGGTGTATGTACAATTTTATTTTTAAGGCGTCTTTTAAAAAGTCATATCCGAGATTAGTCGCGATTTAATTTTTTTTCTCTTAATTATATATTCTCATTTCAGGCGCGCCCATAATAGGCCTTTTTTATTTATTTTTATTTTATTAATTTATTATATTTATATTATTATTTATTTTTATTTGATTGGGTAGCCCGGACTACTCCCAATATTTTTTATTTTATTTATTTGGTTAACCACTTTTTATTTATTTATTAGTACCCTTTGTGCACAATCTTTCACGCAGACGAACTCGCGTACAGCATGATCAAGAAATGTGCCGGTACATTATTTTTATTTTTTATTCTCTTTAAAAAAATAACCATAGCATTCCTTTTTCCATCATCTTACAATGAAGCATATCGATATATTAGAATAACTAACGTTAGGGCCCAAAACATAGCTAAGCTAATATCCGATAGCCAATTCCATACAGTCATACCAATAAAACCAGCGAATTAGATCGACATAGTTAAGTAATCCTTACATATATATTCACACACCTTATCTTACATTCAAAATTTTCTATAACCATACTCATATAACCTTTTCTTTCCTTAGATCTATTAAAAATCTTTCATTTTATAACCCTGTCAAAAACTTACTCCTTTACTTTAGAACATTTCTATAGCTCTATTTTTTATTATATTTAGGACTGAAACGTTATATACTACATACTGGCTTCTCGAGCACAATACGATAAGTAATATAACCAGTGCCTATATATATATGCAATTATAGTAGCACTTAGCTACATATTTATTTTTATTCCAATAAATTCTCACACGCAACACTCCATATGTACCAAGGAAATTTAACTTGTCCACGATAATTCATCGGTTGATCTATCCGACTACAAATAGCCAAGCTAAGCTTCAAAGCCACATTTTCCAAAACAACAACGTCAAACCATACCATCTACATAATCATACCACTCCCACACAATAACGTAAATATACGCCATCTCTCTACTTTACCATACCTTTCAATTTCCATTCTATAATATAATTTAATCTATACTAAAAAAATCTTTTAATTTTTATACTTTCCTTTTATATCCGACATAATATATTTGCTTCAAAGTCATAATATTGACAACATTTAGTTTTTATTCCATTATCGTTTTTTTTTCATTGTCCGTGTTTTTTTTTATTTCATGCACTTTTTCCTTTAAAATAATAACAAGCAAATAAAATTTAATTATCAATGTTAACTATTAACTATTTGATTATTTTAAGTAAAATTAAATGCGAAAAAAAATGTTTTTTCAATTCCAACACTAAAGCCGTATAATAAAAAAATATCAAAACAACATAAATGTAAAAATAATGGCTAAGGCAAGCCAGGAGACAACAATGGTATCTACAAATAATTGCATCAGCTTTTAATCTGAATCCTCAATATCATATTAGTTTACAAATTCCACGCCTTATCCATAAAACCTCGCGTCAACGTTTTTATAAAATTTGAGCTGCACCATGTATGGGAACCAAGATTTACATTTCGAAGAATATGTACATATGGACCGTGCTATGTCATCATATTGAGAATAAAGTTATCTTGTTTACAATAATTGCAACATTAATTTACTCAAAATTTTGTATTTAGATTCCGATAGATATATTTTTATTATTTTATTATGCATTTATACTAATTTATGATTTAATAAAAAAATATCATAACAATATTTATTCCTATTTATTATAATTAAAATTTAATTTTGTATCGTGGTCAAATAAAAATTAAAATCTTAATCATATTTTGACAACTTATCTTATTCATATTTTAATATTTCATTATTTATTTATTTTTTGATAACATTAGTGTCCTAAATTTTTTTTTTAATCTTCTTCTTAAAACAAAATTTACTCACTCACATTTTCATTACTGCGAAACTGGCCACTCGGTGTAGTTTTTCTTTATCTTCATTATTTCATTTACTTCACATTTGAAAAATGTACACGGCGTTTTCCTTGGATAACTTGTTTTGTAGAATATGCTTTTGCATGCTGCGGTGATTTTTAAATTCAATAAATTCCATCATTCTACCTCAAGAAATATCTTCAAAAGATCAATAACATTTTTTTTTGATCTGCTTTCCATTTTTTTATTTACCTTTCTTTTTCTTTTTCTTCTTTGTGTCTTCCTGGGCTGCCATTTATATAATTTTTGAAAAATTATTCATTTTTGAAGTTTTAATAATTGTTATTTTCTTGCTTTTACGTTTTGATTTTTACGTGTCAATCCGAGAGATTTTTAATTTGGGAATTTTACCCATAAAATATTTTTTCATTTTATTTTTATTTCCTTTTCAATTTTTTTTCTTCATTTAATAATAATATTTATTCGGTGGCTAGCCGGTGCACGCGCCGCAGGCTAGCGCGCGCACACCGACTGGCAGGGTCGCCATGTAAGGTTGGGATCAATTAAAGACGTCTTGTTGGTACCAGGTTCTGATTTATTCTGATCATACATACATTAAACTTCCACTTGAGAAATGTCGCAGGCTACCACACTATAGATGTTTCAGTTAGCGCTATAAATATTCAATAGGATTTATTCCACGGAAAACTTGGGACGCAGGATCTTCATTAAAGATAAATATATATATATATATATATATATATATATATATATATAAGTACGACGTAAAGCATGGTGTGTGTGTTACCATTGAAAAGATACTGAAAAAAAAAGCGGTAGTAGAAACATTAATAACCGCGTTTCTAGTACAAAAGTCAATACAATGTATGAAACTATTGTGTATGAGACTTTGTGGATAGCGCCACCTTATATCAAGGGAACGAGCACGTTTTCAATGTAAAGTTGCGTCTGTTACCGACAGGCGTGACGCCGACCATCCGGCGGACGGCCTACTTACTTTGTCACACAGTTTGTAGGTTACTTCAGTGATAATTAATATTAAAATAATATGGTATTTAACGAAAACTACATAGAAACATGTGATTCTGACAATATATATATATATATATATATATATATATATATATATATATATGTATATATATATATATATATATATATATATTTTAAGCTTTACCCTTTTATCCCACATAGCAAGATAGACAGGAAATACCTAGATGTCAAGACACTAATTCAAATATACAAATAACCACTAATTGATTCAGATATTCAAATATGCTAAATATTCGTTTCCTTTAAAGTTAGTAGTGACACCGAGAGTATATAGTGTAAAGACTCTCTTTTCTCCACTTTTATATTGGCCACTGCATACACACTCAATAATTCTATGTATTTATAGAACTTACTAAGAACGAGATCGATTAATGACAGTAATTATTGGAGAGTGAAGGCTAAACTAATTAGAAATAATAATGTAAAAAAATGTGAGGCAAAACAATAGGTTGAAAAAAACATGTTATTTCTTAGTAGAACAATATATATATATATATATATATATATATATATATATATATATATATATATATATATATATATATCATTATAAAATGGAACTATTTAAAACGGATTAATCGCGTATATTTTGGTATGCGCAAATACATTTTTGGAAACCTAATACCTTACTTTCGTATTATATATTTCGTAATATTAGCTTAATACAAACTATATCAATCATTATCCCATACGCCAATATCAATGAAACTATTAAAATTGTTGTAATTTGTATTCCAACAAACTTCCTATTGCCATGCCTAAGCACAGGAAACCGACTGGAAACTGTTATGGATTCAACGTAACACAACACTAAAAGTATCTAGTAAATGATATGGGATGTTAAAACATTAAAAGCCATAAATATTACGCGATTTGTTATATAGAACAAAAATTAAAATGGCACGTCTTTATCGCAGTCAATAATTGATTTTGTTATGGGAATGATGACAGTGACTAACTAACTCGTCTTTATGCCAACCCTGAGTCAAAGGATGTCAAATTATTTAAACTTCCTCTTATATATGTATATATATATATACTGAGTTCTAAGTTAGGTTGACTGATTCATTTAAGATGAAAAAATGTGGTGTGGGTTCGATCCCCATTCGGGGGAGTGATTACATTTAAATTATTTTCACTTCCTCGCTCTGGTAAAGACAAAGTGCGGCGTTGAATTCCACCACTAAACACACAACGTTTAGACTTCGGTGGAAAGCGAAGTACGGAATCTTAACACTAGGCACTTTCCGTACTCTGCTATGCGGAATAAAAGCGTGAAGCTAAAAAAAACATTACACTTAATATGCGGTATGAATTAGCAGGGATAGTTAGAGTCTTTGTGTCAAGACACTCCACCGACTGTTTTGCGTTTTGAGAGGCGAACTCAACACCGCTCTCTGTCCTACCAGAGCGGTGTAACGAGATTAAATTTGCAATTGCAAATATAATAATTCCGCGAGTGAGAATCAAACTCAAAACCAATCGCCAGACGATGTCCCACTGCGTCATAACGGCCATAAAAGTATCAGAAGCGACTTCAACATACAGGGGTAACGTTTATATTAATTGAAATCCAATGTACAAACGATTACAACACGCGACTAATGCCCGTATTAATAACGGATATAGGTATGGACTGGGAGATTGCTTTATAATCCTATCACAACTCGTCACTCGTATAACAACACATTGTAATGCGCCATGTAAACGATATCGTAAGCCTGGAGGTACTCAATTCAATTTATTATTATTTACGCAAATACTGGTAAAAGCTTATTCTTATATAAAACAAATTTATAACTGTACGCTTTTTTCTGTATAAGAAAGAAAGTAGTCAGAGAGAACCGTGTCAAGACACTTTATTTTCTACTTTCCCCTCAAAATCAAGGTTTGCGTGCAGAATAGCGTAACTCAACGCTACAAATTAAATATAACCACCTCTCCGAATAGAAATCGCAGCCACAACAACTTAGTCCATACGATATAATAACCTAGAAGGACAGTATAAGCACCTGCATCCTTATCAACCTTAATTAACAACAATTCTACACAAAGGTGGTTTCTTAAACTCAAATAACAAGCCTCGTATATCAAAATTTATATTATTGGAAAAATTTCCATTCTCGCGGGACGTTGCTTTAACAAGTTTTGTTTGGAAACTACGTGGAAACAAACCAATAACATTGTTTTATGGTACGTCAACTAACTTGTTCCCTTTTACATTTTTATTTAGTTGGAAACATTCACGCCGCGGCTGGACGTGGACAAATTTTAACTTGAAATTATAAAATGCTGGCACACTAATAATTATGCAACAGTCTGCGGCTGGTTGTGTTTATGTTGTGTTCGTAGTGCCGTTATCGGGCTCGTCTTTTTGCGATACGCTCCCCGGATCTGTCGACTGTTGATCACAACTTGCTCAAGTATTTATTTTTTTATAAAAATGTACATCTTACTATTTTTTTCTTTTCAAAGTTTCTATCAGACAATTTTATGTTAATGCGTGGCGAAGGGAGCAGTGAGATATCTGAAACAGTTTCTAATAGTCCCGCATAGCAGGATAGACAGAAAGTACCTAGTGTCAAGACACTTCGTACTCTGCTTTCCGCCGAATTGGAGACAATGCGTGTTGAGTGGTGGAACTCAACTTCGCGCTTTATCTTACCAGTGGGAGGAAAAGGAAACTATTCAAATATAATCATTTCCCCGAGTGGGGATCGAACCCACAGACAGTCAATCGCCGTCCAACTGCCCCACGACTGGCCTCTACTTTGTATATTTATATGAAATTTGGGACAGTTACTAATTAAAGAAGAAGTACAGAATGTTAATATTTTATAAAATATTTCTTAAAAATATATTTAACAAATAAAAAAAATATGCATACGACATACACGTTAGCGTAGAGTGACTTACGCGTTGCTAAGGCAACGTGCCAGGGGGATATCAGAAATTTTAACAATATAGAAACTTTACTTGCTTATATATATTAATAAAATTTAGCTTTAGTTATCTTTTTAAAAGAAACTATTTTAAGCCTGCTCGTAAATAGAGCTAGAAAAAAACTTGACGTTTCAAACACTTAACACTAGTCCGTGGTCATAGGTCGATGTATACCTAAGTGGCATTCATCTGTCAGTTGATACAAATATTACTGTATCGGACTACCGCTATCGATTTGGCGAGACAGCTAAGAAATCCCTTTTAAAATATCTATATATTTAAAATATTTATTTTTTTAGCTTCACGCTTTTATCCCACGTAGCAGGGTAGGCAGAAAGTACCTAGAGTCAAGACACTCCGTACTTCGTTTTCCACCGAATTCGAGACATTGCGTGTTGAGTGGTGGAACTCAACGCCGCACTTTGTCTTACCAGAGCGAAGAAGTGTAAATAATTTAAATATAATCACTTCCCCGAGTTGGGATCGAACCTACAACCGATCGCGTTACAGTCAGAGGTAGTAAATTATAAAATATTAACATTCCATAATTCATCTTTAATTAATAACCAAATGTACTAAATTTCATATGAATATACAATATTCTGGATAATTGTTATTTGTCAAATGTGTCAAAATTTAGAAAAATCAAAGATCATATCATTAGCGTAACTTCATTACAAACACGTAATATTGGATATTGGTTCTAAATATTAGTAATTAAGGGATTATAAAACACCTACCCTCCATTTTAATTATGAATTGCCTTCCTTTGCTCGACGATATATAATTGACAATTAAAGACACGAGGCTCTTTCACCCGTTGGACGTCCGGTAGCAGGTATCTATTTTGCTAATTTGTCATTATTGTTACTTCAATATACTTCACGCGTGTATTCTAACAAGATAACCTAACTTTATATGGCTTAAATTTTTTATTTATGTTAATTTCGTACTGAAAAATGCATACTAATTTACTCTCCAATAGTGATTTGATAGATTTTCAAACAAAATATATACTCATGTATCGCCCCATATGCAGACACGCAGTCTACCCTTCGACCAGAAACAATTCGTTTATCAACTTTCGCTTCACATACCCCGTTTGCGCTTAGCAGGTTATCTTTAATAGTTCATTTTAAATGAAATACCAGAATATATATTTTTTATTTTCACGCTTTTATTCAGTAAAGCATAAAGACTCTCCGTACTCCACTTTTCGTCCGAAACCAAGACATTGCTTTGAGTGGCAAATTTAAAACCGCGTGTTACCGAGTGGGCATCGATGTCACAACCTATCGCGTTTACATTCACCGTCTCACTGTGCTACGATGGCCTCAATTGTATTTTCTATTAATTTATTTAAATATATTTTACATACATGTAAATAGCTAATAAATAAAACTGAGCATAATATCATTAAATTAAATTGTTTTATTATAAAAATTCAATATCTAAATTGCCAACAAGTACCATATGAAATAAAAAAAAGACTAAAATATTAAATATATATATATATATATATATATATATATATATATATGTGTGTGTGTATATAAGTAATATTATTTCAAGCATTTGATACAGAATGTATTAAAAACGTCACATTCGCCTTCACTGTATACTACAAAAAAAAATATCCGATCGGTTCTTCTTTATAAAACAAAACAAAACAAATAACTGCGTTATATATTTAAAAAAAAGGAGGGTATCAAACGAAACAATTGAATCTCACAACCATAGTGGTTTAGTACTGCGATACCGTATATTGGGCAACAATGGCGATTGATGGATTGATACAACCACCGTACATCGCTAAATTGCCGCACGAATTCTGCGTTTATCCGCAAAATGTTTTGCCTAGGTAGTTTGTACTACAGATAATGGCCGGATATGGAGGGTGAATATTTTGATAGCTATTCAGACATAACCTTGGCTAGTTAAATATTAAGTATTTTTTTTAATATATATAGTTTCAGTTTGAAAAAAATATTTTGAATTCACCTGATGTTCGATGACAGCAAGACAAGAGGTTATCGTGGCGCAGTGGGACAACGTCTGTATGTAAATACGAATGGTTGCGGGTTGTGTTCTCACTCGGGGGAATGATTACATATAGAATTAATTTTAATTTCTCCGCTCTCGATTTTGGGGCGGTGTGTTTTGACACTAGGTCTCTGTCTCTGACTATCCTGTCATGGAGTATAAAGTGCAAAGATGTTTAAAAAGAAAATGTTTTGGACACTATAAAGGCCTCGGCGCTCGGATTGTTTTCATATGTTGACTTGAAAAGAAAATCCTTAACAATAATTTAGTTTCACGAAATACCAAAGAATATAATCTTCATATTATTATGACAAATATTTAATAATATAAGCACTAATAGAAACCTGAGCTCCTGAACTCTATATCCTATTGCCAAAGGAAAAACATATATTAACCTAAATCGTTATAAAAATGCCAACGGGTTTAAATGTTTTGTATACAGAGCAACTGGCATAGTGTAATCGTATTTTATTCCGCCGCATCTCCCGGATATTGCGCGGTATACAAATAAAACCATCTGGTCTTTTGAACTTTGATATAACTAGTGACATTTGCAATATTTTACATTTTTTTAGCTCTACTCTTTTATCCCACATTGAATGAAGACTTACACATGAAGTACCTAGTGTCAAGACATTCTGTGCTCTGTTTTCTGCAGAATTCGAATTGCATATTGAGTGCCGGAACTCAGTGTCGCGCTTTGTCTTACCAGAGCGGGGAAATAAAAACAAATGTAATATATTCATACCCAGAGCGAGAATCGAACCCACAGCCAATCGCGTCATACTGCACCACAGTCAGACGCTGTCATACTGCACCACGATCGCCCATGTAATTTATTATATTTATATTTTACATAGTAATTTGGTAATCACCGCTCTGGTAAGGCCAAGTGAGGCATTAAGTTTACTGATCAGTTCTCAATGTCTATATTTTGGGCGGGAAGCAAATAAAGGAGTGTCTGGACACTAAATTATCTCTTATTTATTTAACTAAAATTTTATATAAAAATTACTATAATTATAATAAAAAATTACTGCAAGAAACCATAGGAACGCGTTGGGACCGAGCTTGACAATATCGCAATAATTTCGGGTTCGACGCCTTATTTGAACAAATTATTAAAATTTTAGAAAACATTTTTGAAAAAACGTATAAAAATTTTGAACGCAGCGGGATTCGAACCCGCGCCTCTTGGATACCGTCCAAGCGCTCTGACCGCTAAGCCATGCGTTCTACTACCAGCTGCGTCGAAATTCTTATACGTTTTGTTACAAATTATTTATGTTGTTAGCATCTCTGTAGAGAGATTTTTACAAATTTCTACTACTTAAAGATTATTAAGAAATAATCGTTTAACAAGAGAGATTGCTATTTTATTTTAATATTTAGATTTTCTAGTAAATATTAAAATTTTCTCGCGCAGATAAGGCAAATCGCGGTACACCGCGATTTGTCTTATCTCCAAACAAATTTTACAAACAAAAATTAATTACTCCAAACAAAAAAAAAACAAAGTATTTTTTTTAATTCTAAAAAATCTATTTAAATAACAATTAATATCAAAACTATATACATTAATATAAACAAACAAAGAAAAATCTCAGTATTTACATATAAAATATCTAATGTATTAGAAAATCCATAATTACAATGGCAAATCATATTGATGTGTAATGCTTTCAACCGCAGGCTATAGATGACGAATTGAGTTACCTCTAGAATTATATTAATGTACCTATTAGCTAGGTTAGTACACTAATGCCTATTAACGATGCATTACGTAATGGAATTACTGTACGCAATTTAATAGTTTATATTCAAAATAGATTATTTTAAAAAAAGAAACGAAATATATATTTTGGTTTAAACGGTATTTTATATATGTGTGTACAATAAACGGTTTGGGACAATCTAGTGTCATGACACTACGTTGATTGCTTTGAGAAAACGTTGAGTGGCGAACTTAACGCCGCACTTTGTATTACCAGAGCGGAGAAATGGAAATAAAGTTTTAAATATAATAAAATAATTTATACGAGTGGAAATCGAATCCACAAGCAAATGCGTTTACAGTCGGACGCTGTCTACTATAACCTCTTTGCGCCACTATAATCTATCTAATATATCTATCAATTAACCAAAATATACATGTTGTGTTATATTTATTGAAAACTTCAGATATTGTTCGTATACGGCAGGACAAAGAGAACTTAGTATTGGAGGTCTCTGTACTGCGTTTTCAAGATACTCTATGTTAGGGGTGGAAATGCATGATAAACGAAAAAAAAATATAAAATAAAATAATTAAATATTATCGAAAAGTAAATAAAACCACATCGAGACGATAAAAACAAAGCTGACTGGTTTGATAAATTTGATATTAATATTCTATAGCTATTTTTTTATTTTCGTGTCAAGTACCTATATTCTTTACGTTCTATCAGAATTCTAGACAACGTATTTAGTAGCGTAACTCAACGCCGCCTTTTGTCTTACCAGAATTGAGAAATGAAATGACGACTTAGTATCAAACGCCGCTTATAGTCAGACATTGGTCCATTACGTAACGATGGCCTCGTTTCCATTCTTTTTGTTCAAATAATATTTAATTTAATTACTTAGTTGGCTCGTTAAAATCAAAAATAATAAAAGACCGGTCGTTGCGCAGTGGGATGGCATCTGTACTGTAAACGCGATCGGTTGTGGGTACGATCCAAATCGGGGTAGTGGTTAAATTTAAATTATTTCAAATTCCTCGCTCTGGAAGACAAGGCGCGACGTTAAGTTCCGCCACTCAACACGCAATCTCTCGAATTAGGGGGAAAGCGAAGTACGGAGTGTCTTGACACCATGTCCTTTCTGTCTATCCTGCTATGCTATGCGTGATAAAAGCTTGAAGCTAATAAAAAAATGTAATTTATCTAAAACTTGTAGATTTACCGAATAGATATAAACGAAGCTGTCATTTTGTACCGGAACGGAAATAGACAGTCTCACGAATGTCAGCCGAGGCTGTCAATAAGTGCCGAGAAAATAACTTATCAGACGGGACAACGGCAGAAAGTTTTGATAAATTTATGTAAATATATTTTATAAAACCGTACAATAGGCGTTAAAATTACTATAATCAAAAAAGGTGCCTCTTTTGTTACCACAAAAGTTAAAATGGCATTTTTTTTGTATACCTCAGAGCAACAAAACGATATTACATTAAACTTGATATCGGATTATATCTATGGAAAAGATTATTACTAAACAACTTTATTACAGGAAGTGCCTAGTGTCAAGACACTCCGTACTCCGCTTTCTGCCAAATTTAAGACATTGCGTGTTGAGTGAAGGAACTCGAGGCCACTCTTTGCCCTAACGGAGCAAGGACATGAAAACAATTTAAATATATTCAGTCCCCCGAATGGGAATCAAACCCACAAGTGATCGCGTTTACAGGCAGACGCTGCCCCACTGCTTCACGAACGGCCTCATCATCATAAATCATTTAGGCAAGTATCGTCAATTTTAGTGTAGCAGGAAAACTGCATTAAACAAAGCGTGTATAGAAAAATATATTTTTAAAAATGAAATATTTTTTATGTATAGGAAAAAAATTGCAGAATTGACAAATATTTCATTTGGCAGTATTCAAATAAAGGTAAAAACTTCTTTATTATTCGCTTCCAGGTACTTCACGTTCCTATTGAAATTTACGACAGTAAATTTATTATTATTTATTTGCACAATATACGTAATATACCTACATATTTTTATTATAAAATATAGCAAGTCAGGTACATGTGTGCATTGATGGGTTGTCAATAACTAATAAATTTCGAAGAAATTATTTAGTATAATTTAGTCGAAAATCGACAAAAGCAATAGCTCCGAGCGACATTTATCGTAAATCTATGCAATACATTTTATTACACGAACTCGCCCGAGTTAACGTACAACAAAGATCAAAGAGTGATCATTAGAAATGTAATTAACGCTTATAATATACTCGCTAAATCGAAAGAATTCGTTCGCACGGACGTAATTAGAGGCCAGCCGATACGATATCATACCAACACGACATTCCCTTAGCACCGACATAGCGACGCCAGCTTATTGTACCAAAAATGTGATTAGCTGGCACTCATTACATTCTGTTGCAGTACTCACAGTGGAATTTACTGTTCTGTGCTCTTGTGCCACGTATTCCTGCATTTTCTAGTAATTTGAAGTGTTATTTTCACTTTGTATTGGACGATATTAAATATTGTAGTACTCAATTAGAAAGAAAGAAGAAAACACCTTAAGAAAATGTTTTAGACAAATAATAATTTCAGAGAATCATTTCTATTTACATGCAATTTAAAATTATACATAGTGTAAATTAAACCATTATAATCGCATCAACCGTTTATTTTGGTGGATTTGGATATTAAAAAATTAATATTTTTTTTAGTTGATATAAAAGGAGCTTCACACTTTATCCCGCATAGCAGGGTAGTTCGAGACAACCTAATGTCAGGCCAGTGTGTTGACTGTTTTATATGCCGAAATCAGCGTTGAGTGCCGCGCTTTACATTACCAGAGTGAAGAAATGTAACTACATTTTATTTATTTATTATATATTATATATGCTAGGGCAGATTTTTGAACTGGCGAAAACACAATGCGGCTGGGCATTTCACGAAACGCCGGCACACGACGATAACTACATATATATTTTTAAAACCTTTGCAATAAAATTTACTATAGAAATTATTTAAATTCCCTTTGATAATATGAAGCTCTTGTTTTTTTTTTTTCAAACAAAACGTCCCTGGAAGTTGTATCTCAGTCTGACTCCAGTAAACCTAAAAGGCAACACGATTGCAAAAAGGGAGATAGAACAGAATATAATAAAGCAGCGAAAAGAAGGAATGTTGCGCTCGAAATGTATGCAATTAAATTTTTGCGCATTAAAAATTTATCGTACACGGTACAAAGTGACAAAAGAGCTTTTTGATAAGTATGAAATGATTTTTTTTTTGTATACTGGACTACCAGTGACGAATGTAACTTTAAGCTAAGGGCATTTACGATACGCCCTGGGACAATGGTTGACTGTGAACGTGATTGGTTGTGGGTTCAATTCCAACGAAAGTCGAGTTCGCTACTCAATCGAATTCGATTTCGTGCAAAAAACAGACAACGGTGTGCCTAGTCACTACTTTGTTTCTAACTACCCTGGATACGCTGGATAAAGTGTGAAGCTGCTTTTGTTTTAATACTCATTCAGACTGACAATTTAAAATGTTTTATTTATTTTTTTTATAAGTTAAATACGCGCTACCTTATCACTGGGTGTGGGAATGGAACCCACAATCAGACACTTTTACAGTCAAACTGCATCCCATTGCGTCACTGTAGCTAAGTAATATAAAAATACTATACACTCCTATCGAGAGATAAACCAATGCGGTGCAATGGGACCACGTCTCACTATATATGCGATTTATCCCTATTCGGAAGATGAATTATATATACACTGATTTCATTATAAAATCTCAAGTCATCAGTTTGAACATAAAGTTTTAAAACTATAGTTTTGAATGGCGTAACTCAACGCTCCAATTTATCTTTGCAGAGAGCGAGGAAATAAAAATAATTTAAGTATAATCATAACCTCGCATGGGAAACGGACCCACAACCGGTCGCGTTCACGGTCAAGACACTCCCACCGCACCACCACGACTGGCCTCAATTAAAATCAATCAATACAGATTTCATAACAACGCTACTTGTACGTCAACCACCTGTATTAACATAAATTGAAACCACAAAATATTATCCCGCCATTGTTCTAACTCTAGCCGAGTTGGAACAATGGCGGTATAATATTTTGGTGGCTAATTTCAGAATATTACAAGGAGTACAGGCTTAACTACTTAAGTGAATGTATGTATAGTGAGGAATCGGGTATAATAATAGGTGCCTACTCAAATTGAACTGGCTTCCATGAAACTAGATGTACTTAAGACAGTTGCACTGTAATCTCACTATACAATTTATATAAAAAAAAAAACGTTTAAAATCGTTTTTGTTAGCTCAACTATTGTGAATTACTTGTTGTAGGTATAACACTCGCACCTTTTTTTATTTTTTTATAATGGTTAGACAAAACACGGCGTTGAGCGCCGCCAACAAACAGAAAATAATGAATGGAGTGTGTTCACACTAAATTCTTACTGCTCTACTATGCGAGACAAAGCGTCAATCTGGTATCTTTTCCGTACAAATTAAACTTTTTTTCAATATATCATATCAATGGAGGGATATTATTACCTTTTAATAGTTATAAAGAATTTTTATTACTGACATTATTTCTAATGTGTTATTGTTTTTTGTTTAGTTTCACGCTTTATCCCTTGAGGGGTAGTCAGAGAGTACGGAGCGCCAAACACCACAGTCCCTGCATACCTCTTTCGCCTCATCCACAGTCATTATCCACTTCATACATACCTTAATTTGTTACATGTAATTGAAATTCATACAAGTAAATATTGTTCTTCTAGTTTACTTGTAATTTGAAATTACCAAATAAGGTGATTTTGTAATTATGACCACATCATTTTATTTCTAGAAAAAATCGCCAATACATTAAATTTTAAATTCATTATCAAAATATTAAATATTTTTTCTTCATAAGGTTTTATAATTAATCTAACAACATGTTAGATTTTTGCGTTTTGTTTTACACATTTTAAACGGTTCAAATTAACTATATTTTGGTTTTCGAAAATTATATTTTTAAAATTGCGACACTGTCGAACGCTTTATAGTAGTTCGTGGTCACAAGCAGACAGTCTACCTGTGACCACGAAACCGTTTTTTTTTAAATAAACTAAAGAATAAATTAACAAAAGTCTTACCTGCACATATGCTGCAAGCTCTGAACCCGCTTAAACCTCGATACCGGATAGAGCAGTTGCACTCGCACCGGGCCGAGGACAGGTCGCAGGTTCAAGAAGAAGAGGTAGCGGCCGCTACGTGAGGTTTCCACTGCGTTCTCAATGAATTCCACTATGGTTTGCGCCTTGAACATCGTGCACCCTCCGAAGCAGAAGTTACCTGGAATATGGAGCTATTTGAAATATTTAACATCACTTTATTTTCCAAAATTAGATGTCTCATTGATGCGTAAGCAACGCGTTGCCTTAGCAACGTGTATATCATTTTATTCAATTAGTATATTCCTTATTTACTATTTTTAAAGTGTTATTCCACACTTAGGATTAGAAAACATTTTAGAAAAAACGTATAAAAATTTGAACGCAGCGGGATTCGAACCCGCGGCTCTTGGATACAGTCCAAGCGCTCTGACCGCTAAGCCATGCGTTCTACTACAAGCTGCGTCGAAATTCTTATACGTTTTGTTACAACTTATTTATGTTGTTATATTCCTTCCTTATTTATGTTAGTATATTCCTTTTGTATTATTTAAAAAAGATTAACATTCTGCACACCTCCTTTATATATGCTTCTTCTCTACACATGCTTTTGGCTTCCAAATTCGATATATTAGTGAAATTCCTAAGAAAATATTTCACCAAACCAAAAAATCATAATCGAGAAAATAAAGCTCTTTTCAAAAGTGCAACATTTTGAGTTTATATCTACGTCTGTCAATATCGTCTATAATAATCACCGGTTCCTACGTACAAAAAGCGAACCGCAAGCGTAGAGGGTACGTAGCCACGTAGCTGTAGCATTGCCATTTGCGTAACGAATTGTGACAAGCGCAAGAAGTGCATTTCGCAACTCAAAACCATGAAAAAAAATCACGGGAGGAAATTATGGTTTACGTACATACACACATCTAGTTATCATTTAATATATATAGGAACTACATTGTTTAATATAATATATAAAAATAATATTTATTGAAACACTATACAAGTATTTTAAATGAAACTATTTTAAACGGATTAATCGAGTATAATTTGGTATTCTAAAATACATATTTGGAAACCGGACGTTTCAAACACTATACAGTAGTCCGTGGTCACAGGTATCTATTTTAATCGGTTTAAAATAGATTCATTTAAAATGTGTAAAAATCGCGAACATCAAGTATGCCCCCGTACAAGATCTAAATATCTCAATACGCCATTAGAAATATAATAATTTGTTTAATAAACAAGTTTCTTTAATAAACTTACAAGTTGAAATCTCCTTTTAAGTATATAACTGCATGTACCAGAGGATATACCGCTCTTCCATTATCACAAAAATATTAGAAAGATTAAAATTAAGTTAACCATATTTTTTTTTAGCTTCACGCCATTATCCCTACTTAGTGTCAAGACACTCCGTACTTCGCTCCCCGCCTTATTCTAGACATTCCGCGTTGAGTGGCGGAACTCAATACCGCCGCGCTTTGTCTTACTAGAGCGATGAAGTGATAATAACCATATTGTTAATATGACAGTAATAATTTTCCGATACCATAAACGCTTATTAGCTTTTTCTTAGATATGCAATATCTTATAAAGTCACAAAGTCTATGAGAAGCATGACATTCTAATGACATTACAGGATGACACGGCCCATGGTGGTGCAGAGAGAGAAGCTCTGCACTCTTCAAAATACATTATATATACACATTAATGCTCGAATCGACTGTTCAAGCTCTCCTTCTCTACTTCTACCTTCCCAATTTAAAAAAAAAACACTGTAAATCTTTTTCACGCTCTTTATCCCGCATAGCAGGGTAGACAGGAAGTACCTAGTGCCAAGACACTCAGTACACCGCGTAACTAGATTCGAGACATTGCGTGTTGATTAGCGGAACTCAACGTCGCATTTTATGTTAGCAGAGCAAGGAAATGGAAAAACAATTAAATATTCCCGGTTGGGAACCGAACCCACAAACTCAAAATTTTCAAACTCAGTACTCATATATACATAAAATGAACTGAACATAGTTCTAAACAGATAAATATATTTATTATAATTAAATACATACGTCCTATATAAAATTTCCCCCCATAACTTTGCCATAGCTCAACTCGATCCGCGTTTTAATCAATGTCAAATATGCTTAGGGAATAAATTGCACTTTCTAAGGGAACATCTTAATAACTTCCCATCTGCTATCCCCCGGGAAGCGCATTGTTTCCGCGACTTTAGACCGTCTAATTTTTTACATAACTTACAAATTAATATTTTTTTTTCACTCCTTTGTAGTTTTAGATTGAAACAGTTTTCATATTAAAGAATATATTTTTCTGTCGGGATTTTTATTTGACGTAAAGGTTATTGGAGGTACCCTTTGGTAAATTGTTTCTTTGTGGAATGTTAATTTATTTTACGAGTATATATATATATATATATATATATATATATATATATATATATAGTAGTGAGTTTGATTCCCACATATTTATATTTTTCTATCTCTCTCTGCTAAGACAAAACGCGGCTTGACTTCCGCCATTCAACGCGCAATGTCTCGATTTCGTGCGGACACCAGTCAACGTAGTGTCTAGACAATGGATTGTCTGTGACAACCCAACTTTATGGGATAAAGTGTCAAAAAACAAACAAAAGCTTATACATGAACAAACGGACAGATTTAGTTTAAATTTTATAAATTTCAGTATATTTATCATAAATGAATAAGTAATATGTTACTCTGAGACGCGTTAAGCACGAAAGGTTTTCTATTCACTATTGGTTTTAAAATAAGTTTGGTTTATACATGTAGAAAGAAGTAGTTTAATTAATAACATGTAAGTAGTGGCCGTCGTGGCACAGGGGGACGGCGTCTGACTGTGAACGCGATTGGTTGTGGGTTCGATTTCCACTCGGGGGACCATTCCGAAAGTAGGAAGTGAAAATAATTTAAATTATATTAAAATTATTTTCATTTCCTCGCTCTATTATTTGTTCTTTCACACATACATATGAATTATGCTTATTCTAATATTACAAACAGACGCTTCAATTTTATTTATTTTTATAGATAGTATAATATATATCAGTCAGTGTGAGAGCGTATGAACACGGCCGGTTGTGGGTTCGATCTCCACTCGAGGGAGTGATTATATTTAAAATTATTTTCCTTTCCTATATTAAATAAAGTGCGGAGTTGAGTACCACCAGTCAACACGCAATGTCTCCAATTCAATGGAAAGCGAAGTACGGAGTGTATTAAAAGCGTGAAGCTAAAAAAAATGTGCAAGGTGTAAAGATAAATTTAATTACTTAAATAAATTTATTTATTATCATACATATTATTCTTTTCCTTAACTAAAAAATCTTTCTTAATCTATATTGTTCCCGTTTACACGATAATATATAATGAACTAAAAAACATTTATGAATAAACATATAAAAATTTGAACGCAGCGGGATTTGAACCCGCGCCTCTTGGATACTCTTGGACGGTATCCAAGAGGCGCGGGTTCGAATTCCGCTGCGTTCAAATTTTTATACGTTTTTTCATAAATGTTTTCTAATCCTTAGTGTGGAATAACACTTTAAAAATAGTAAATATATAATGAACTATTTTAAAACAATTAACGACTGTAAACACGATCGGTTGTGGGACGATTTCCACTCCGGGGAATGATTATATTTAAATTATATTAACTTCCTCGCTCTCCGGTAAAGCAAAAAAGGCGGCGTTGAGTTCCGCCATTCAACAAGCAATGTCTCGAATTCAGCGGAAAGGCAAGCAACGAGTGTCTTTACACTAGGTAATGTACATTCTGTCTACCCTGCCATGCGAGACAAAAGCGTAATGCAAAAAAAAGTTATTTACGTTATAAACTAAATTACGCTTAAAATTTGAGTTTCTCTAAGAATCTTACGTCTATTAATACATAAAACAAAGCATGATTAAAAGAAAAAGGAGAGAAAATAATTAGAAAATGCTATTATTTTCAAATACTGGTATGTTACAAGCTATTAGCTGTTTGTAGAATACAAAAAAACTATGAAAAAAGTTTTTTTTTTAATTTTTTTTTTAAAGTTTACTTGTTGTTTGGATCATTTGCTTTTGTCTCATACATATATATATAAACGTTCTTTAAGTTATTATATTAAATTACAAGTAACACTGGCACATTTAATGAATATATTTATTTCCCACTTATTTGCAGTAAAATACTAAGTGATTTAAAAAAAAAGTCATCTAATTACCATAATAGAGGGTAGATGTTAAAAATAAAGCCTTAGTACGTTAGAAAATACGATTATTCCCAGAATACCAGTGTCAATCCCATTGCGGATAACGCTTAATAGAAACGCTTGATCGGTTTTCCCGTCAGCGGATATGAGATGACGTCTATATATGAGCCAGATGAATTATGAAAGATAATTAATATTGCTATTACATGTTGATGTGTATGTATGTATGTATATAAAATATAGCTAAGATATTTTTATATATATATATATATATATATATATATATATATATATATATATATATAGATAGATAGATAGATAGATAGATAGTTATACAATATAGTCGTAAGAATAATAGTTAAATTAATATTTTCATATGGCCGCTCGTGACGCAGTGTGACAGAGTCTGACTGTAAACGTGATCGGTAGTGGGTTAGATTTTCACTCGGGAGTAATAATAATATGAAAATTATTTTCACTTTCTCGCTCTGGTAAGACAAAGTGCGGCGTTGAGTTCCGCCACCCAACTGGTAATGTCTCGAATTCGAATTCTAATAAAAGATTATGAACAAAGCCGCGGATGTATAAATAAATATTTGGAGAATAAAACGTATAAATCAACACTGTTATAATTTCAACTAAGCATTTACGTTTCACGTTGTACAAAGCAAAGCTCTCCAACTCAAAGTTTGCTTTGGATTTCAGCACAAAAGCGATGTTATATAAAATTTACAATACAGATTTACATTTCATCATTTATTACTGATAGATATCAATTTTGTATAGGAACGATAAAACTAACAAAAAGAATACTTATTTTTGATATTGTTTAATATAAACCGTTTTTCTATATCTTGGCAATTTTCAAACTGCCAGTGGAGTAGTGAAATGGAAAAACGTTTGATATGTATGTATGTATGTACGTAAAATATAGCAACGATATTTTTGTATATAGTTGCTGGTACAATATAGTTATAAGAATAATAGTTAAAATAATATTTTCATGAAGCCGCTCGTGGCGCAGTGTGATAGCGTCTGATTGTAAACGCGATCGGTTGCGGTTTAGATTCTCACTCGGGGGAAGTGATAATATTTAAATTCCACTTCCTTGCTCTGGTAAGACAAAGTGCAGCGTTGAGTTCCACCACTTAACATACAATATCTAGTATTCGGTGGAGAGCGAGGTACAGAGTGTCTTGACACAAGGTACTTTCTGCTAGTGAGAAGCTAAAAATTCATAGATATCGTATAAAATCAATTATTTATTTCAAAATTGACAATTCAACTGGAGGCCTTCTCGGTACATAAAATGAGCGTGTCCGTCACTTTTTACACAAATGTATTTCAAACACATAGTGATGTGTGTAATGATTATTTTATTAATTTAATTTATGTTTAAATAACAATCTGCCAGTACTGAAATGGAAAAACGTTTATTATGGTTATAATCGTGTTATTGCAATTTTAATGTCGTTTCTTAGTATAAATATTAGTACGTGGAGGAAAAAAAGCCTCATTTCAACTAAAATTATAAGGACGCAGTAGTATGAAATATTCCACAGCCACATTTTATAGAGAGATAAGTTCAGAAACTCAATATTTAAAAATGTTTAACATACACTTGAATACAGTGACATATACTTTGCTAAGGCCATATGTATGTTACAGTACAAGGAAACCTGTAATAATATATAAACACATCAAAGGGATTTCGAAACAGGCCTATTCTAGTCTGTGTATCACCGAGTAAACGGTATCGCTTTTCGGAAGATTGTTTACATATAGCTTCCCCCCTTTATCCCCCATAGCAGGGTAGACCCTGAAGTACGTAGTGTTAAGATACTCTGTATTACACTTTCCACCGAATTCGAGACATTGCGTGTTAAATGGCGGAGCACAACGCCGCGCTTTATCTTAGCAGAGCGAGAAAATGTAAACAATTTAAATACAATCATTCTCCCGAATGTTGATCGAACTCACATATACATAGAGTAGTAGTAGACGCTATAAATCAATTGCAAACCTCGGACATATATTTAGATAGAAATTATAGCCGCAATATAATTAACACATAATGATATTGTTATAATGTAATTTGATATTCAATTATCGTCCTGTTGATGCATTAGCTGGGCCCTGCTTACAGAGACGTAAATATATTGATCGCAAGCCGTGCCCGCGACATCGTCCACATGGATTTTAATTTATATTTATTCATAATTCTATAATAAAAAGGCTAGTGTTTATATTCGCCGTATTAACTTAAGTATCCAGTGAAAGTTATAGGTTCAGATTTCAAGATTCAAAGATTAGCCTGAACAAACAGGTAGACAAACAGGTAGACAAAAATGATAAAAAATATCAGTTTTGGCTCATGTACCATGTATAAATACACACACACATATAAATATATATATATATATATATATATATATATATATATATATATATATATATATATATATATATAGTAAAAAAAATGGTTATTTTTATATTACAAACAGACACTCTAACTTTATTATTTTCTATAGATGTAGAATATAATATGAAAACGGAAATCGGATCGGAATCTAAATTTAATAATTCCGTCTAGTGGAAATCGAACTTACATCCATTGCGCTTACAGTCAGACGGTTCCACTGTGATATGATAGCTTCTGAAAAGCTAAGCCTTATGAGCCAATAACACAAAAATAGACACATAGGCACAAAAATAACAGATAAAAAAAAATAAAAATATCATTTATTACAATTCCTTACATAAAAAATTCGGGAACTTTTACTATTTACTTGCAAGAACCTACAGGATTATATTTAAATGATTTCCCTGCTCTGTTACGTCAAGACGCGGCGTTGAGTTCCGCTATCCTGCCATGCAGGATAAATATGAAACTAAAAAAAACTACATGCCTTATTTCAACATTCTTTAAAATCCATCGGGTAGTTTCAAAGACTGCGAAGTGCATTTAAATGAACCAACAAACAAACTCATCCGCCTTTACAGCATTAAGTATAAATAAAATGTAATTAACAATTAAAAGAGGCCACAGTGTGTCAGCGTCTGACTGTAAACGCGACCGGTTGTGGGTTCGATCCCCACTCGGGGGAATAATTATATTTAAAATTATTTTCAGTTCCTCGCTCTGGTAAGACAAAGTGCGGCGTTGAGTTCCACCACTTAATACGCAATATCTCGGATTCGGTGGAAAGCGAAGTACGGAGTGTCTTGACACGAGATACTTTCTGTCTATCTTGCTATGCGGGATAAAAAACGTGAAGCTAAAAATATCAAAAAAAAAACAAAATATATATATATCTACAAAAACAACAATAATCTTTAAACACAAGTTCAAAAAAATATTAACGCAGTAGGATTCGAATCGGCGCCTCGTAGAAACCGTTCAAGCGCTCTGACCGCTAAGCCATGCGTTCTACTACCGGTTGCATCATAATTCTTATACTTTTTGTTTACAATTTACTTAATTTCAGTCCTCGGTGACTGTCAATAAATAAATATATATATATATATATACAGTCACCGAGGACTGACACAACTCTATTGGAATAGTTAATTGACAGACACCAGTGACTGACAAAACGTGTTAAATATCAAAAAATTATATCCATTTCTTCTAAAATTGATGCACTAAATTTCAAATGCTATTTATACTTGTAGCTATAATAAGTGGTAGTCTTCAGTCCGGGACTGCTCTACATTCTACGAATAGATTTGGTCAGGTCGCTGTTTCAGGTGTTCGAACCTTACATATATCTGGCTGATATATTATCATAATAAGATCTTTGATTTTCGCGATTTATACGAATTTTAAATGAAACTTACATGTTTAGTCCAAAAAAAGTATTATCGAATACCAAAATATACGCGATTAATCCTTTTAAAATAGTTTCATTTAAAAATATATACGTCATGTTTTAGACACGTTAAATAATGAGAAAAAAATCATCTACGTAGTATTAAAACACTCCGTTCGCCGCTTTCTACCTGAATTCGAGACATTATTGAGTGGTTCGCTGAACACCGCCTACTAGACCGAAGAAATGAAAATATATTTTAACTATAATCATTACTCCGAATGGGAATTGAACCCACAACCAATCGCAATATAACATTAATTTACTGTAAAATCCAAATAAAGAATATCAAGAAAAACATTAAAGGTGTAATTCAGAAACAGTTAAAAGTATAACGACGAGGAATAATACATAACATATAAAACATTGCTTTTTTTCAATTATACGCTATTTCAGAACATCGTTCCCGTAATCTGTTTAAACGATTTACGGCGTTTAGTTCCGCCGTACGTATCGAAAAACGCGAAAAGCTCTAAACGAAACGAGGGTAGCTGCAAATGTAATTATTCTCCACATCGATTTTCAATTTCAACAAATTTATAACACGCTATTTCGAAGTTTTTATAAATATAAAAATACATTTCATGCATATTTAGCCAATATAAGCCAATGAAAAATAAAAATCCCACTCAATCTATCGCAAAGTGTCAGTTCCGATGAAATTTTATATTCATTCGTATTCGTATATGAATAGAAACTATTTGTTGAATTTTTATCTATTTCCATGTATTTATTATGTCTACTTAAACATGTAAACAAAACTGACCCCTGATCAGTCTAACCTATAGTGCAATGGAAATATTTCAATCTAAACGCCATTTAGTCGTTAGTTCGATACTCATCGGAAAAATAATTATATGATAGGTCATTGCGCGGCGTTGAAATCCGCCACATAACTCTCAATCTGCCAGGTAGATAGATAGGTACCTAGTGTCAAAACATTCCGTACTTCGCTTTCCACCGAATTAGAGGCATTACGTGTTGAGTGAGCAAGTGAAAATTATTTACAATAGAATCCACTGCCCCGAGTGGGAATAGAACCCAAAACCAAAACCGATCGCGTTTAGAGTCAGACCGGCCTCTGTAATCATACCATGCAAAATAGTTTAGTTTGTATTTATTCCAATAAAGTTTAAAGACGCAACTCCTAACAGAATCACAGACAGCCATTTCAGTCCTATTTATATACACAGAACTTATGCGAATCGTTTAATTAATTTAACATTCAATTTCGCCCCGTCTGAACAGAAACGCGCCGACTGAGTTTTGTCGTCGATAACTTTCATATTTATATCGTGTTTTATGCAAACTGAATATCCAGTATGACCAGCCGCCTTATTAAAAACCACGAAATTGATAATACTTCTAGAGTAATTGATATAGAGCATTAATTCAACCGGTCGTGGCGCAGTGGGACAGCGTTTGACTGTAAACGCGATCGGTTGTGGGTTCGACCTCCAATCGGTGGAGTGATATTTATAATTATTTTCACTTTCTCGCTCTGGTAAGACAAAGTGCAACGTTATAAATGTCTGGTAAGACAAATTCGATAGCGGAAAGCGAAGTACGGAGTGTCATTACACTAGGTACTTTCTACTCTTGGAAGTCTACCGTGCTATGCGGGATAAAAGCGTGAAGCCTAAAAGAAATATCAAAAATATCGTAATATAACCACTAGTGATGTCTTTTTTTGTCATTTACCTAATCAAATATTAATTCAATTTTTTAAAATTAATGTAGTTAATATAAAACGAATATATAACAAAAGAAACAAACGCCTAACAGTTGGTAGTTTATCTCAAAATAGTTACATCATAATGAATACAGCAAATTAAATTTAAGTTCACTCGGCCGTACATCTCGCGCACGTATCGCTGTATAGGATTGGAAAGCCGCATACATTGCGGACTTGTTAATTGGACTACCCCCAAACACAAAGGCGGCCAAATCAAATAATTTGATAGAGACCAAAACTAAAGCGTTTTGGTTTTGATGTACCCTACCTGATGGGGCAAATGGTGCGTAATGAAGCAATGTTCACACAACACGAACACTAAGCATTTACGCTATTTACAAAATGGGACCGTTTAGAACTTAAATTATATATAATGCTATGAACGATGCATTTCGAATGAATTAATGTAACGCAGTCAGTCAGTTTTGGAAATCTTTGAATACCACTTGTTAGTTGTAGAGGAAAAGGGAGTGTGTTTTGTATTTAGTGTTACGGATTTTTGATGTGAACACACACACACACACTCACAAATATTATATATATATATATATATATATATATATATATATATATATATATATATATATATATAAATAAATAAATATATAAATCGCTATTTGGGGAATAGTTTCAAATCTATACGTTAATACGTAAAGTAAAAACTTTCACCTTTCCTACTAAAGTAACGTTGAGTATGTCATTTCGCATTGCTATAGTTTATACAGAGAATTATGCTTTTATACTTTTGTAATTAGGCAAAGAAAAATCACATTATATTAATATTATAAACGTAACACAAACTACGCTAGTGTTTACATACGTTGCTAAGGCAACGCATTGTTTACTCGTCGAGGCATCGAGCAAATATAATCATGCGGTTAACCGATAGAATAATCTCTTTGAATATATAATGACTTAGTTTGGAGTAAGAAAAGTTGTAGACATTAACGAATGAAACAGATACGTATGTTGCCATTTTGAGGATTATTAAATTAATTAAAAAAATATAATGTTTTATATTTTTTTAATTAATTTAAATTACATACAAATTATCATTATTTTGCGGTTTTATTATAAAATTTACTTAATTTTATTTATTTTCATTGTTATCTGTGGTGACATAAATTCTGGCGTCCCGTTTTTTTTTAAATATATATTTTATTATAAATAATATAATATTAATAATAATATTTTATGAATGTTAATTAATTCCTATTTAACAGTTGAACAATATAACACTATAGAATTTGTTAGATATAGACGTTTTTAAGACAAAGTGTTGTTTACGCGTCAATGGGGCATTTTGTGTAAAGAAAACCAGCGAAAAATCCAAAGAAAATTATTTAAAAACTAACTAATTTGAACACTTTATTATAATCAAATAATCTCGTAAGGACTTTAAGTATCTTAGGAACATGACAATTAATGTTATATTCTATATATAGATTTACAAATAAATAAAATTGAAGTGTCTGTTCGTAATATCAAAATAACAAATGTTTATTAATTTACATATATATTTATCCGTCTATTTGTTCTGGCTAATCTCTGAAACGGCTGAACTGATATTGACGTGATTTTCACTGGCAAATAGTTGACGTAATAAAGAGTAATTTAGGTATCTTGAATTTTAGATATATTTAAAGATTTTATAAAAAATCCAGAGGTTTTATATATTCAACGCGAAATCACGAGCACGAGTTGTTTTTAATATTAATTTTTTTTCAACTATTTATTTATAGTTAAGACATATTACGAACATTTTCTATTCTTTTAAAAAAAATAAATGAGAATTAAATATATTTTTGCCAATCTCCAGAAGTTACGAATAAAAATATTAAATAAGATTTAAAAAAAAAAATGTTTTTGTTTTTGTATAATATAAGAATATTCAAGGTCTTATATTATAGATATACTAAAAATATTTAAAAAAATATATTTCCCCTATTTAAAGCGCAGTTGAGAAGTTTCTCACAATACAATTGACGGTCATAAGTTCAATGCACGATTTGTGCTATTTTTAATTAGATTAACAAAATATTGCTTGTCATTTCGTCTTCCACCACGTAGTTACTCTAAACAGAAAGAATATAGAATAATGAAAATTATGTGCTCAGCACACTAGATATTCCCAAAAAAAAAACACGAAAATTAATCATGAATATCTCTTAGATAGAAGTACGCAAACACCGTGGTGTTTATCTCCGTTCTTAACTATTAGTACTTAGCTAAAGTTAAAGCTAAAAAAATAGCCTTGGAAACTTACTGGAGAGCCTGAATGAAGAAATTTATAACGAACGAAGCAAAGTTTAGTATGCAGCAACCGCAGTGTTCAACTCCGGTCCGACTATCCTGCTAAAAAGCCGTTGAAAATTCTACTCGAAGAGTCAGTAGGAAGAAATTTATGACAAAAAACGAAATAAGTATGCAGGGATGCGCTGCGTTGAACTCCGCTCTCTTACTAGCCCGCTAAACATAAACTTTTCACACACTAAACACAACTTTTTCTATTTACTTAAAAATCAACTCACCCTGGTCGTGCTCTATCCTCACGTGCCTCAATCCGTTCAGTTTGAAGGTGAGGGTGAAGATGTAGTGGTCGTCGCTGCTGTCGCGCACAATGAAGGATCCGTCGGGTTCGTTTGACAGAATCTTTTCAGCTGCTTCCACGGAGATCGGACCCCAGTACCAGCCGTACTAAAAAATTAAAAACAGTGTTAAAAGCTGCCTTTTGATATATATTTATTGTTATAATATAAATAAAAAAAATGTGAAACTGTGAAAAGATTGCTTTACGCTTTATCCCGTACAGCAGGTTAGTCAGAGACAATTTAGAGACTAGACATTCCGTTGACTGCAGTCAGAGACAACCTGGTGTCCAGACAGTCGATTGACTGCATTCCGCCCGCAAAAAGATGCATTGCAGACAATGGCGAACTCAACGCCGCGCTTCGTCTTAACAGAGAAAATATTTTTTTTAAATATATACATTTCTCCGAATAATGAATGAACCTACAACTAATCGAGTTTACATTACTACACTGTTCCACTGCGCCACAACGTCTCAATAAAAAAAAATTGTTTTAAAATCTATACTTTATATAACCAATTATTTCAAATATAACGTATCTATACGCATAGTTTAATATTTTTTACAGAAGAATTTGAATTTATTTTCAGATTGATTAATATATAATTATTACAGAACCATCAATCTACATTCTAAATTTTAACTCAACCGAACATCGGGAATTAGATTATATTTAGCTCTCAATATTAGACAAAATACGACGTTGAGTTCCAATGTAATATAACAAATCCAGACAACTATAAGAGTGTCCTGACACTACATTCACTCAGACTATACTAATATGGCGAGTTACAAATAAACGCATATAAAAATAGCAAACTCCATCGTAAAGTATATTTAAGTATATATTTTCTATGTAAAAAAACAATACCGGAAATCCGAGCTCTGCGAGGAACGTGAATCGGTAGTGAGTCTGAACCGATCTTATAATTTACAATTCATTATTCCCTTTGAAATACTGCAAATACCGGATTTGTCGTCATTAATCTTATTGTACCCAAGTAATGGCAAGAATGTTATTGGAATTATTTTTATTTCTATATTTTTATATTATATTTATATATAGGCCGGTAGGCCGGTCTAACTTAAAAGTGATCGGTTGTGGGCTCGATTCCCAAACGGGGGAGTCAAAGTACGGCGTTAAGTTCCAGCACTCAACAAGCAACTACAAATTCGGCGGAAAGCTGCTATGCGTGAAGATAAACAAAAAAAACACAAGTACAATGTACATTTTCTCTGTATGTACACGCGAAGGATTCGATTTCCTTCGGCGAATGTTTATGTTTAAATTGTCTTTAATTTTTTTTGCTCTTTAAGGTAAATCGCAGCGTTATGCTCCACAAAGTAACACGCAATTTATCTAAAAACAGACGAAAAATGGATAGCGTAATTTCTAACAGTTCGACACACCAAAAATAAAACAAATTCTATATAAAAAAATCTACCGTATTCGAACCTGCGCTCCTTAAACACGATTCTAATACTAAAATCAATTTAACTATACGTTCAATCCAATTAACATTTAGCTTACATTTCGAAACATTGAATCTCCTTCAATAATAAATAAGTTAGTTTGGGTTAAACCTGAGCAACCGATATTGTTGGCTGCACGGTAATAATTAATAAAGCCAATAATAATTCAAATCCGTGGTTAAGCACCGCAATAATATTGCTCGCAAAATTATTTACATTTCAATACAAATTGTAACTCACAAAATATATATAGTTTTACTATCAGCTTCGTGCTTTATAACAAAAAAAACCTAATGTCATAAATCGCTTTGTCTTACCAGCCCATATAAACGAAAGTACTTTGAATATACAATTGGGAATCGAACCCACAACCAATCTCGTTTACAAGCTGTCCCACTATACCAAAACACGTATAATAAAGTATATAACGTTCACATATATAACGTTTCGTATATAACGTTTGTTAGTGATGCCCTTCAATCCGATTATAACAGATAAGAATGGGATCGTACCGATTTCACTCTTATAAGCTTTTTATTTCCTTTCAGTAGTTTTTCAATACAAAGTCCATACAAATGTGTACGTTTGTACGACAATGAGATCTCGATCTGGTAAAGACATATATGGTAGACTAATATAGTTCTTAATACGCGTGACTATATTTACGTTTCAAAGGATTGTGTATTCGATGTATTATTCTATTGTTGGGTGTTTTCGAATAACTAAATAACAAAATGAAATTTATACTTTACAATTTTCATGGAAAATTGAATTTTATTTTTGACAGCGTATAAAATGTTAGTATAGAATATGATATCCATTTAAATCTATACATATTCTTTCTATGAAATCGTATTTCAATATAGAAAAACGGAAATTGTTACTCGTCAAAGGGTTCGCTGTAACGAGAATGAATAATATCCAATAAATTTATAGTCCTAAAGTAAACCGCAGTATATTTAAAAATATTAAATTAAAAATAAAAAATACTTACATCTTTAACTTTCTGGATTGACGTAGCGAAGTCCATAATGGTATCTTCTTCGTTGGCAGATCGTCTAGAGTTTGAGGGATGAGGGGACTGGGGCAGCGGGGGCAAAGCCCTACGGACAGCCGCCGGTGGAGACTCTCGGCCTACTCTTTCCACACTATCACTGTCGCTGGACCTCCGCCACCGGAATAAGTTACAGAAGCTTTGCTTCAAATTCATCGAAAGGATTCGAACCGGCGACATCTTCACTTTAGCCCCTTGACTAGCTTTCTTCCCTTTTTCTTTACTCTCCTCTACCACGCTGCATTCCTTTGGAGCGCTTTCTTTATGCTTTTTGGTTTTGGAGTTAAGCGTATTTTTATTAGCTTTTTTATGATTATTGTTCGTCTCCACCGACCTGGATATATCACTGGTCTCCTTCAAATACACAGCAGTGTTTGTTTCCTTATTTGTATGACGCATATGGATGCCGACGTTAGTTACAATGGTGTTACCTTTTTTGTTGATGGTATTTCTACACTCCGAATCGCTCGAACTAGAATAAAGCGTATGCAGATATTTTCTCATTTCGCGCAAAGTTAGATGCAGGGAGTCCGTATCGGAGTCGGTTATGTTCTTCTTGCAAGAAGAGCTGGGCAAACTGTGTCTCTTGGACTTGGTATCTTTGTGCCTGGTTTCCTTAATCTTATACCCTCGGTCGGGGGCCGTGGTGACGACGATGCTCTGGGAGCTGCTCTTAGCGCGTCTACGATTGTTCCTTTTCTTGCCCTTACCCCTCCCGCTGCTGTGACTAGGTCGGACCATGTCAATCGGTACGGCGTAAATATCGCTATCGAACGGTACGTTATACATGTCCGTAATATCCGAAGTTTTCGCGGAAAGGGTGTCATGGGATATAGCCTGCGTAATGAAGCTGGAATCGTCCGTTTGGAATTGGGTTACTAGAGAGTTATGACTACTTGAAAGGCGTGAAGACAGGGAGTTCCTCGACGACGGCCTCGTCCCACGACACGGGCTGAGATGTAAAAGTCTCGGGCTCGCAAACCTATGGTTGAGACATTGGCGACGTTCGTACAGGGACTCCGTCTTCAATTTCCTCGGGTATAGCGGCGAAACGTGTCTCGCCGCCATTGTTATTTCTAAGCTCGATGTTTTTGTTTTATTAATATTATCACTGGTAAAAACAACTGATGGAGGCACGCACACAGCCAAACATTTACTAGGTGAGCCCACGAAGGCAGACACACAATCTACACTTGTGGGCAGTGGGTTGTCCTGCAACAATGTTTTCCTTGTTATTGCCTTGTACGGAAATAGACGCGAATGATTGCATTGACATTTGTAACACGCATGGGATAATCGATATGTTGAAATAGAAACAGGTTAACGCTTTATACTTATTGCATGCATACACAATTTAGTGAAATAATATGAAACATATTTACTATTTTTAAAGTGTTATTCCACACTTAGGATTAGAAAATATTTTTGAATAAACGTATAAAAATTTGATCGCAGCGGGATTCAAACCCGCGCCTCTTGGATACCATCCAAGCGCTCGACCGCTTGAACGCTTGGCTTAGCGGTCAGAGCGCTTGTATGGTATCCAAGAGGCGCGGGTTCGAATCCCGCTGCGATCAAATTTTTATACGTTTTTTCAAAAATGTTTTAATATTAAACAATTGTGTGTAGACACTCCCTTCTCTGTATAAGCAATTGCATAGTGTCTGACTGTAAATAAATGCAATCGGTCGTAAGTCGACTCCCAATCGAAGGAATGATTATATTTATGTTATTTTAATTACCTCGCTTTGGTAAAAAAAGCGACCGCCCGCCCGCGTCTGCCATTCAACAAGCAATGTCTCGAATTTGACGGAAAGTGAAGTACTGAGTAGTCTTGACACTAGGTACTTCCGCTATCCTGCTATGCCTTTCTATCCTTCTATGTGGGATAAAAGCGTGAAGCTATAAATATTCAATATTAAAATATTGTTTAGTATAATAATTAAAAACCCGGAATAAATCTAAGCTGATACGATTCCAAATAATGAATCTATTTTTTTTTATTTTAAACTGTAAATAGTATATATACCCCCTTTAATGTAATTTATTATATAGAAAGCAGCTTCACGCTTCATTTCGTATTGCAAGATACTTAGTGAACCTACTGGATATATACTCCGCCACTTTTAACTATTTAGGGACGGAAATCAACGCCGCGCTATGTTTTCCAACAGCGAAGATAAAAAGAAAATAATTTTAATGTAATCATTTACCATCGCACACGGGAAATTTAGCCTAAAAAAGTTTCTAAGTTAATATAGTACTTTAAATATTGAAAATGAAGACTCAAGAAAAATAAATAAAAGTTTTTTAAAATTTCTATTTTGTCAAATAAAAAAAATGGTAAACTTTAGAAGTGTTTAAAAAATATACATTTTTAAAATAATTATTTAAGAATGTATATTAATAAATTTATGTATATTATTACATTTAGAAATTATAAATGCATTAAAAAATTCAAATTTATATTTTACAAAACTTTCCAAAAGTAATTTTAAAAGTATTCAATTATATATTATAATGAGATTACAAATATTTAATATCATCTTTCTTTTTTTTATTTATTTGACTATAAAAACTTATTGAAAATAAACGTAAAACAAAAAACAAGCAAGAACTTTTAAATTTTCCTTTAATAAACCTAACATACCAAAATAAATAAATAACACATTTAAAACAAATCATACAACTAAATATCGAAAAAAAAACAAAAAAATACGAAAAAAAAAATTACAAATTCCCATAAAATTTACCTGAAATTCAGGGGGAGGCTCTATGGCAGTGACTATAACTTTGCCTGGACCTTTCTTCACAGTGTTAAAGAAATCACCGCACATACGTTCAGAGGTTTCAGTCGACTCGCAGAGCGACAGCGACCGCTCATCGAAATCGCTCTCCTGCAACTGCACATCAAAGGGCAGCGATGTATATATATACATACATATATATGCAACTTGTACGCTGTATATCAAGCTTTACTATTGGAAGGAGATGAAAAACATCGTTTCTAGGGAAATTTGTGTAAATACTACTCAATTCTTTTTGATTTATTTTTTGTGAGTTTTAATATGAAATATGATTTTTAACGTAAATTTGTGAAACATTAATTTTTTTGACATTTTAATGTATAATCTGTGTGTGAAAATGTGTTTTCAGGAAAATTGTATTAATAGCAATTCGTTTAACACAAAAACAAATATGATTATATATATAAAATATATTATTTTTCGCCAAAAATTTGTGCCATTCTTGAGTATTTTTACGCCTATTTCAATTACGCTGAAAATACTTAATTTTAAAATTAATTAATATGTTTTTTTTTATATTTCCAAGTGTCAATAATTAATATTATATTTTACATATATACATTTATAAAAAGGTGCCACTCTGTATAACGAACTATAAGATCGGAAGTACACAAAAAGACGTCGGTTTTTTGTTTTGACGTCGATGTCCGTCTGTTTGTGTGTCTATAGCACCTTAGCTCTCATGCGAACGGTCCGAATTCGATGTAATTTTTTTTTATTTCAAAACCAGTATCCCAGCGGTTATTCCTAATTATGTTTGGAAAAATCGATCCAACACTCCTTAACAAAATGATATAATAGATTTTTTTTTATTAACGTATGATTATGCGTAAAGGTTTTTTTTTAATTTATTTCTTGCCATATTTATTAAATGTCAATAATTAATAATATATTATAATAGAATATAACACGTGGCCGTAATGAAGAGCTTGGCATTGGTTGGTAATTAATTGAGCGTATTGTGTTTGCGGGCTTATTTCGATAATTGATTTCATCGCCAGCACTCGTTACACGATTACGGAATAATATTACTGGGAAATCAAACGATTCATAAATGTCTCAGTTGTATATAAATATTGTATAAATTATTTATTTAATTTTTGTTTAATATTTATATGTGGTTTTCGTATTAGGTATTCATTGTGCTCTACTTAATAAATATTAAAGTAGTAAAAAATATTATAATACATATTTTTTAAGCTTATTTTAACACAAAAAGATGTCTTTTTATCTGCTTTTATTAGAAAAAAAAAATTATAAAATATTTTTAAATGAACATTCGCAGTTATCGTGTTTATTTATTAAAAATTATAAATAATTTAAAAAAAATGATAATTTTACATAGTGTTTAGATAAGAATGTATATTTCACCGATCATATCGTCCCTCACAGCATCCCGCATCTTTGATGACGAGATTTTTTCTACATCACACTACCGCGTATATCACGGTAATTAGAGAGAAGGTAGTGTTAAAACACTCTGTTGTCTAATTTTAATAAAATTTCGAGACGTTACGTGTAAATTAATTATATAATTAAACATATACATATATAAAAAATCGACAAAAAATAGATTATTTTGCTATTTTTTATTTCTAAATAATTTTCATTAATTATTTAGTAAAAAATTTTACATAACATCTATATAGGGAGTTAACACTAAAATACACTATTTATAGGCTTAGGGCAGAATTCGCTTTGAGCTCTCCACACACATTGAGTAAACATTATTTAACAAGTCCTATACATAAGATGCATCTATGTTCATTCGGCAAGCATTGCAAGTTAACGCTGGCTTTACACATAAACAGTTCACAGAAGCAAGTAAACTATCAGAAGCTATTCAAACAGGGATGGGGGAATTCATGTTGACATTGTGTTCCACATAAAATATATATAGAAAGTCAAACACTAAAAGCAATAGGCTAAAATGAAAAAATTGATCTCATTTTCTTTACTTTACTGTTTTCTTAGTGAGTAGTGTTTGTGTTAGATGATTCATGATTTTTATTTATTTAACAGCATTACTATAATATGATTAAAATATTTAAAATCATTATATGAGACAAAGGGGCTACTTTTGATTTCAATTCCTATAGTGAAATTCTTACTACCTTGGTTTGACAGATTAGATGAAAAAACTGCACAGACATATCAAATATTAGTAAATCATTAAAGGTTTCTAAACATTATATACACAAATAATAGTTATAGATAATTCATATAAGAATTAAAACTAAATAAATTATAAATAAAATAATTTATTAAAGAATTCTGTTATTTTTTTCATAGTTTAATCTTTATTTGTTATAAAAATAATAAATGAAAAATACAAATAAGCAAATAACAAGCATCACATAAGTATAAAGTGAAACTAAAGTGAAATCAATGCAAAACAACGTTATAATAACATACAATACAAAATCATAAATTTTCAAACTTTTAAAAAGTTTTAAGTTTTTGTTTGAAACTATCTGTCCTGTCCATGTGGGTTTATTTATAACCTAAATAGAGAATTATGTAAACTATGTAAAAAAGTGCAATGTATGGATCAAAAGTAAGCAAAGCATCGAAAACAATCTTAAATATACCCAAGATCTAATGCTAATGATTTTCTTTGTTTTTAAATTATGCAAAAAGTAATGTTATAGCGAAAAATGAAATATTGCGCCAAGTGTGTATTATACAGTGTTATGACACATAAGTTATAAAACTTACTTCAGATGCAATATGATGCCATCCACTCGCAGAATCGCTAGAAAATGAGCCACTTGTAATCAGCAGACCACTGTCTTCGCTAAGCGGAGGCCCCTCAGAGTGCGTAGAGAACGACGGTGGTGACTCCATTTCCCCAAAAATCACTCAACTTGTATAAAAGTTTGTTTAAAACATAAAACTAGCGTAAATATTATAAACTCCATAAAAATTACGAAAACTACAAAATTTTGTTACAACATTCAACACTAAAGGTGTACAGCTAAAATATGACTATGTGTTCCCTTTCTCTCTCACACATTATCGCTGTCGCCATGGAGCTTCATTTTTTTTCTGTGCATAGATTCTTGGCTTTTTCCTTTAAAAGAAGTCACGTATAAGCCTAAGGTCTCTTTAATTTTTCATACCATCAACTAATATGAAAAAGAATATATAGTTAGAATAATTAGGACTGTTAAGACTTTGTTTGTATTATATTTACTGTTACCTATTTTATTTTATTATTTGTTTTGTATTTATGAGACGCTAAGTGTAATATCTCGAAACGATTTTATAATCTGTGGGCTGCGTTAAGTTCTTCTGCTGTCTACACTCTTGTATATATAAAGATATATATGTCATTTGGTTTGTTATTTGGTGTGTTTTATTAAAATAAATGAATATGTCCTGATACAGTTTAAGTAAACGTAGTTTTAAAAATTGGAGTTTTTATTAAATATGATTATTTTATAGAACAAACACAAAAAAATAAATAACAATGGCAGATTCCCAAGTAGCTAACATTGTAAACGAAATTTTGGCAAGTATTATTATAAAGTTTTATCTAACTTTCTCTCTATTTCAACATATTTATATTAATCTGTATATATTTATAGCGAGTGGAGACCGTAGAAGAAGCATTTAGTTGTTTTTTAGTACACAAGCCCGAACAAGAAAATGAGAGGTTATCTATATACCAAAAAAAATTATGTGCCGTTATGAGTACACCTAGTGCAGATATTCAAGAATCTGCAATTCGCCAATATTTGACTCTCACAGCGGTACTTACTAATAGATATAAAATGAAACAACTGTTGGGTCTTTTAGAAAATTTAGTAAATACTAATGTACTTCAAGCACGGTAAATATGCAAATTAGTAAATAATATCCATATTTATATATTATATAAATATAAAACCATACCCTTATAAAATGTATAAAAAATTGTGAATTCTTTTACATATTTATTTTCTATAAAGGATGTGTTGTTTTCACTTTATACACATTAAAATATTATCAATTTACAATACCAATGAAATAAATTATTTAAATAAATTTGCAAAAGTAATGTTTTTCATTATTAATATCTATATATATATTAAATAATTTATTTTAGTTTATTTGTAACATTTATTCAGTAGTTTGTTTTTAACATTTATCTTAATAAATTATTACAACATACAAAAATATGAGAAAATAAAATTGTTTCAGAATGTTGTGTGACTGTATATTAACAAGTGAAAAACTTGCATACAAAAACAGTGACTTTTGGATTGAATGCTTTAATTTAATTAGAAGAATCATTGGTGGTGTCGACTATAAAGGTGTTAGGGAAATTATGAAGGTAATAAAAACATTTTTAAATACAAGTTTAATTTAAACAAGTTTAATTTATTAATAAATTAAATTTAATAATATTAAAAATATAACAATAAAATATATTTCTGCATATAATAAAAATGGCACTTTTTGTTAATAAAATATTTGCATTTGCTATAGAAACTGAAAAAACTGTTATGCGAATTGTCATATGTTAGATATATACTAAAATTATAATTTTAAATCAGTCTGTACTTATGTCAAAACATGAATACAAACTGATTTGAAATTATAATTAACTATAAAATTTGTAAAATGTGGTTAAAATATATAGATGTCAATATATGTAATTATGTATTACAAGCTGTGCCTGCGACTTTGTTTGTAATTTGGTATTTCTGAATGTTTATTTTAAGATTCTAATATAAAAGTCACCTGAACTCATCCGTATTATATCAGCTAACTACCAGTGAAAGTCAGAAAATACCTAAAAAACAGACAAACAGTCTCACAAAAATTGGAAATAGCAATATTTTTGTATATGTACTAACTTACTACTAAATTTTATTAGATTATTTGTACTTCATAACATATATACAACTTCATAAACCATATATATAAATGGCATTGGTAATAAATACTTACTTAATTAACTTACTTAACTTAGTGTCAAGACACTCCATTGACTATTTTTCACCTGAAATCGTGACATAGTGTGTTAACAGACAAACTCAACACCGCGCTTTGTCTTAACAAAGTGGAGAAAAAAAAATTAAAAAATAATCATTACATACATTCCTAAACTGTATTCCATTATGCTGACTGACCCAATATTTATATATCCTCTCCTCCATCAACACCTATCTTTTCATCTCCTAATACTATACCGTTCCCTGTACTGTCAGTATACTCCTATCGTGCATCTAAAGGATTTTCTTTAAATAATATATGTTAGTGATATGTATTATTTTTATATTAATTAATTAAAGTTTTTTTTTAAATTCTAATCATTGATTTCAAACCAACTGCATTTAAAATTAAAAAAAAACTAATTTTAAATTACATTGTAGGGATGTAGAGAAAAATCACAAACTTTACCGGTGAGACTCAACTCCAGTACAATGCCTCAAATGAAAGCCCTATATAGTGTTATTGAATATATATTCGATCGTAATGCTTCACTGTTGCCGGCTTACTTCATTGTGACTGAAATTCAAAAGGACTACCCCGATAACCATCATTGGCCTCACTGGGTATGTATATATATCATATTTTTTTTAGCTTCACCCTCTTATCCTACATAGCAGGGTAGACAGACAGTACCTAATGTCAACACACTCCGTACTTCGCTTTCCACTGAATTTGAGACATTGTGTGTTCATGAAAATAATTTAATTATAATCCTCTCTCACTCCCCCGAGTGGGAATCGAAACCACAACCTATCGCGTTTACAGTCAGACCCTATCACACTACACCACGACCTGCTTTAAATATATATATATATATATATATATATATATATATATACATATATATATATACATATATATATATACATATATATATATATATATATATATATATATATATACATATATATATACATATATATATATATATATATATATATATATATATATATATATATATATATATATCCAACAACCTATCGCGTTTACAGTCAGACCCTATCACACTACACCATGACCGGCTTTAAAATATATATTTTTTCAAATTATGTATACATTGTTATTATATTATAATATTTATATTGTTAATATTATTTTTTTTACATATATACATTTTATTTACTTACTATGCGTGAATAACTTGATAAGTCAAAATTCAGGGCAGCTATTTTAAGTTTAGTAAAAGAGTTATTTAATAATTGACCTCTTTGGTCTGTGCGGTATAATAGTTATTTTATATATATATATATATATATATATATATATATATATATATATATATATATATATATATATATATATATATATATATATATATATATATATATATATATATATATGTGAGTCAAGTTATCAATTTATTCAAGCTTGGTAGAGATTTAAAGCACTTTTTATTTAACCTACTTAGACTATGACTAAACTAAAATATATACAAATTTCCAAAAGATATAAATAAGACAAAATCTTTTGAGAACTTGTCAATGAGAGTTTAAAAAATACAGTATTGTTATTTTATATTTGGTTTTTTTTTTAATTTCAACTTGACTTGAATTTTTTTGTCATACATTCTTAATTGATTTGACATTCCTGTACTGTTTCTTTAAATCTATTTAAAATTTATGATATTTTTTGACTACTATAACTAATTTTCAATAAAATAATTAAATTGTTACAGCAACTAGCGAAGCTATTGACATCATTCGTAGAAAGTTTCAAACCGTGTGCCCAAATGGTTTCAATAATAGGTCATTCCCAAATGCTTCCCGTAGTAGAATTCTCAGGGTATGCAGACCATCTCGTAAACCCTTGGAGGTTGGATCCCACCACACTAAAATTTTCATTGAAAGGATATCTGCCGTACGACGATGAATTGTTGAAACCGCAGATTGCATTATTAAGACATGTTCTACAGCAACCATATTCAAGGGACATGATGTGTTCCATGTTGGGATTGCAAAAGCAACACAAACAGAGATGTATAGCGCTTGAGGATCAACTAGTTGAATTAATGATATTGCCAATGGAAAAGAGCGAGGATAATGATGAAGATGAAATGTCATCCACACATTGGTGCTGGCTCCACCTGTCCTCGCAGGTCATATACCTGATCCTCATAGGTTTCGCCTCGTTCCCGAATATTGTGATGGGACTCCATAACAAATTGATTGGACACGATTTGAAGAAGGGTCGGGATCACCTGATGTGGGTGCTTTTGCAGTTTGTATCGGGCAGTATACAAAGGAATCCCCTGTCTAATTTCTTGCCGATCAGTAAATTGCATGAATTGTTATATCCTGAGAAGGAGCCGTTGCCTGTTCCCGATTGGAGTAAGGCTCATTGCACACACCAAATGGCGGTTGTGTGCATTTGGATGCATTTGTTGAAGAAAGCTGAATCAGAACACAAGACTATGACAATGCCGCAAAATCTTAAAGTTCAATATGAGTGAGTAAAATTAATTTTCTTTTGTTAGTACCTTAAAGTCACTAAGGCTGTATGAATTTATAAGCCTAGTGTTATAATAAAAAAAATACATAAAAATATTGCGTATATTAAAAACTCTAGACCATAATGATATCTTCAGTGAGTTAATAATAATATTTTTTTTGTACAAAGTTTGTTTTGTAATGTTAAAATAATAAAATATTTGCATATCTATAAAAATATGATAATTTCACTATATTTTTTTATATTTTTTTTATTTGATAGGCATTTATTTTTAATTTTAAATTAATTTCATACTCGAAAATTTTTATACATTTTAAAAGAGAATATTTTATACAGATTTATAGTGTATATTTTGCTATTCCATAATACAATTTTGATATCACCGACGTTCTGAACACAGTACCGTAGTTCATGGTCACACATCTAACTACAATCAGTATCTACCAAAATATACACGATTAATCCGTTCAAATACTTATATAAAAATTATTTCATGTTTTTAAAACGTTACAGACTTCTCCAACATTTAATGACGTCGAACAACACACCCACACTGATGGGTTCAGATTACCGTATAGCCTTACTGTGCAATGCATATTCTACCAACCAGGAGTATTATCCTCGACCTATGGGTATTATTATAGAAAACCTATTTGGGAGTCAAAACTCAATGCCCAACGGAAATCCAACGACACCACTTCCCACCGTTCCGTTATCTATGTGTTTGTTAGACAGCCTAACGTTGCATTGCAAAATGTCCTTGATACACTCCATAGTGACTCATGTGGCCAAGTTAGCCCAAAATAAAACTAATATACCCGGCAGTAATATGATGGCGCCAGCTTTGCTAGAAACCTACAGCCGCCTCTTGGTCTACACTGAAATTGAATCATTGGGTATTAAAGGATTTATAAGTATGTATTTTATATATGTTTTTTTTTTTGTTTTTGGTTATATTTCTTTTAAAGTCTATTTAATTATTTTATTGTTATTTATTTTGTGTGTGTGTATGTGTGTGTGTGTTTTTTTTTTAGTTTATTTAGTCGTGTAGGTGGTTGTCAGTTTGGTATATATAGATTTTGGTAATGTGAAAATGGCTTATAATATATATTTTTTATTATTATATCATGTATAGTAAATTTTATTTTATCTAAGGCCATTTTTACATGAATAACTTTTGGTGTTATTGTTACTGTAGTAAATCCAGTTGCAAGTGACTGCATGTATGAATGGACATGATATTTACAGAAAATTTTAGTTTTGTATAAAAATTTTGATATTGCTTTTAGTTTTATAATCAGATGCTAATTATATAATAAATGTGAAAATTCTCCTGTAATATTTTGACTAACAAAATTTGACATATTTTTTTTTATTTTATATGCATTTGTAATCACATTTTTAAAAACGTAAATACGGTTCATACAAGCGTAAAAATTAACTACATAAACATATATTTGTATAACGAGTAATAGTAATATTTTATTAGCATTTCCTTAATAAAAACAAATAAATATTCAATTTATTCTATAATGCCAATCAGTGGCGAAGTGTCCATATTAAACGGTATAAAATTATTTAATTAATTAATCGTAATATTATATATATAATTATGTTTATTTTTAAATTTATAATTAAAAAAAACTTACTTACCTTTGTAAAAAAATTAACATTTCGTCACTGACGTCTATAGACATGAAACCCAAGAATATTCACCCATTTATGTATATGTATATATATATATATATATATATATATATATATATATATATATATATATATATAAAGGGAGTCTAACCCCTCCCACTCTCCGCAGACCAGCTCCTCCCAAACGTGTTCAAATCGCACGCATGGGGGATCCTCCACAACCTGTTGGACATGTTCTCGTACCGGATACACCACATACAACCGCACTACAGAGTGACCTTGCTCTCTAACATACACTCTCTTGCCGCTTACCCTCAAGCCAATCAGACTCAATTACAATTGTGGTAAGTTTCGTTGCTTTTTTAGCTTCACGCTTTTATCCCGCATAGCAGGATAGACAGGAAACACCTAGTGTCAAGACACTCCGTATTGTATTCCGCCGAATTTTTTTTCGCGCTTTGTTTTAGCAGAGCGGAGAAATGAAAATAATTTTAAATTTAATTATTCAGCCAAGTGGGAATCGAACCCACAACTGATAGCTTTTACAGTCAGACGCTGTCCCTCTGCAATTTTTGTAAGTTCTATTATAATCTAATTTTGTGTTAAAACACTCTTGAGTGTAACTCTTGCAACTCGAATTCGTAATGTAAATTAAGCTGCGGATCTTAACACTGCGGTTCTCTTTTATCAAAAATGCGAGGAAATTAAAATAATTGTTTAGTACTGTTGTCAAGCAGGAATTGAATTCACAACCACTCGGGTCTACAGTCAGACGCTGTCAAATATAATGAAAGATAAAACAGCTTAAAGAGTCAAAATGTATATTTTTTTGGCGTTTAATTATTATAATAGAAAAATTGCATTATATTTGTAATTTTTCGTGATTATCGTATTCAACTGAGTGAAATTGTTCTAAAAAAGCAAAACGCAGCGTTTAACCCCGCCACTTAACACGCAATGTCTCGAAACTATAAGGATTAGAATACGAAGTGTCTTGACACTGAGATGAAAAACTAAATAATTTATTATAATATTACCGTTTATATTCAAGGCTTCATTTAAATAGATTTCTCTTTTCAGTATAAATAATGAACACGAGCGAGTCGGTGTTACGAACAGAAACTTTCAAACGTAATTTAATATTATGCAATTTAGAACATTTATATCTTTACGTAATTGAACGCAATTATTCCTTATGTTGTTTCTTATAATGTATGAATATTGCGCGTTTTGTTTATTTTTTATTTAATATAATATTTATTTTTATTTGGTTCGGTTTTTTTTTAATATATATATATATATATATATATATATATATATATATATATATATATATATATATATATATATATATATACTTTTTTTAAAACAGTTCTATTGACTCGTTCGTTAGTTGGGTAGTTATTGTACAATTTACATAATAATATACAAGATAAAAAATAATAATTCAGTAAATATTAGATATACTAATGCGTTAAACGGCCATTGTAAATTTCTAATTTCAAAATGAAAATAATTTAAATATTTAAGTTATAAGTAATAATTATATTATAGTATATTTAAAGTCGTTTTGTTTGCGTGGTCGTAACAAAGGATGTTAGGTATTAAATTTATATTTAAATAATCTAGAGAAGCAAAAACCTTATTAAATAGTATTAAAAATATTTTATTTGAACGTATTCATATAAAGTTTATATTATATACGGAGATTGTCGAGTTATTTCAAACAAATGGAATTTCTTTAAAAAAGAATTTAATTTAATTACAGTTTTGAAAGCACAGCTCTCAGACTAATAACTAGTTTGGGTAGCTCGGGTGTCCAGTTGCAAATGTCGCGGGTAGTGTCAGAACCTAAATCACTGGTGTCTAGCGAGAGCGAGGAGCTGAATAGAGTGCTTGTACTGACTCTAGCTAGAGGGATCTATATGACCGGGGCTGGTGAGTTAGTTTTTTTTATATATATTTTTTTTTATCAAATTTTAAGTATTATGTAAATTATGATATTTAATAAGAAATTCTTTACATTTCGTTATTTTTACACATTTTAAATGAAACTATTTAAACAGATTAATTGCGTTGGTTTTGGTATTTATAAATATGTATAGATTTGGAAACGCCAGTTTTTAAGCTACACGCTTTTACCCCGCATAGCAGGGTAGACAGAAAGCACCTAGTGTCAAGACACTTCGTACTCCGCTTTCCACCGAAATGAAACTATTTAAAATATAATCAATCCCCGATTGGAGATCGAACCCACAACCGATCGCATTGTTTAGTCAGACGCTGTCCCACTGTGCCACGACCGGTTTCTGAGTTGGTTTTAAATGTTTTATAATACAATAATAATTATATAGTTATAATTTTAAATGTTGTTTGGTTTTAGGTAATGATGGAGCAGCAGTAAAGGAACTTTTGACTACAATAATGACGAACACACCGCATTTGTGGTCTCAACACACTCTACAATGTTTCCCGCCAGTGCTAGTTGAATTCTTTTCACAGGTAAATATACACACACACACACACATACACACACACACACACACACATATATATATATATATACCCATGTAACATCTCTTATTAAATCTTTCAGTTAAAGCTATCAAAATTGGTCTGGTCAAACCGTTTCTCAGATCAACCGTAACAAACACACAGACCAATTAAAAAATAATAATTAGTAAACATATGCAGTTAGTAAAAGCGGTTATTTTTATTTGTATATTTATTTTTATATATATATTTGAAATGTATGCCTTGAAATCATTTTTTTTTCAACAGAATCTAGCGCCGAAAGAAAATAAACAGTTGTTAAAGAAATCAGTTGAGGAGGAGTACCGCAAGTGGACGTCGATGGCCAACGATAACGATATAATATCCCACTTCTCTGTTCCCGGCACGCCGTTGTTCCTGTGTTTGCTATGGAAAATGATATTTGAGACGAATCGCATCAATCCTATTGCTTTTAAGTGAGTATTTGTTTTTAAATATATACACGTGTTATTTTTTTTATTTTTTTATTTCTGTAATATTTCAAAGCTTCACGCTCTTATCCGGTATAGCAGGGAAGTGTCACGACACTCCGTACTCCGATTTTTACCTAGTTCGAGACATTGCGTGTTGAGTCGCGGTACTCAACGCCGCGCTTTGTCTTAACAGAGCGAGGAAGTGAAAATATTTTTTGTATAATCATTCCTCTGAGTGGGAATTGAATCCACGACCGATCGCGTATTACAGTCATACTGCGATACGATCGGGCTTGTTTACTGTTCTCCAACAGTGTTCTACAAGGAACATACATGATCAATTTCTTTTTAAGTCCAGTTTAAGTCCATGTTTCGGCGGTGCGATATAAATCAGTATTTTTTTACGTCATTTTAATGAATTTTTGGTTTTCGAAAATCTTATTAATTATTTTTAATAACCGTTTTAATATACACAATGTTTTTTCATGATAAAATTGCGTAAATCCACAAATAATACAAACCATTCTCATACATTAATAACTTCATTTCAAAGTTTTATGTGTTTAATGTTAATAATAATTTATATATAAATTATTATATTTAAAATATTTAATAATCACTAAAATTAAAGATCTTAGTAATAATATTATTTGAAAAATTCGCTAAAATATATAAATATTAGTTGTAAATATCCAACTATATTCACAATGAATATTTCACATACACCAGTTGTTCAACAATAAGGAAACAAACAATATATCGCACTGTATTTACTATACAAGGGCAAACGTTATAAAATTGAACCCGCAACCATTGTTTAAGGACAATATTCATTTAAATAACAACTACACCACTGAGTTATTGGGGAGACGTCAATGTACTTGTTGCAAAATAACTGGATAGGACCGAGACTAGACGAGTGCTTTGCACGGTATAGATTATTGCGTGAAATCAAGTAAATATATAGAGTATATATCTATTTTTATAAATACAATGAACACATATTGGTCTTATATTTTCTTTTTGATTCAAAAAAATGTACGTCTTAAAAAAAAATGTACGTGTCCTAGTCTTTAGTGTAATAATAATAAAATTTTATATTTAAAAAAAATGACTTGACTTGACGGTAACGATATATAGTGTTAAATAATAATAGAAGAGATTCCAGGAACAATATATATATTAATACATGAACCTAAATCTCTTTCACGAAAATAACGCGATTTGTGAAGTATAAAATATGGAGAGTTAATATAAATATATTTAATTATTAAAATAAATGTAACACACACTACCATGTGTTTGACATACACGTTTATATAAAGTGTTATATACACGTTGCTATGGCAACGCGTTGTCAGTGACAACTGGATATCTAGTTATTTTAATTTAATACAAATATTTTATTGCAGTGTGTATATTAACTTTATTTGCACATTCATACTTCTTGTATGAAAAGCGTCATTACAACTGATAGCTGGATATAGTCGAGCTATATATAAATTTGTATGGATGTTAATATTTCTGTATCTATAATTTTATAATTGTATAATAATAATGGTTTAAATTACTCTTTATTATATATATATAATAACAAACAGAAAGACGACAATTGTAAATAATGCTATTTTGATATACACGGTATATACAGTACTGTATATACCGTGTATATCAAAACTGTATATACAGTACTGTATATACCGTGTATACACTATGCCGTAATTGGTGTTAGTGTCAGATGCGTTGTAATTCGAATTCCCGGTAAATTAAAAACAAAAGGAATTATAATAAAATATATTTGAATTTTCTTATACGTATTTCTAGAAATTATCTACGGCTAGGTAACTTGTAGAGATTTTAGTAAGTATGAAATATTATATAAATAACATAATTCAGTCAGCGGTACCATAATGACAATTTTTTTTTTGTTATTTTTTTACTTTACCTTAAAATTACAAAAAAATATCTATTTTTTATATATAATGGCAGGTTTAAATGAGTGCATTTATAGAGTTAAATTACACTTAAATTTCATTAAAATTAGCCTCAATAGTATGCACTGGTGTGAATTTATATCTATATCTACGAACATAGAAATCTAAAGTTTCCATACCATTTACCGATAAACGCAGGAGAAGCGTAGTGTTAAGAATGAAAGGAATTGTTTAATTTAAATTTAAGACATCGTGCGGCGTTCAGTTACACCACCATAGAGCGATAGAATTTTCATTTTACCTCGCTAAATATTGTATATATTGATTATATAACTCAGATAACTAAAAGAAATATTCATATATACATTATAATGTAATATTATGTAAATCAACCTTTTTTAGGTTAAATATATATTTAGGTACTTAAACCTGGAAAAGAACAAAAATAGAAACAAGTCAAACTGTTTACGTTTATTCGAATGCAAATACTTCAAAATGAAAATAGATTCTGTATTTTACTTAATGTAATAAAAATCTAATCTTAAAAATATCTAGACTGACCCGACAACCTAGTTATAAATTTTGTTTCTAGGAAAATATATAAATAAAAATGGCTGAAAAATCTGTTTTTAATAGTTTTAATTAAAGCCATTTTCGTTTCGGGTTGTTGAATTTTTATTCGGAGAAATTTAGAAAGGCCCTCGCAGCGCAGTAGAACTGTAAACGCGTTTGACTGTAAACGCGAGTGATAGTGAGTTCAATTCCCAATCGGAGGGATTATTTTCGTTTTTACTTATGCAATGTGTAAAACGGAGTGTACACTAATTTCTATCTCACCACTCTGCTATTATTTGTTATTTCCCTCTCGTCTTGCTTATATAAATTCTACTTGGTGTCCGATATAATTTACTTAGTTAAAAACAAATATAAGCATTTTTAATAACATACTATTTTCACCATCATGGTCCAATAGAGTAACATATGTATCCTCAATTTGGTCACAGATTCGATTCCCATTCAGTACAATGTTAACCTCTTAAGTGGTACATTTCGTCACACGCGTTTCTCAGTGGCGAGTTTACTAAAAAAATATGTTAATTTTATGCGAACATATTCGTCTTAGGTGTTTTGTAATGCATATGTTGATGATCTATATATCTGTTATAGCCATTTGAGAGGTTAACATTTAAAAAAAACCTAATAAATGTAATTGTATTTTGTTATTTTTAAAGTCTTATTCCACATTTAGGATTGGAAAACGTCTTAAAAATTTGAACGCAGCGGGAATGCTATCAACGTAAATAAGAATTTCGACGCCGATAGAACGTATATGCTGATAGAACGTATGGCTTAACAGACAGAGCGCTTGCACGGTTTCCAATAGGTGCGAGTTCGAATGCCGCTGCGTTGAAAATTTTTATACGTTTTTTTCTTAAAATGTTTTATAAATTTAATAATTTCTCCCTAGGATTCTAGAACGTATAGGTGCAAGAGCGTTATCGGCTCACTTACGCAAATTCTGCGATTATTTAGTGTTCGAAGTGACGAATCCCGCAGGTGGACCACATATAAACAAGTGCGTGGACGCTATCAACGATATCATATGGAAATACAACATTGTCACAATCGACAGATTAGTTTTGTGCCTTGTGAGTATGTAGAAATTATTTAATTTTATATCTATGCGATGTTTGTAGGTTCGAATTTAATTTTGGGGTTTTTTTTTTGTAAAATATGTATGTACGTGTCATAAACATAGAGTTATTGTGGCGGAGTGAGACAGCAGTGTTAATTGTAAAAGTTATTGCTTGTGGGTTCAATTCTCATTTGTGGGAGTGATTGTAATATAATATTTCTTTATGTTCTGTTAAGACAAAGTGTGGTGTTAAGTTCCGCCAATCACACGTAAATCAGTCAACGTAATGCTTTGATACTAGTTTGTCTCTGACTATAATGATATATGGGATAAAGCGTGAAGATGAAATAAAAATAATTCTTCATATATTAATAATATATTTAATAAAAAAAAGCGACCTTCATTAAAACAGTAAATGAGCAAGTGTTCAATTAGTACAAGCCTTTTATATCTTTATAATGGAGATTTAAATATTATGCAGGAAACTAATTTTTTTTTGTAAAATAGCTTTGCGATTTATTGATGTGTATGTATATGTATGTATATATATATATATATATATATATATATATATATATATATATATATATATATATATATATATATACGTTTTATCCCGAATAGACGGATAGACAGAAAGTACCTAGTGTCAAGATTTCGAGACATTGCGTGATGAGTGGCGGAACTCAATGCCGCCTTATCAGAACATACATTGTGGGTTCGATCCACATTTGGGGGAACTATGATATTTTAATCATTTTCATTGCCCCGCTCTTGTAAGACAAAATGTGGTTTACTTCCGCCACTCAACACGCAATGTTTTCTAATTTGTCAGAAAACGGAGTACGGAGTGTCTGGACACTAGGTACTTCCTGTCTAGGGTAGACATTTGCGGTACATTTTATATTTATTAACAATAAAATATGCCTAATAAAATTAACTCCAGGTTCTACGACCAAATCCAGATGGCAATGAAAGTCAAGTATGCCTTTACATTATACAATTGTTGTTGCTGAAAGGATCAGAGTTAAGAAATAGAGCACAGGATTTTGTTAAGGAGAATTCGCCGGAGCATTGGAAGCAAAATAATTGGTGAGATTTTTGTTATTTATCTTTATTTTATATATGTGTTTGTAAGAATTTCCCTCCACGTGCCACTGAGCTGTAAAACGGCGTACCTGAGCAGTGTTTCCAGGTCGATACGACGTACACAAACACCTTCCCCAGTTCGACGGCGACGCGCCTGTAGCTCCTCTGGGTTTACACGTGGCCGTGGGATGGTAATCTCTTACCATGAGGTAGCCCGCACGCTTGTTTGCTTTGTCTGTCCTAAAAAAAATATGAATGGACGCCGCGTTTTGTTTAAGTGGTGAAATGAAGAATATAATTAAATAGTAAATCTTAACTAAACAATAAATCTTTTCCTCTAGTCGGAATCGAACTCACGACTAATCGCATTTACAGTACAAAGCTAGTCCGTTGTGCCATGATGGCCTTATTTATTTGATATAATATAAATTATACTTTTTTGAAAAAACGTATAAAAATTTGAACGCAGTGGGATTCGAACCCGCGCCTCTTGGATACCGTCCAAGCGCTCTGACCGCTAAGCCATGCGTTCTACTACCAGCTGCGTCGAAATTCTTATACGTTTTGTTACAACTTATTTATGTTGTTAGCATCTCTGTAGAGAGATTTTTACAAATTTCTACTACTTAAAGATTATTAAGAAATAATCGTTTAACAAGAGAGATTGCTATTTTATTTTAATATTTACTATTTTTAAAGTGTTATTCCACACTTAGGATATTATATTATATTAGGACTTATACGTTTTTTCAAAAATGTTTTCTAATCCTAAGTGTGGAATAACACTTTAAAAATAGTAAATATTAAAATAAAATAGCAATCTCTCTTGTTAAACGATTATTTCTTAATAATCTTTAAGTAGTAGAAATTTGTAAATATCTCTCTACAGAGATGCTAACAACATAAATAAGTTGTAACAAAACGTATAAGAATTTCGACGCAGCTGGTAGTAGAACGCATGGCTTAGCGGTCAGAGCGCTTGGACGGTATCCAAGAGGCGCGGGTTCGAATCCCGCTGCGTTCAAATTTTTATACGTTTTTTCAAAAATGTTTTCTAATCCTAAGTGTGGAATAACACTTTAAAAATAGTAAATATAAATTATACTTATTAGTTTACTTACTGTATGTAAGTTATACAATTTTATTTAAAATGACATTCATATTGCAACGCGTATATTGGAAATAAACTGTTAGTTTACATATATATGAATTTATAATACTTTTTATAAGAAAAATTAAATTATTATCATTATATTAATGATACTTACATACATACGTGAAGACGTTTTAACTTCACATCTAAAGTTACGCGCGTTTTGAGTGGCGAAACTCAACGCTGCGCTTTATTTTAGTGAAGTTGCATAATATATATATTATTGTACTATTTTTAAAAATGTTTATTCACAAAAATTAATAAGTTGATTATAATACAAGCTAGTCATTTATTCGCTGAGTACTGGTTAAAATGTCAAAATTTGATCCTTTTTGACCTTTGAAGAAATTTGAACCTTAAACAATTAAAAAAAATTCCAGGTACGACCGTCATTCGGCGTTCCACCGGAAATATCCGGAAAAGTTTGCACCCGAAGAGACGTCCAGCACGTATGGCGGTAGTATACCAGTTTATTTGAGTAACGTTTGCTTGAGATTTATACCGGTGATGGACATAGTGGTACACAGATATCTGGAAATACCTCAAGTTAGCAAAAACTTGGAACAACTGTTGGAACATTTGGGTTATTTGTATAAGTTTCACGGTGAGCGCTTTTTTTTTGGGTTTTTAAATTTGGTCCTGTTAGATGACTTTGTAGTCCCATAATATCCGAAAAATATTTTTTAAGAATTTTAATAACAGATAAATGCCACCTCAGTCTACCTGTGACCATGGACTACTGTAAAATGTTCAAAACCTCAGGTTTTTTAAGAAATGTATATTCAAATACCAAAATATATATACGCGATTGTTCCGTTTAAAATATGTTTAAAATATGTCATTTCAAATGTGTACAAATCACGCAAATACTCAATATTTCTTTTTTTAAATATATTTAGTAATTGATTTTTATGTTATAATTCTAAAATTCAATTACTCCTTATTATATCAGTTATATACCAGTCAAATTCCTGTCAGAATCTGTTGTAACGTTTCAGCGATTGATCGATACAAACAGAAAGACAGACAACAATTATTAAACATCTTTTCTTTAGTACAAGAACTCAACTCCCTAATGTCTCGAATTTCCACCGGAAATCAAAAGGAGTTGTCTTGACATTATGTTATTTCTAACTACCCTGCTATGCGGGATAACGCGTGAAGATGCTTTTTTTAATAATAATTTTAATATTACTTTCAATTCCAGACCGTCCAGTGACGTTCCTCTACAACACGTTACACTATTACGAATCAAAATTACGCGATAAACCCCTGTTGAAGCGGAAATTGGTTAACGCGGTGTTGTTCTCGCTGAAGGAGGTCAGGCCTGCCGGATGGGCGACCACCGAGCCCTTCCAGGCGTATCTCTCCAAAACTGACGTGGAGGCCAACTGGACGCCGGATTTGAATTATTATCTGAGCTTAATTAACCGCATGGTCGATAGTATCCTTTTTTTATAATACATTTTTTAATGTTTTTTTTATGTGTCTTTCGTTCTCGCTACTTGATGTGTGGCGTTGAGTTACACCACTCAAATTGCGATTTTGTTAATTAATGCGAATAGTAGAATGTTTTGACAATAAGTTTTCTCTGACTAACTCTACAAGAGTAAAGCGTTAAGCTAATAATAAAAATAGTTTAAACATTTCTGTCATATAGGCTTTGTGTATCTTTATTATTGATATATATAAAAAAGATTCTTGCTTTATCCCAAATAGAAGAAAAGTCAAGGATAACCTGATGGAGATATTGTGTTTGGGTTTGGAACTCAACGCTGCGCTTCGCCTGATGAAAGAGGAAAAATGGAAACAACTTTAAAATATTAACATTTCTCCCAGTAGGAATCGAACACACAACCAATCACGTTTTAACTATCAGAAACTGTATCACTTCGCCACGACGGTCAAAAAAAATGAAACTTAGCTTCACGCTTTTATCCCGCATAGCAGGGTGTAGACAGAAAGTACCTAGAGTCAACACACTCCGTACTTCGCCTTACCACCGAATCGGAGACATTGCGTGTTAAGTGGTGGAGCTCAACGTCGCACTTTCTCTTTACCAGAGGGAGGAAATGAAAATAATTTAAATATAATCACTCCCCCGAGTGGGGATCGAACCCACAACCGATCACGTTTACAGTTAGATAGTGTCACACTGCGTCAGGACGGACCTCCAAAAAAAAATTAAAGCTAAGTACTACATAAATGCTAAAATCTCAATTACTACGTTTATATCTCGAGTCTAGTCTAGCAATTAGCTAGTAGAGACAAGAAATTTAATAAGACCAAGCTAGAATAATATCAAAGGAAAAGTTTTATAAAATTTGCTGTCGGATTCTGTACCATTGTTGATCTGATTAATATTATATATAACTACAACAGAACCTCTACAAGTGCACCATGGAGAGAATGAACGAATTATACCTCTATAAGTCGAACATGAAGTGAATGAATGAATAGTTTTTTATTTAAAGAGTTTTACAGTTCATTCCTATAAGCTTTGAGTTAGAAATGTAATATAAATAAAATTGTTTTCTTAGCAATAGTAGTGTAATTATATTGATTAGCGAATTTTTGAAGTAAAAAATATTTTTTTTTTCATAGAAAATAAATTTGGAATAATCTCAAACAAATCATATGGGTGTGAAAATCAAATATTACTTGTTTGGAGATAACGAGGTCCAATTTAATTTTTTGAATTGTAATCGGAACATGTTTTTCAATTATTTCGACTAATAGAGGGCTTAGATTTAAGAAATAAAATATTTACAGTTCCAAATAACAATGGGTTTTATACAATTTCCTAAACAAGAAAATCAGCCATGACAGGCTCGTCTCACTTTCCGAACACAGACTGGCGTTTCAACGAATATCCTAACCCATCAGCGCATTGCCTCTACATAACCTGCGTAGAATTAATGACATTACCCATAACGCCCAACTTGGTGGGTAACAATTTGTTGGACGTCATCACGAAAGGGTTCATAGTCATCCCGGTGACAAGAATACAACTTTGGATAAACGCGATCGGTATCATAATGGCGTCGTTGCCCGACCCGTATTGGACGGTGATACACGATAGAATATTGCAATTGATAACGGATAAGGACATAACCGAATGGAATTACGAATACACGCCGTTCCAACTATTCAGCATGAAGACGACGTGCGATGGAATGTTCGAGAACAAATATAGTTTCACTTTGGCGCTGGCCCATTCAATATGGTATCACGCTGGCGCGGGGCAGATCATGCAGATACCTGTGTGAGTATTTTTTTTCTATTTGTTTATAATGTAATTAAATAATTGAAACATATCTATGATGATATTTTTTTACTTTTTTTTAAAGTGTTTCTTCAAACTTAGAATGAGGAAATAAAAAATTTGAATGCAACAGGATTCGAACCCGCGTCTGTTGATGCGTCGATACTTTTCTGTTTGTTACAATGTTATTTATGTTGTTAGAGATGCTGAAAGATTTTTACAAATTTCTGCTACTATACTAAAATTATTATAATAAAATAATTTTAGTTTTGCAAAGGAAGAATGATATTTATGTTAATATTTTACTATTTTTAAAGTGTTATTCCACACTTAGGATTAGCCCAGAAACGCATGGTTTAGCGGTCAGAGCGATTGGACGATTTCCAAGAGACGCGGTTTCGAATCCCGCTGCGTTCATTTTTTACATGTAGAGCAGCAGAAGCGAGGATTTCGGGTTACACTCATACTATATATATGTACATATATACATATATGCATAGTGTAATTGGAAAATCTATATACTTTCCAGTATTATACGAGCATTATAGTGAATAAAATAACTTTGTATAAATAAATTAGTTTAGTAGAGATTAATTTTCTATTATGTTTCGTATGACTGTTATAATTAGTGACATCAACGTCTGACTGTAAACGCGGCGTTGAGTTCCGCCACTCAACTCTCGAATTTCTCAATTTCAGATTCGTCAAAGAGAAAATATCACCGGAAATTCGTACAGAAGTGCAATTATTATTCCTATGCCATTTAGTTGGTCCATATCTGCAGCGGTTTAATTCTGACCTGTCGAGGGCCGTTATGGATATAACGATAGCTCTATATGAGCTTTTGGCGCACGTAGACAAAACTCAACCGCATTTGCAGTACATAGATCCGATATGCGATTTACTGTATCCTTTTTGATGTTGCTTTTTTTTAAAGCAAAAATATTTTATATGTTTTGGGTTAAATTTTAATCGTATTAAGTAAGTATTGCTTTGTGGTCAATTTTGATCAGGTGATTTATATGAGGCCGTGGTTGTGGCGCAATGGGACAGTGTCTGACTGTAAACGCCATCGGTTGTAGGTTCGAATCCCACTCGGATTATATTTAAATGATTTCCAATTCCTCGCTCTGGTAAGAAAAAGTGAGGTGTTGAGTTCCGCCACTCAACACGCAATGTTTTGAATTCGGTGAAAATCATAGCACAGAGTGTCTTGACACTAGGTACTTCCTATCTATCCTGCATTGGGGGATGAAAATGAAAATCTAAAAAATATGTATATATCAGATATTTGTTACGACTTAACGTGGTGTTGAGTACCGCCAGTCAACACGTAATGTCTGGAATTTAGGCGGTAAGTAACAAACGTAGCCTTCGTTTGATTCTCTCTAACTGCTTATTTCGTATTCATACAATTATATATTCTACTTAGACCTAATCGTAACGTATATATATATATATATATATATATATATATATATATATATATGTGTGTGTGTGTGTGTGTGTGTGTGTGTTTGCATGTGTGACAAAATAATTCATTAACAATATATCGCAGATATCACATAAAGTACATGTTCGTGGGTGACACTTTGAAGAACGAAGTGGAAACCGTCATTAGGAAACTCCGACCCGCCCTACAAATGAGATTGCGATTCATCACCCACCTCAACGTGGAACAAATAAACACCGCCTAGCAAAACGACTACTACAGCTATACACCGTCTAGCTCAAGTTCTAGCTCGGAATAGACTGTAGTACAAAAAAAAAGACTATGTCACATCACTATCGCCAAGTATTTGTGGTACATCACTAACGATTCCCGTTATATAACCGTTAAATTGTTTTAATTTATTTTTTGTGATACGTTACTACAATTCATGGCACATCACTATCAATAATGATATTTATTATATCAGCGACTCAGAGTAGACTACTAAGTATTGTAGGTACATCACTAATGAATTACGTTACATCACTAAGGCATGTCACATCCTAAATACGTAGCTTACAATTGGATATATTTCACAGGCGATGTTACTGTTCTTGGAACATCATTAGTGATATATAATATATTACATCTCTATCGATTCGCGCTACATCACCAACGATTTTTCGTACATCACTATATATTGATGATGTCTATTTTCTATGAAAAGAAAGACATTATGCGACAAATTACAAAATTCAAAGATTGCTTCTATAATACAATGGGTGAAAAAATTGTTTAACTTTTTTTTCAAAAATTGTTTAATTTTTTTTTCTTTCAAAAATTGTTTAATTTTTTTGCGTATTCGAACAAAATACAGTTTCGCTTTAGTTAGACTTTAAAAAGTCTTAATTAAAACTCGTTAATAAATTATCTATTTTTTTAAATGTCACCATAACTTACTTAAAAATATAAAATAAAAAACAAATATTAAAAATTCCAAACAGCCATTATTTATGCTAATTGATTATATTTAAACTACTGTTGATCTCCATTTTAATATCATTTAGTACTACGTTATAATATTTTAAAATATATTTTAGTAAGGGAAATTCATTACAAATCGTCTGACAAGCGGTAGTTTATTATACATTAAACGTAACTCAACGCTGTAACAATAATTTAACAAATAAATAATAATATAACCTCAATTGAGATTGAACAAAGTAACCACGGAATAGACTAATATAAAAGAGATAGAAACATTCTACCTTAATATAAAAATAATATAAAAGAGCGAGATAGAACATATCTTCTATACTAATTTATCCAGCTATAATACATTAAGTAAATTGATCAATATAATATTGTTATTTATTGAGTATATATAATCGCCTAATTTTAGGTCTTAATAATATTTAATTTTTTTTTGAAATTCCTTTCTTATCTTCTTATATTTGACATGAGCAAGTAATGCTTACAAATTTTCAATTTATATATATATATATATATATATATATATATATATATATATATATACATAAATTGGCAATTACGTCCATAGTATCTTTAATCAGGCTTTAATCGTGTATTATGCTAGTAAATTATTTATATAAAGTATCTCTAAATAGGCTATATATAGAAATTATAACACAAATTCAATGCAATCAATTTATAAATGATTTGCCAAATTCATTTTCAGAACAAAAAAATGCACAACATATACGTTTTTTATTATTATAATTTTGTAAACATTTTTTTTTTTAATTTTTTGTTTTCAATTTGACACAAAATTCAAAATAAACTGACTTTACTGTCAATTATGTCCGAAATGTCGTGACCAAACCTGCACAAATCGTTTAAGAGTTAAATTTTAAATAAAAAAAAAACAAAAGGTACGTTAGAACGCTAGCTTGATATAATTGTAAGGTTTTTCAGGAGTTGGCTTGTTTTTTTTGAATATGATATTAAGTCTGGTTACAAACATATATATATATTTATATATTCTAAGAACCAGTGTTATTTAAATGAAATTATTCGGTCATTATGGATAATATTCCAAGTTCCGTTGTTAGTTTTAGTCCCGTCTCTTTGTCATTGTAATTAGTGTCTAAGTGTCCGGTGATAAATAATGTTCCATTTTTCACTGTTTAGTGTTATGACGTGATTGTTAGCGTAACTTAACGCCGTACCCTGTCCAATTTAAATTAAAGCATTAATACCTGAAAAGTTTGAGTGAACTTTTTTGATATTTTCGTCATTAATCACACACTTATTATATATATATATATATATATATATGTGTGTGTGTGTGTGTGTGTGTGTTTCGCGAAAATTATAAAAAATGTTTTATATCAACCAGACTAACTAGCGTTAAGACTAAGTTAGTCACTAATTAGTACAAAGAGTATAGTAAAATTATCATAGTAGCACCAAACTGTATGAGGAAAAGCAATAAAACAAACGTACAATCTTACTACTATACTATACCACGCTATACAAGTCTATTGACATCGTGTGAGAAACAAACATAGGAAATATATTTTTGGATATATGTAGCTAAATGCGGCTATGTTAATGGCACGCGCCGACAGGACATTTGAATTGAATGTATGAATGGGTATTTGAAAATGACGTTTTTTAGTTCAATGTGTCATCCGTACACTAATGTCACAACAAATGACGTCAATTATATAAAAATATATATAAATATTTTTTTTTGTACTGATTATTAATTCGGTAACATAGTTTTTTCAGTCAACAGTAAAATCCGAAGCGGTATGTCTCGTATATCCATTCATATGTTCAATAATAAGTTATATATGTATATATATATATATGTATATATATATATATATATATATATATATATATATATATATATTTCTTATGTTTTTAAAAAGTTTTTTTTATATAATGAACAATATGATTTGGAAAATTTTGATAATTATGTAATATTTAGTTTGTTTTGTAGATTTTTCTACAAGAAATATTATAGAAATCAATTTACATATATATATATATATATATATATATATATATATATATATATATATATATATATATATATATATATATATATATATATATATATATATATATATATATATATATATATATATATATATATATTTATATACGCTGTTAATTTACATCACATTGTTGAATTGTATTTAGTTATGTCATTTAGATTCATGGGAAATTAACAGAAAACACTACAACTACTATCCTTCACACTAAAAATATATAATCAAGTTTGTAACAGTCAGACAAAAGCTGTATATTCACGTAATATACGTTATTTCTACGTGAAACATTACTTTATACAGCAATGTTATATTTTGTCAAACATGCAATCTATTTTATATAACTATATACAATTGAGACTTATTTTTTTTATATGTTTATACAGCGTGATTGAAAAAAGGTAATGAACAAACAAACAAATAAAGAGGCCATTTTAACAAACACTAACTCAGATTAAACTTAAAAACAGTGACTTCGATGTTATTGTCAGTGTGCCTTAAAATATTATTTACCATCGTAATGTATGATTATTTGATTATTTAAATTACATTAGTTTTTTCATATTAATAATTAGAAAATGAAGAAAGATGGAAATACATCACTATATATATATATATATATATATATATATATATATATATATATATATATATATATATATATATTGTATCGTACTGATAGGTATTTTGTAATAATCATCGAAAATAGCATTGCCTTTAAGAAAAATAATGATTTTTGTAAAGTTAATTACAATTTTAGGTAAGACAAGGAAGAACTGTTCCTACGGTATGTCCGGTATGTAAGCAATTACAATTGGTATATATATATATATATATATATATATATATATATATATATATATATATATATATGTATATATCACATCAATCAATAATCTCAATACAATGCAATAATTATGAATAATCAAAGTGTTAGATGAATTAAATTAATAATTTAATATAAGCGTGTTACTAAGACGTAGTGTATTCGCTAGAATTTGACAAGGACTTAGTTGTAACGAATGGAAAAAAAAATAATGTTAAAACAATAGCTTTAAATGTCACCGTTTTTTTTTTAATTGGTCGTGTTTTTGATCATTTTGATGTGAATTTTGTATTTTCGTTCGTTTTACAATATAACGTCTTGGCTCCTTGTTTTATTAATATTGTCTTAAGTAGTTTTATATAGAAATTAAAAAAAAAAGTTTTCTTTAGAAAACAAGACAATGCGCGGCGTTAAGTTCGGTCAGTCAACTGCATCTATCTACACCAGGTCGTCTAGTATACATATATACATCTTTCAAGAATTCTACATCAAAATCATCAAAATCTCGTCCATTTTAATCAACTAAATTAACCAATGGCTTTATAATAAGTAATAAATATATAACTTATATAAGTAATTGTAAACGCAGCTTTAAGGTAACGAAATATAGACATGAATAGTTGAAATAATGTGTAACTGATTATCCTTTAACGGAAAGCATTTAGCGAATTAGTTATAGATGGCTATTCCAATATATAATATATATGTATAGTATATAATTATATTTTATATAATATTGTTCAAGAAATATGATCAAATTGTAGTATTCATACATTTTTTTTATGTAATGATTATTAGAGAGAGAGACAGGGACGGGGTGTGAAAGAGAGCAATAATAGTTTACAAGTAATTTGTATGCACACATACTTGAGGCATATGTGTGGGTGAGAAAAATATTTTTTTTGTCTAACCTATAAAAATTTAGATAAAAAAAACAGTTAAATATTGTAGTTGAATGCCAGAAGCGTGAGGCTTAGCAGTTGGAACGCTTGGTCGGTTCGCAAATGCTACAGGTTCCGTTCATTTTTTTATACGTTTTTTGTTAAAACATGATTTTCTCAAAATGTGAATAACACTTTAGAAATATTAAATAAGTTTTAAAGCCAATTTGTTATAGTTAGCTTTTGCATTGTATGGATTATCGTTTTATTAACGAATAACATATATGTCATTAATTATTGCGTATAATGATAGTGGTTTTTTTTATTAATGAATTAATGACCATTTTATCTTATAATAGTATGAATTTTGAATGTTTAATTGTTAAGCACGATACACAGACACGACTGGTACATTTGTATTGTGATTTAGAATGAAAATATTTTTATACAATGAAATAGAATATGGAAATAACCAATTTGAACTGATTTTCAATTTCACATGCATTTTGCAAGTGCTCAATATTATTATTTTGATCATTTTTATAGACCTAATTATTATTTTTTTTAATTTTTCAACAAATTTGCACAGTGACACGAATGTGTAGTGTTCTAAGTTAGCTAGTAAATAATTGTAGTTAAGTACTATGTTGAATTAAAAATATTTTTTTGAATCTGTGTGTTGTTATTTTTTTATATTTTACCCTTTTTTAATTTTTAAGCTATTGTCGTAGTTTACAAGCCTAAACTAACTATATATATATATATATATATATATATATATATATATATATATATATATATATATATTATTACGTAGAAAGGAAAATTATTAATATACATTGTTTTAACTATCAGTTTTGTTTTAAAGCGCTGACTAACATTCAATAAATAATGGAACTTTTAATAAACAGATATAAATTCTAAAAACCCAGAAATAATATATATAATATTAAGAAATAAGTGGGCGGCTGACGTAGTATAGATAGTGTCTTGACTGATAACGCAATTGTTTATGGGTTCGAATCCCACTCAGTGGATGAATATATTTTAAACTTGTTATAATTTTTACGCTCTGGTAAGAGTGCGAGGCGTTGATTTCGGGGAGAAAGCTGTCAACGGAGTGTCTTGACACTAGCTTGTCCGACCACCCCTATATTTGGGATTGAATGAACAACAATCATATTACATAAATCATTTACTATAAAGTTAGTTTGGAATGATTTTGAAATTATTTCTTTATTTAAAACTTCACTTAGCCACTAAGTGACTCACTAACAACGCAGAGAGCAAAGTATAGGATATAGAAACCTAACATGTAACATACATTGTTCCCTAGGGAATTTGAAGGAGAGATTTTCTTGAAATTCCTGCAATAATAAAATAAACTAGATTATATATTTTAATGTCGACCCTATGAAATTAAATATAATAATACTAAGTTTTCTATTAATACATTTAAGTAGGCTTGAACGATAACCCGTTTGCAGATTAAAATACAGCTTGAAACATAAACAACTTCTGACAAGTTGATTTTAAATAATAAGAAGAAAAATCCATATTCTAGTAAAAGTGTAAAAGTGTTGTCATGTGTACTTTTTAGGTTTAAATTTAATATTTTCATAATAAAAATTCCTATCGGGGGCCCGATTAATGTATTTAGTTTTATATTTTAAATAGAATGAATTTGAAAGTAAAATATTATAAATTAATAATTAAAAAAAAGTATTTTTATTTTAATACAAGTTAAAACGATGTCAATTTCTTGCAAATTTTGTAAAATTAAAAAAAATCGATGTTTCGTAATAGTTTTCAAAAAAAATGTATTTTAATGCTGTTTAATTCCATACTAAATAATCGATTTTGAATAAATTCGACCAAAAAACTTTTCTTTTTTGATTTCAATTGAAATACAGTATCAAAAGAACAAATTGTATTTAACAATATAACTTTATATAACAATAATATATAATAAAAAAGATTTTATCTTTTAATTAAGAAAATCACATTTAACGATAACAGCTTTTGGCACCTCAATGTAGTACGTGTGATAGCGTTAAGGAAAGCTGTTAGTCAATCCTCTTATATGTCCTCCATAGAAATTTCACGGAAACAAAAAATAAACATTTATAATAATTGCTAATGGTAGCCCCTTCACCATATCTATTTTATAAGAAATCTTTCTGTAATTTTAAAATATATTTATATAACGCGCCCAAATTAAATTTGTCACTATTAACAGTTATTTAAGCATAATCAAATATATATTTAATATAAACAATAATAAAAATGATATATTTCAGTTAACATTACAAAAAACTTATAATAATAACAATTTAATATATAAAAAGTAGTCATTTGACATATCCTGAACATTGCGGAGAGCCGCCATTTTGTAATCCAGTGCGGCGTGAATATTGAATAGCGTTGCCTGGCAACCAGTTATTCAGTCAGTTGACTATCTGTAGTGCGGCTTTGCGGTAGTCAGTCTCCTCGCTACGCAGCAAACGCGCCTTGCTGGCGGTAGTGAACAAATTATCATTTGAACAAACGCTTGTGTGTGAATAAAGGGCTTGTGGGAAACAATCCATTCACAATGGCTACGGAAGTTATAAATAACGTGCCGGAGAATACGGAGAAAGAAAAGGAATTGAAGGAGGACGCTCCCGACAATGGCCAGACAAAAGAGGAGCCGCCGGCATCCACTGAGGCAAAAACTGAGGTGAAGGTGCCTGAGGAGAAAAAAGCAGAGCCGGCCCCGCCCAAGCCGAACGTTCATAAAATTAATTTCGAAAAAGATATCGTATATTTGTACCAGTTCTCGCGAACTCCTTTGTTGCCGTCGACATCGCCGTACTGCCTGAAGGTTGAGACATGGATGCGGCTGGCCGGCATCAAGTACGAGGTAAGCCCACTCTATGTGAATGCACTCGAACACCTTTTTAATATTTATTTATTTAACTAACTTTCATTGCTTGCGCATCAATCGATCGTGCCTTGTTTGAATTAACGATAAACCTCTCAAAATCATTTCATGTCTATTTTATATTGAAATAGAATTAAATGAATTAAAACATTATTATTTATCATATTTATTAATTTTATTTAATTACACGATATAATTGTATTTGCACATACGTTTTTATATATAGATATATATATTTTAATTGATTTAAAGAAGACGACGCTGCTGCGCGCCGCAGCGAAATCCGGCATTGCGAAGGAATAAATCCAGTTTTAAATATATTTTGAATTAAATGTTTGACATTTAGTATTTTAATCGTCGTAGTTAATTTTTCTATTGTTGATTTATAAATTCTGCATGTATTCATTTTAAAATTTAATCAAAAATAATGACTAAAAAAACGCTGTTCAAATTTTAAAAATTGTAACGATTGTTAATAAAATGATTATAAAGTAAAATAAAAAAGAAGAAATTAAATAAAAAATACTTAAAAATAAATACTTTTTTTTAATAATTATTAATTTATTTAAAATTTTATTTATTTCAAAACAATGATTATTCGGAATTTAATATTAAAAAAGGTATATTAAAACAGCATTATATGACAAAATAGATGAAAGTACTTATAAAAAATCTATAATACATAGAAACAGGCATTTTGTCTCGAAATTGTGTGTACTTTTTGTGTACGGCGCATGCGCCAACTGTATCTACTGTAATGCTAGCTTCCGACCAACCAGACTCCCAAAATTCTCTTACAAAAGAAATACTCGAAATTATTCATAATTGAAAAATATTAAAACAAAATGCAATAAAAAGTTATATATAAAACAAACAAAACAATACACTATTAATCGACTAGGAAACTGTCATCTGTCATATAAAAACGGAAATGTTGAAACGCGAACCCGCCATTTTGAAATTATTAATTATTTGACATAATTAAAAAAAACTATAAAAAAATAATATTTAAATATTTAATAATTATAATTTTTATAATATATTCAACGCATGCGCTTTAGGCTCCCTATTTAAGATCTTTGTCATGTATGCATGCACACATCGGTGCGATCACGCTTGCGGCCCCGTTGGGATGCTATTCATATGCATTTAGAGGCCGTTAGCAATCTGAATTAAATTATAAAAGAGCTTTAGCACAAAGAACAAATAAATATTAGTAAATCATTAATAAAAGAGTTATATTTTTAAATATAAAATTTAAGTTAAGATTTTATAAACAATCTTAGATTATTTTCGGTTAATTATGATATTTTTTGTATTTAATTGAAATATGACACATGTATTCAAATAAAAAAAATATTTTTAAATGGATAAAAAAAATAATAAAATAAATATCGTTACATTAATAATTCTCTTATAAAGAAAACTTTAAAAAACAGATAGATATTTATAAAACCTAACTCTGACTTTCAGTACAACATTTAATTATACGTCAAATAAAATATATATAATTATAATTTTTTTTTGTTTAATTGATAAATTATTGAATCCCTAGAACTGAGCAGAATAATTTCGATTGTAATATATAAAACGAATATGAATTAAAAAAAAAATAACTGACTAATTAACTAAAAACGATTATTTAACGCTTCCTATATATAATAACTGCGCAATCCTATATATAATAATTCAATATATCATATATTATATTCACATACATACATATATAGTCTGTATGAACTGTTTGTACATTTAAAACGCGTCGCCTCAACCCTAGATATGGTCCGACCTCAAATACTTGTCATATTCGTAGACGATAAACAATGCATTGCGGTCCGCAGGAAGCGTCTAGCTGGAATTTAATAATATTTTTGCTTATAATTTATTATTTGTTTGTTTGTTTGTTCATAAATCTTTAATATAATATTGCTAGGTGTGCTATGAATTTGGGATGAAATAAGGAGTTATTTTTGTTTATAAAGATATATTATTATAAGGTAAATAATAAAAAACTTATATATTGTATATTTTTTAAATTATTAAATTAATTAAAATATACGTATATATTTAAATTATTTTATTGCACTAGTAAGCCAAAGCACGGCGCGGCAACTTTACGTGAACCTGATCCGTACTATATTTTTTCAAACTAAAATTTTTAATTAATATAACTTTCTTACTGTACTAACTATTCTAACTTTTGTACCGACAGAAATAAAACAAGGCCAGTCTCGGCGCAGTGTGACACTGACTGAAAACGCGATCAGTTGTGGGTTCGATACTCACTCAGGGGAGTGATATTTAAATTATTGTCACATTCTCGTTCTGGTAAAACAAAGTGTGGAGCTCCGCCACTCGACACACAGTGTCTCGAATTCGACGGAAAGCGAAGTACAGAGTGTCTTGACATCATAACTGACGAAGAGTAGAGCTAAAAAATAAAATAAAATAGAATAAAAAAATTTCAAAGCTTATCTAACAATAATAAGATCTTTTAATAGACATCCGTAAGTACAGTAATATCGCCAGTCTTATCTACTTTAAAGGTTGCAAATAATATATATATATATATATGATTTAAAGAAAAATTGATCTAAATATAGGCTTAATAAAATAACTCGGAATATAATTACAGTCGCTTACGTTCTGTTGTCATCCACTGAGCCTTCTACGGATAGTCGCGGGTACGTGACTGTATGCAAATGTGTAGTTTCTCTTTCGTTATGCATTTACTTATTTAATATTAGCAAGGACAGGCCGTCGTGGCGCAGTGGAATAGCATCTGTACGAGTCTTAGGTTTGATCTTTCTTTAAAGGAACTTTTTAAGTTATGATTTTTTGTTTTCTTCCCTCTGGTCAGATAAAAGAGTGATGAGTTATGCCTTTAAAGTGGTTAGTGGGAAAAAAAAATCTTTTTTAATTATACTTCTAAATCTCTTCCATCCTTCTTATATACCGTATATATATATATGTATATATATATATATATATATATATATATATGTATATATATAATTTATGGTTCATTTTAAAATATACAGGAAATTCTTGTTTACTATTCAACAAAAAATATTGACACCTAACTGAGCTAGTAATAAAAATAACTTACTCGGCAATAAAAAAAAGGTTACGAACATCGCTTTGTTTGGTCGCCAGATGTTAGTTCATTCCGATATTATTTTAAAACGAAGCTCAGTACAATGTATTTTATGCATTTTTTCATATTAAACTAGTCAGCAGAAACTAACGTTCCGTATATACGCTTCGAGATATATTGTTAGACAACCGAATTTAAAACTGTATAATATTCAATAAGATTAGAACTTCGTTTTTTTTTGTATAAATATGTCTAAGATAAGGACAAAGGGCGGCGTTAAGTTCCCGTCAACATGCAATATGAGAAAGAGAAGAAAGCGAAGTACGGAGTGTCTTGACACTGGGCACTTCCTCTCTACCCTGCTATGCGAGACAAATTATTATCGCCGCCATTATGTAAAAATAAATATAATATTCATAGATAATAATATTCATTCGTTATTTTCTCTAAGGCATTTAAAAGTGAAACATATTCATGGACTGACTATCATCTGACCAAGATCCAGTTACGAAGGCCTAATTACTCGACTCGCTTAAACGAGCTTGCTTGCTTATATATACATAGTTACTACGATTCTGTAGATATTAAACGATAAAATTGGAGTGTATGTTTGTAATATTAAATTATATATATATATATATATATATATATATATATATATATATATATATATATATATATATATATATATATGTATATATATATATATATATATACAATTTTAGTTTCGGAACGGCTTAAGCGATTTTGATGCGGCTTTCACTCGCTGATAGGTGCTTCAATAAGAAGTAGCTTAGGCTACTTTTATTTTAGAATTATATAATAGAGATCTAGGCCTAGATCTAATTATATGTTAAATTCCACGCGGATGAAGTAGTGGGCTCGGCTGAGATGGGATAAATCTTTGTCAGTACTGTACTGTACTGTTTGTGTTCGTAGAAGATTCTAGATCAATATGTTGTGTCAAATTAAAGGTTATTTATATAACAAGATAAGGCATTAAAAATATAATTGGTGGTATAATGGGATGTTTTTTTTAATTTAGGTTCTTTATTATAAGTGGTTTAAAAATAATAAAATATTTTATTAATTACCGAGTAATTTTAATTCTTACTTAGTGTCATTGTTAACAACTTGGTGTGAGCGATTGGTGTCGATTCGATTCCCACACGAAGAAATATATATAATTATTATTATAAATGTATACGCGAATACAAAGGATTCGGCGTCTTTTTATGAAAGTTACGCAGACAATAAAGTATAATATTTAGCTAGAGTTTATATTGAGAAATGAAAGAAAGCAGTCTTTTTATACTTATGCCATACATAGAAAAACACTTAATTAATAATAAAATTAAGTAGAGATATAACAACGAAAATGAGGCCGGTCGTGGCGCAGTGGGACAGCGTATGACTGTAATACGATCGGTTGAGGATTCGATTCCCACTCGTGGAAGTGATTATAATTAAATGTTTTCACTTCCTCGCTCTAGTAAGACAAAGTGCGGTAAGACGGTGTAAAGTTGAGTTCCACCACTCAAAGAAACCTAAGTACGGAGTGTCTTGACACTAGGTACTTTCTGTCTACTCTGCTGTGCGGGATAAAAGCGTGAAACAAAAAAAACAACCAATTTTGGTAAGAGAACGCTTGTTTTACACTTCAACCGGTCAACCTCTCTTCAATAATAAATTAATTTTATATAAATAAAAAAAGCAAGTTATTTCAAAATCATCAATAATTTATGTCAATACTAAAATAATAAGATCCTATAATATTAATAAAAATAAATAATTATAATAATAATTAATATTAAATTAAAATAATTAAATTAAATAAATAATAATAATAAAATACAATACTAATTAATTAAATAATAATATTAAATAATTCTCCAATAATAAATATGTACATTAATTAAATCATCTCATTCCCCCGCCTTCACTAAGAAGGGACTATTGTAACTTGACACTACGGTGTATTGTATATTCATTGGTGGGTACAAAATTGGGATATAACCGGTTTGGGTGTACTCCGTTGAGGATATTGTTGGTTATTTTTAACCGAAGCTTGTTATGAAAGCTTGGAATTATCACTTTGTTTTTTGATAAACAAAGAATTTCGTATCTATACTCTCTGTTTTTGGTCTTTGATTGTTTTTATTCCGATCACAAATCAAACTTAGTGTTAAGTCACTACTATTTGGTTTTAAGATGTTGCGTGTTAAGTAACGCAACTCAACACCGCGATTTGTCTTATCAGAGCGAGGAAATGTAAATAATTTAAATATCATATGATGTTAACTATATTAAAGACTTGTTTAATGTAAACTTAAAATTAACTTCTAACTAAGAATGAATCTCAAATTATTTCACTTCCATCCACTTCCAAAGTAACTAATACCAGTTACCGCAACATACAGACACACCAAGTTACAATATATATTGAGTATCGCGTTTAGGTCCCATATGTCAAGAGGCGCTCCGGCCATTGCCCCCGCTAACCTTGCGCTACCGACTAAAGCTACATTACTACCGTTCTATTGACATATAGGTAGATATACTAAGTATAGCTATATACAGGGTGATAAATTTGTTTTTTTTTTGTTTTGAAATTATATTTTATAGTTTAAAATTATTTGTATTGCCCTAGCTAATAATAGTATCAATGTATTTTTTAATAACGATTTGAATTTGAATAGATAATCATACGCTTTTGCTAATATTTTTACCAATTTGCCACAATGGATTTTTTTTCTTATACTTTCTTTAACTTCACGCTTTTAGCCCGCATAGCAGGGTAGCCAGAAAGAAGACTGTCAAGACACTCAGTAAATTGCTTTCCACCGAATTCGAGACACTGCGTGTTGAGTGGCGGAATTCAACGCCTCATTTTGTCTTTACCAGAACGAGGAAGTGAAAATAATTTAAATATAATCACTCCCCCGAGTGGGGATCGAATCCACAACCAATCGCGCTTACAGTCAGACGCTGTCCCACTGCGCCTCGACCGACTTCAAATGGATAATATTATTTGTTAAAATTCGTCGAATTCGAGACTTTGCGTGTTGATTGGCACTACTGGACTGGGAATCAAACTGACAACCGATCGCATTAATAATCAGTCTGTACCACTGTAATTTCGAATAACAAGTAAGTAAAGTGATTGTGGGTTGGTTATCAATTTAAAGAATGTATATTTAAAAAAAAAACGATTCTAAAACTTCGGCGTTAAACGCTGGAATGTCCACAAAATCATATTACAATGTCTTAGTATATATATATATATTCTTTTATTTAAAAAATATATATATTAATTGACTTTTACATACATACATACAAATATGACAGTAAAGCAAACGTTACACGGCTAAATAGCGCGTCGCTTTCGTTTCGCAATGCAACGTTGGAAATATGTAACACTAATCAGGCCATTTGTAAATTGTTTGTACACAATTATAAAACATGGCGGCGATGGCGCCTTTACGTTTACATCTACTTAAATGTTCCAGATGATTGAGTGTGTTATTTTTTCCATCGTACTGTATTACGAATGACAGGACGAGCGGAGAGAACGTAGTGTCAAAACACTCTGTTCTATCTTATCTGCAAGTGGTTCGAAAGCGTTAGAAGGTTTTTTCCATATTTAACTATATAGAATAAGGACTAAAGGAAGGAAGGAAGGATAGTTGAAGCAATTTTTTTTAGCTTCACGCTTTTATCCCGCATAACAGGGTAGACAGGAAGTACTTAGTCGAGTATCGAGACACTCCGTGCTCTGCTTTCCGCCGAATTCGAGATATTTCATGTTGAGTAGCTAAATTCTTTGTCTTACCAGAGCAAGGAGTTGAAAATAATTTAAATTTAATTATTCCCGCGAGTGGGAATCGAATCTATAACTGATCGCGTTTACAGTTAAATGATGTCCCACTGCGCCGCGACCGACCTCAAGCGAGCTCTGATTTACTTTTTAAAGGTCTAACTCTAAACTCTACACTGGTGTCCTGGACACTGCTCCAAGTTTTCTCTGTAACGCAATGGACTCTAGCACGATGAACTTTGAAAGTTGATTTCTTCATATTGATGTCATTGCAGATCGGTTATGGTAAAAATATGATATATTTTTTAAATTAATAATTTAATTTGTAATAAATGTTTTATTTATATATATATTAATTCTTCTAGACAATACTTGGCAAATCCTCACAATGAGAACAATATTTCTGCCAAGCTTTTATTTAACTTGCCGCGTTAGTCAAATCTTATAAGTTATATTTGATTCTTCAAGTCGCTTTTCAGTGAGCTGATGGCAATTATGCATGATCAATATTGTTGTCAATACAAAATGGCCGCCTCAACAAAATGGTGGATTACATATTATTTTGTGAAATCCATCTAACATATACTTGAAATGAAATGTCTTTTAAATGGATAAACATAATAAAATAAAAAAAAGCTTATAATGCGGTCGGTCGTGTCACAGCGTTTGACTATAAACGCGATCGGTTGCAGGTTCGAAGTCCACTCGGGGGAGTGATTATATTTAAATTATTCTCACTTTTTCGCTCAGGTAAAGACACAGTACGGCTCTGGGTTCCGCCACTAGACACGTAATGTCTCGAATTCGGCGGATAGCGAAGTGCGGAGTGTCTCGGCCCTAGTTACTTTCTGTCTACCCTGCTATGCGGGATAAAAGCGTGAAGCTAAAAACAAAGCTTTTACATATTTAAAAATATATTGTTATATTTCATTTATATTTGTTATTATTTGTGTATATGATTTATTTTTTTACACTCTGCCATCTTGTCGTTTCACAACCAGTTATTAAACTACGCCTAGTGTGGGTACATGTATTCTTAATTGTGTGTTGTAATTAATTAGAGGCGTTTTAGTGTCGGTCATTAACCCCGGCTGACAGTGTTGCCACACGTACAGATTTTGCTGGGATAAAACTTATATTTTGTGAAAAAAAAACATTTTTTTTTAATTTGTCTGTAAAAGTAGTGTTAGAAATTACTAATATAACACGGTATTAAGTTACGCAACTAAACACGCAATGTTTCCATTTCGGCGTAAAGCGGAGAGCGGAGTCTTGACACTAGGTGTTTCCTGTCCACCCTGCTATGCGGAATAAAAATGTGAAGCTAAAAGAAAACCTCCTATTTCGAATTAAATTTAATATTGAAATAAAAAAATAATTTTTAAAATAAAAAGTTGTTTGTTTTTGTTAGGTTGGTACATTTTATAAATGTTCTGATTTTTCTTCTTAACATGGTAACCCTGCATGCCTAGCTGTTTTATTAGACTATTATTTTAATTATTCACACATGTCACTTCGTCACCCTTATATTATGTGGAATGAGAAAAAAAATTATTCCCCGTCTCGTGACGTCGTCCCCTCTGGAACAATATTGTGTTAAAACCATCAGATGGCAAACATATATTTGCTATAGGGGCTCGAGTTTCATTTACTTTAATTGATTTTTTGAAATTTGATAGATAGTAATATAAAAATTATTGCACATATTTTGATGATGTTTTTCATTAAAATAGATAGATTAGTGTGCTGATAGTGACGTGATTTTATTGGCTTTAATTGAATTATGTTATCAACTTTAAGCTTTTTCCCGCATAACCAAACATAGAGACAGCTAGACAAACAAAACATAGAGTCAAGACACTCCGTTCGACATTTTTCATTCTAATTTTTTATATATATATATATATATATATATATATATATATATATATTAATATATATAACGAAACACTGTCTGTCGTACTTCGCCAAAAAAACATCAAATCTTATCTAACAATATTAAGATCTTTTAATAGAGCTATACATCCGTAACTACAGTAATATCGCCAGTCTTATCTACTTTAAAGGTTGCAAATAATGCGGCGGGCGTGAATGTTTCGGAACCGGTCTCCATGTTGTATCGGATAAGGTGGTATCTAACACTTTAAAAATGTGATTATATTAAAATTATTTTCGTATTGCCTCTCTGGTAAGATAAAACGCGGCGTTGAGTTCCGCCACTCAACACGGGATGTCTCGATATTAAGATCTATGGGATACGCGATAAGACTTTTAGTTGAGATAATACAATAAATCTATATGGAAATAATAACCATTTTGCTTTGATTAATATCATTCACCTCTCGAATTTCAAACTTTTTAACTAATAAATTTCAATTTGCTTTTTAATTAATATTGTTTATAAAGTATAATTACATTTTCTTGTATTCAAGTCCTATCTTCGACAATTTATTCTAGATGTCGATGCGTTCAACATATTTACATATAGAATGCGTATACAGATATACAGTCCACCCATCTATAGTTAATGGCTAATATAAACTGAGTTTGCTCGTGTTAAAACCAAAAATCGGCGTTATATATCAAAGGACGGGCGTGAAAGGAATTACTTGATTATTTTAAAAAATTATCAAATTTGTGACAGTGTTCAACGGGAGAGTGATTATATTATAACTATTACCTCGCCCTGATAAAATAAAGCACGGCGTTGAGTCCCGCCACTCAACACATAATGTCTCGAATTTAGCGGTAACCGGAGTGTCTTGACACTAGGCTCGCCCTGCTAAGCGTAATAAAGCGTAAATTTGCGTTTTTTAAAATTCTACAATGAACGTAACTTTAAAGCACGTGTCGAAACAACTTAGCTTATGAAATTTAAACCAATTTTGTTTTCACTTTTTTTTATCGTACCGATAGCAAAAAAAAACACTACCTGTGGCGGCTAATAAAATATTCATTATCGTTCCTTCGTGTCGAATGGTTTGCACGCTCTTGCGCACAACATTACATTAAAAATATAAACGAGTTACAAATATGTGCGGGCCGTGTTCAGTTCAGTTTGAATGTAGTAAAAACCGCTCCACACTTTATCCCGCATAGGGTAATCGGAGACAACCTAATGTCAAGACACTCCGTTGAGTGCTACACCCGAAATCGTGATATTTCCTGTTGAGTGGTGAACTAAGCGCCGCGCTTTGTCTTACCAGAGCGGAGGAATGGTAATAATTTAGAAATGTAATCATTCTTTCGAGTGGGAATTGAACCTACAACCAATCGTGTTTATAATTAGACTTTATTCCACTGCGCCACAGTGATATAAATATTTTAATATGTAAATATATATATATATATATATATATATATATATATATATATATATATATATATATATATATATATATATATATATATATATTACAATAACAAACGTTACTCATAACAATGATATGTTTTAGTATGTCTATACTATTGATTTACATATAAACTATATACATATAGTAGTGTACAGTGAATGATTAATCCATATAGATGTTATTATAAAATTCCTTATACTGGTACAAACAACTCTTTAAACTAACGATAAAATTTTAAATTGAAAATGTGTTTCATATTTAATGTTGAATTCGGTAAAACACAATATCTTGAGATTTTTGGATGAATGATTTTTAATATATTTTAAAATATGTTTTAATTTCTCCACTCAGGTAAGATTAAACACTGCGTTGCGTTCACCGTTCAACATGTAATGTCTCGATTTCGGACGATAAGCAGTAAACGGATTGTCTTGACACTAGGTCATGTCTGACTACTCTACTATGCGGGATAAAGAGTTGTATAAAATACTATTAAATGGTTAAAATATAGATTTTTTGTGAAACTAACTTAATTTTTTTTACCTTCACGCTTTTATCCCGCATAGCAGGGTAGACAGAAAGTATCTAGTGTCAACACACTCCATACTTCGCTTTCCACCGAATTCGATACATTGCGTGTTGAGAGGTGGAACTCAACGCCGCTCTTTGTCCTTACCAGAGCGAGGAAGTGAAAATAATACATATAATCACTCCTCCGAGTGGGTATCGAACCCACAACCGATCGCGTTTACAGTCAGACGCTGTCACACTGCGCCACGACCGGCCTCACTTAATTTAATAAATATAATTAATTAAATATGTTTATTCTAAGTGTATTGTATACGTATAATGATTACCGTGGAAAGCATCGAGACCATTTGTGGCACACTTTCAGCTTACCAGTATGTATGAGAAAGCAGTGTCGCACTGTAGGAAACTACAAACGCGTTTTGTAGACCACTGCCTCTAACCGAGTCGGAAATACGCTTCATTATATATACAAATAAGTAGAACAAGTGTTTGTATATAATATTAAAAGAATTCAAATGTGCATCAAATTAATATATTTTAAATTTTTTTGTCTATATCTGTCTGTTTGTTCCGCCTTATCTATGGAATGGCTGCATCGTGTTTGATGTTATTTAATAAGGAAAAAAATATTTTAGATTTGCTTAAACAATCATCCAGAGATGTTTGTTTTAATGCAGAGAAAGTCGCACACATCTCGTGTTCAATACAGTGTATGAATTGCAGTTGTCAGTTAAAGCTTCGTTAAGCTTCGTTAGTTTTCATTCATATTTTAGCTTATAAAAAATAAAAAAAATACTATTATTTGAAATATAAAATATTAATTTTTACAGTTTTTGTCCGTCTGTCTGTTCCGACTAATCTCTGGCACTGCTTGACCGATATTATCGGGCCTTTGACTTGATTGCTTATGTTACAAGAAGCAACATGCTGCTTAGCTCTCTTCAACTTGGCAAGTATCCTCATGACCATGACATGGTTTTTTTTATAATATAATAACTAATAATTTTTTTTATTTTAATTACTTATTCACGATTTCAAAAGTCATTCTCGTGTTTCATACTAGCCCTTCGGGAATACGAATTTGGGTGTCACCCCGAGTAGGGTAGTTAGGCGGGTCGTCACGCAACGAGGATTCACGCCTATAATGTATACCGTAATAGTGTAATTAATTAACGAATGTCAATTACAAAGCGTTCGTGTCAAATCCCATTTACTGTCTAATGTCACGCCGATGTCACCAACGTGGCTATCCTAGTTAATTGATATATACTTTTTTAAAATTTTGTTTTTAAAACTAACTATTAATGTGATCGGTTTAGGTTATATTCCTATTCGGAGAAATGATTGTATTTTAATTTTTCTCTTAGGTCTGGTAAGACACAACGCGGTGTTAGTTTGCCATTCGGCATGCAATGTCTCGATTTCAAGTGAGAAGCAGTCGATAGAGTGTCTTGACATTAGGTTGTCTCTAACTCTTCTATACTGGACAAAACATGAAGCTGCGTTTTATTCTAAGGGATTTTGGTTCGTCTTTTGATGAAATATTGATATTGGTAATGATAATATATTGATATAAGCTAAAAAACCATTCCTCAGGTTTCGTCCAAAGTGCATATTGAGTGGCGGAACTTAACTCCGCCACGCCGCCTCGTCTTACTAGAGCGTAGAATAATTTAAACACAATCGTTTCCGAGTAGAAAACGAACCCGTAACCAAACACGTTTACAGTCATACGCTATCCTTCCATAAAATATATAATTATAAAGTCGATTCCCATTAAGGCGATGGATGCATTATTTATTATTGTCGAGATGCTCGAGCGTGTGTAAGGCGTATTTGGCAGAGGAATTCGTTTCGTTCGACCTCACCCAGTCCTTGGGCCGGAAGTCTCAAAGCCTTACGCGTTACACATTTGTATTCAACGCCGATACAAAACAACTGACGTACACCGTTATGCATTTTAATATGAATAACATAACTGGGTTGATTGAAGTTTGTATGCAATATTTTTTTTTTAATCTAGTCACGAAACTATGTAAATTGTATGCAATCTATTATTGTAGTTGCGAAATTATTATATTATTATATGGAGGCCGATCGTGGCGCAATGGGACAGCGTTAGATTGTAAACGCGATCGGTTGTGGGTTCGATTCCCACTCGAGGGGGGTGATTATATTTAATATTATATTTAATATCTGCATTGAGTTAATAACGTCTCAAATTCGGTGGAAAGCGGAGTACGGAAGGTATTGGCACTGGCATATATATATATATATATATTGTTATCATCTGTACGTGTCTAATTGTATATTTATATTAATCTCATGTGAGTTAAATAAAATGGTAAAGTTGCTCAAGTGTTAAGAGTATACTGCATAGAGCATAGATGCAGACTGACCAACTACACACTTCTTGAGTAATATTTCAATATTAATAAATTATTATGCTCCAGTTCTGAAACCGCCAGTCTTAATACACGACAATTGTTCCTATTTATAACTGCAGCTAACTTGAAAGTTGGGAGCTGCAAATTCATTGTTTGACATATAATAATAAAAAAAATATTCCTTCTTCCTTGAGGCCGGTCGTGGCGCAGTGGGTTCGATCCCCACTCGGGGGAGTGATTATATTTAAATTATTTTCGCTTTCTCAATCTGATAAAAGACAAAGTGCAGTGTTGAGTCCCACCACTCAACACGCAATGTTTGAGTTAGTTGGAAAGCGAAGTACGGCGTATCTTGATACTAGGTATTTTCTGTCTATCCTGCTATGCGGGATAAAGCGTTAAGCTAAAAAAATATTCCTTCTTTTAAACATTTTGGTTTCATTTTCGTATTCGAGATATTTTGTGTCGTGTGGTGGAACTCAACGCTGCGCTTTGTCTTAGCAGAGCTGAGAAACGGAAATAATTTATATGGACAATGATTTCCCCGCAGGAAATCACAACCAATAACGCTTACAGTCGGAGCTATTCCACTGCGCCACGTTAAGAGAGAAAATTCATTTGAAATGTAAAATATTATATTTTATGCATAAAATAATGACTTTGACATTCAGAATCACAACTGATAACAAAAGAAGAGAAAAAGAGAGAGAATAGAAGAGAGACAGTTTACTGGAATTGATTAATTTGGTCACGCTTTTATCCTAAAGACAGAAAGTATCTAGTGCCAAGACACTCTACTTCGCTTTCCACCGAATTCGAAACATTGCGTGTTGAGTGGTGGAACTCAACACCACACTTTGTCTTACTAGAGCGACGAAATGAAAATAATTTAAATATAATCACTCCCCCGAGTGGGAATTGAACCCAATACCGATCTCGTGTACAGTGAAACGTTATCACATTGCGCCACGACCGGCCTCATTTTATTATAAAGGGTGTTTAAATTGAAGTCCATACAAATTATCCTTGTAGTAATCTCAAAGAAATACCAAAACATAGTAATTTGATTACATATAGACTATACCATCTAATTTTTAAAACAATTTTAATACTGTCTTTTTTTTTTGAAAAAAAAACGTATAAAAATTTTGAACGGCATCCAAGAGGCGCGGGTTCGAATCGCCGCTGCGTTCAAAATGTTTATACATTTTTTTCAAAAATGTTTTCCAATCCTAAGTGTGGAATAACACCTAAAAAAATACTATATATTTAACACTATCTATGTATAGAATTGTACAAATCAATAAAACATTGAGTGATCAGATCAGTAAGTAACGCGAACGCGCGAGAAATCCGAGTAGATTGGCCACTGATCTATGAACACGCCACGGTATGCCGGCTGCACTTTCCCAAGTCTATGTAGTGAAGAGGTAAAAACTGACACACTACGCTCATTGCCAGGGAGTTATTGGAAATCGTTCAGTTTACTTCTTTACTTGTGACTTTCGTAAGAAATAAGTTGGTTGAAAATTATAATGTATTAGCTCATGTTGGTAGAACTCGAGTTAAATTTCTTGTTTGATCCAAGAATGTGATTTCCTTGGAGGGTGTGTTTGTAATATTAGAATAACTGTATTCCATTAAAAATAATTGTAAATATAAAAAAATAACATTTTTTATATATATTATATGTCCGTCTGTTTGTTTTGGCTAATATCTGGAACGGCTGGATTGATTTTGACGAAACTTTGCTTTGATATGTAGTTGTATTAAGGCGTTACTAATATATGACAAACTTAATATTAATAATTAATTTTAACTCATTAGGGTAGGCCTTTAAAATAACTAAATTAATAAGAAAAATAACCGTATACTTTCTAAAAAGACCAGATGAAATTGGAGACCGGAATCGCTCTACGTAAGGGCGCCCTGTCAATCAAAATATTAATATTTTAGATGCGTCGAAAGGAAGGAAATGCTTATTCTGTTTTAGTTGCATTAGCCTTCATACGTCCGTCTTCATAGCCGATGTTCCTGATACAATTGGAAGATTAAACATGAATCTACGTTCTTGGAAGAGATAATGCCCTATTATTGTTATATGGGTCGGGAACTTAACTTCTATTAAATAAGCGCAAGTAGTTTTATGACATGAAAATTATTAGACCGGTCGTGGCGCAGTGGGACAGCGTCTGACTGTAACGCGTTCGGTTATGGATTCGATTCTCACTCGATGGAGTGGTTATATTTAAATTATATTCACTTCCTTGCTCTGGTAAGACAAAGTGCGGCGTTTAGCGCTCAACACGCAATGTCTCGAATTCGGTGGCAAGCGAAGTACGTAGTGTCTTGACACTAGCTGCTTTCTGTCTACTCTGCTATGCGGAATCAAAAACGTGAAGCTAAAAAAGAGTAGAGTAGAGTTGCCATGTGTGTGTATGTATGTATGTATGTATGTATGTATGTATGTATGTTACTATGTTTAGACCAATAACGGAGTTGAATAACGGTAAACATGATTTAGAGTTGTATAGTGAGAAAACCAGTTGATCAAACATTTAAACAGCTATCGCCGGTCGTGGTGCAGTGGGACAGCGTCTGATTGTAAACTTGAACGGTCATAGGTTCGATTGCCAGTCGGTGTAATGATTATGTTTAAATTATTTTCGTTTCCTAGCTCTTATGAGACGAAGCGTGGCTTTGAGTTTCGCCATTTAACACGTAATGTCTCGAATTCGGCAGAAAGCGGAGTATGGAATGTCTTGACATTAGATACTTGTCTACGCTGCTATGCGGGATTAAAGCTTGAAGCTTAAAAAAATTAGAATATTGTAAAAAAATTTTTGGGAAAAAGTAAACGAAAGTTGGCGTGGTGATGGGTTTAGTTAAAGCTGATGATTGTGGAATCGATTCCCATTTTGAGAAGTAACCATTTTTTGGTTCTAATTCACGCTTTTACCGCTTACTAGACGATCCAGTTTCGAAACACACAGTTTTAAGCATTACACGTGAATTTGAGACGTTAAATGGTTGATAGCGGAACTCAACACCGCATATTGCGTTTATATTATCAGCGGGTACAGGTAAATGGATAAAAAATTGTTCGTTTCTCTTATATACTGCGCTTAAAAGTGTATGGACACGGGTTACGCTTGCTTTTACAGTGAAGTGTAGTGTTAATGATGAAATATAAGTACTTGAAAAATAAATAAATATATATAAATAAACAATAATAAATAAAAAATATAACGATAATATTTACAAAGTATAAAATAATATATTTTATCTGTTTCAAAAATATTTTTTTTCATACAATTAGATGTGTTGTGTTCTTTACTTCTATTTATTTCATAATGAGAATTCTGTCATATAATAAACTGACCAGTTTCTATAATACAGTAGTCGGATTATAGTCATTACTGAGGCACAAGTGCCCCCAGTGTTATACTCGTGTTACAATGGGACAATAAGCGGTGTGTCTCGCTTTTTGTAAACGAGAAAGCGAGCTTACGCCGGTGCCAGTGTCTGAGAGGGCACAAAAACGTTTTGTAAGAAGTACTGTGTTCTTATACTAGCCGGCGAGACCCACATGGCGCAGTGGAAGCGTCCGACTTTGAACGTAATTTGTGAAGGATTCGATTACCACGCGTGATAATAATTTTGATATTAGTTTATTCTCATTTCTCCGTTGTGGTAAGAAAAAAACTGGGCGTTGAGTTTGTCTTTCTACATGTTATGTTTTGATTTTGGGCGGGTGGCAGTTAATGGAGTGTCTTGACACTAAATTTTCTCTGGTAAGTACTTACTATGCAGGATAAAACGTATAGTTATATATAATTTTATTTATTCACATAATAAGATACTATTTCATAGATAATATACTAGAAACTATTTTAAACGAAGCTACCTATGTACATGGACCACTGTAAATATTTTCTAATACCAAAATATACACAATTAATCCGTTCAAAATAGTTACATTTAAAATTATATATTTATGTCAGAATTGTTGCCTAGTACTAGCGGTTCACATTCAGTCGTATCGACACAAAAGTTTCCACCAGCTATAAAAAGCTCGGGTCTGGAATGAAAAACAAAAAAACCATGAATTATAAATGTAAAAAGCTTGAGAGCCGGCAAGTGTCCGCGACGGCGGGGAACAGTTGATGTCGCTTGTGAATTTTAAATGTGGTATATTTATATATATATATATATATATATATATATATATATATATATATATATATATATATATATATATACATATATACTTAAGTTATTGTAATTAAAACACTCCGTTTTACGTTTTATACGTCGGAGACGCCGCTCTATCTCACACTATCTAACCTGGCGTAATACATATACATACAAATAAATATGGTATTTTCGGTGTTATTCCATACTTGGGATTAGAAAACATTTATGAAAAATAGATGATATTTTTTTTTAGTAAAATACGAAATTTTAAATAGAAAAAATAAATGCATAATTTTTAAGGCTATTTATCTTAACAAATTTACTTAGTTCTATAGAGGAGCAACTACAGTGTAGATTATTATTGTATATTTTAAAAGATTTATACGCTTGTACTCGGACTGTAAGTCTCAGAAACTGCTCTGAGCTCTTCCCTGCAAGGTAAGACATTTGCACGGTGATACCAGGACATTATAAGGAGTTTTCTGCTCCCAGTGTAACCTGCATCCACAAATATAGCAGGCAATCTTTAGCAAGGTAGTCAGAGACAACCTAGTGTCAAGATATTACGTTGTTTGCTTTCTTCCCAAAATCGAGACATTACGTGTCGAATGGCGAACTTAACGCCGCTCTTGATCTTACCAGAAATGAGAAATGATACAAGAGATTGTATATATTGCATTAGACATAGAGCTTTGTGAGTCAAGATGACTAATCGCTTAAGTTAATCCGAGCCTTAGCCTCGTTAGAGCATTAAAACAATACTTGCTAATAGCAGTAGGCGTGGATTCGTCTAATTTTCATAATTTACAACGCTTAGAGGATTTTCTTGAACAACAAGAATTGTGTTAGAACTTGGATTTGTTGTTGTTGAATTAATAGGAAGGAATTTTGAGTTGAATAATTTTTCATAGATTAAAGGTTTTTACTCCATATACACATATTAAGGTATAAAGGCAACATATTGGAAGGTAATAAATCGATTGTTTTTGTATTTCTAATATAATTTCATTGAAATATAAGAATTCCCCCAAATGGGTATCGAACCTAGAACCAATGGTATTAACACAGATGCCATCACCGACCACGATCGCGATAAACAATGTCTTTCTCGGAAACCTATCGGAATGAACGGCTACGTAAAACATAGTATATTGCATAAATGGCATTCCAATACATAATATTTTCTTAACACCGAGATATTTGTAAGACGATACCAACATCCTACTATTCACGTGGCTTGAACAATGCGACAGTGAGTGAGGCTTTCTTTCATACTAAAGGCACAATCAGTCCATTTAGGTTCATTAGAAAGCAATTGGTTCTAATTTAGTTCTTCCCCCGCTTGATGGCACACTAAGATTCCCCTCGCTGCTTTACTTGCTTGGTGTGTTGATAAAATGTCACTTGGTGTTTGATATTTATTGTTTTATTATGACCAAAACTTGTCGAAAATCACACTTCACGCTTCACGCTTCACGCATAATTCACGTTTTTTATCCCGCATACCAGGGTAGACAGTAAGTATCTAGTGTATAGACACTCCGTACTTCGTGTTCCACCGAAATCAAGTAATGCGTGTCGAGTGGTGGAACTCTACGCCGCACTTTCTCTTACCAGGAGTGAGCGAGGAAGTGAAAATAATTTTAATATAATCACTCCCCCGAGTGGGAGTCGTACCCACATCCGATCGCGTTTACAGTCAGACGCTGATCCACTGCGCCACGACCGGCCTCTAAAGCTACTATTTCTTTTAACAATCGCCTTATAAAATTTTGCCGTTTAATACATACTATTTCGCATTCTGATAGTAATATTATGTTGGTATTAAGAGAACATTGTCAAAGACCATCGTGGGCTACCGTCTTGACTGTCAACGTGATTAGTAGTGGGTTCTATTTCCACTGGGTGAAATTGATTATATTAAAAATGTATTTACGTTTCTCCGCTCAACTAAGACAAAGCGCGTTTTTAATTGGACAGCAGTCAACGGAATGTCTAGACACCAGGATGTCTCTGAATACTTTGCTATGTGGAATAAAGTGTAGAGCTATATTGTAATTTTATTGGAATCAGATGTCAAAAAGGAATGAAGATAATTCAAAATGGCGTTCCACTATAATTTTTTATTGATTCTTTAAAGAACAAAAATGTAAATTTGATTATAAATTCTATTAATAAGT